>CADDXX010000383.1:764417-809705 GCA_902810485.1 Alauda arvensis
AAAAAAAAACAAAACTGAGAGTAAAATAGATCAATAACAAGAGTTTGTTTTTGACGATCTTACTAGACAACCTATTGATTAGATCTTTTTTCCATATTTCATTCAAGTGTGTGCCTAGTGGAGTGCTTTTATTATYGCTTCTGTTGTTTGGCATGAAGTTACTGGCTGGTATGTTAGTTCRAATGGCTTTCAGATATATTAGTCTATCATTATTTTCAAGGTTAGGTTGATAGAAAACTATTAAATACTACTCCTTTCACGTATGAAAACCCAAAGTCTAGAGATACTTTGTCACTTCAGAAGAGAATTCCTTTGAGCACCAAGAACACCAAGAGCTCTACACCACAGTTTCTGCCCAGAAGTGACATACTGATAAAACAAAGTCTCTGTCCTTTTCAGGACTTCTGTATCACAATTTATCCTGATATAGGTTTCCACTAAAGTGCTAGGATCCTGCTCATATTATAGCTAGATTTTCATTATGAAGGTGACTTATTTTTTTTGTTTTAGGACATAAAAAAGTGATTGATGGCTTCCTAGCTCTCACATATACAATATTTTTCCTATCTTTAAAGTGCCTTATATGTGTAAGGAATATCTTGGGACTGAAAGGGGAGAGGAATGYATAACATGTTTATTCTTAGCATCTCTGGCTCTTTTATTGGAACTGGTGAATTAATATATCTATTGTAAATCCTTTGACACACTATGCATTGGAGAAAAATTTCTTTAAGTTTTGGTGCAGGCTCCCTTTCCTCCACTAGAACTACAGCTGTAAGAGCAGTAAAGTCCAAGATTATCGCGATTTAAAAGTAATCAAGTACTGTTGTCACAGTTTGAAGGTCAAAGTCTTAGTCTTTGAAATCTGATTTAAAGACTAATTAACTTTTGAATAAGGGATATAAGCATTACTATTTTAGTTAGAGCAAACAATTTCTATTTATCTAAAGACTGTAATTTCTATGCAATGAAATTGTCATACTCATCATACATGCATATGTAAGTACAGTGARTGCAAAAAGCTGAAGAGATACATCAGCTAAAGGAACATCAAATTTCTATCATATCAGTAACTCATGAAAACATGCCATGTGATACAAAGAAACTGGTTAAAGCCAATCAGAATACTGATAGAGGTAAAAAGAAAATAACCTCCTGCTGCTTTAAAGTACAACACTGTAGGAAATTTGTATATATCAACACTGGCCCACTTCCTGGAAGCAGCAGAGAATAAGTGTGTAGTTTGCTCTCTCTGAAGAGATGTTTAACAGGAGTTCATGACTTCCTCTTCTGAGTAACGTTCAACTCTATGCCTGAYTTACCAAGGACAGGTAAAACAGTCAAAGGTAAACAATGCTCACTTCTTCTTCCTTCAAGGCATCTGCATAATGACACCATTTCTTCATCTGGCTATACTTAACCTGGTTTTTTTGGTCTGGTTTAGCTTTTTGTTTTGCCTTTTCTTTAGGGGTGTTCTTACCCACACTACAGCCACATTCTTCTATCAACAAAATCTACTCTTGACCTCTYCCCTAGTTTTATCCCACTTTCCTGTTGTCGAAACAAATTACATTAGTGTAATATGCCTGAGTACAATGTAATGGATTCAGCTTGCTGCCCACATTATTTTCTTCTGGTGATTTTCATTGACTTTTCTCAGTTTTTCTATGTTCCCTCTGCATTGAACATAACAAGAAATTTCGGTTACTTTGGGGTTTTTGGGGTTTTTTGACTCTTCAGAAGTTTTTAAACACACCTTTTTTCACAGGGAAAGGAGCACAAAAAAAAAGAATTATGAGTAATGTTGTTCTAGTTTCTTGGTGTTCCTGGCCTTGAATACCAGGGAATGTTTCTACTTTTTTTTTCCTTATCTCCCACCTTCCAGCATTAAAGTGTAATGAAATACTTTCAAATAGGAAAATTGAAATTTTCTGTTTTCTGGGGACATTTACTGAATATTCATWCTTCATAAAACCACCAACCCTTAGTTGCTCCAAAATTTGGTTGTAGGGACTAAATTATGCAGTATCTAATCAGAATGAGGCTCATACCTTGAAGCATTTAAAGGGTAAAGCAGGAAAATAGTAATACATAAGTGATTCAATGTAATACTTGAAGTGGTCATTCTTTCTTGCTATAAATTTGGGGTTTTTTTTCAAATAATGACATTATTATGCTGAACAGGGTGCATTATGGAGCATGGCTCAGCATGAAAATATTTGGATCTGTTTAAAAACCTGAGTGTGTGTCAGAGACAGAACAAGTAAATACCCATAATGTTCTTAAGAGGAAGACTTGTAGGACTAGTGRCAGGGTCAAGGAGATGTAAGAGGAATTTCAGTTGTTCTAACAATGTTAAAGTACTTAGTTTTAGTAGAGAGTGTGAAATGTCATTGGTACTAAAGGTTTCCCTGGTGCTACTTTGCTAGTTAACATTGTCTCTTTGCTCATTGTTGAATGCTGGAGCCCAAAGGACTACATGTTGTCATGAAAAGCAAAAAAAAAAAAAAAAAACCCTGTTATAAATATTATGGAAGATTTTAGAAATACATTTATAGAAGATACAGTTTTCTAATGTAGTGTTTGTAAAGATGGATGTCCCAAGTATTCGTTATACCAATCCTGCAAAGCTTGGCTGTATTCAAKGGGTAATATTTTAAGTTTATACACRTGATACTTTTAAGGGTTTTTTGCAAGAAATGGTGCTTACTTTTGTCTTTAATTTTAAAAATATACATCTTCGTACTAGCTTTCTTGGTAAGTTGTGTGTGTGGAATTTAGTTGTGAGATCTGAAGTTTGAGATAAATGCAAATAAGAYGATTTGAATGCAAGWATTAACTTCAGCTTTGTACTGAAGTTCAGCTTTACATGCAGAAGCAGTCTATAGTCTCCAGAGTGGCACTTATGTTCCTTAATCATGACATTACCTTCTTCCAGCAATTTTGTTGCATTGCTTACTATGCATCTTTTGGCTGATTCAAGAAATTAGTCTTGGGCTYAGCACTCAGGAAGCCATTACAAATGTAACAAATATTGCAGAAAAAATAATATTGTGGTACTCACTACAGGTTATACAGACATCCCTAGTGCAGAAAGTAAGTTACAAGGGCAGTGCAACTTTCAGGAGTTTTCAGYGCAAGACCTGGCAATCTTCACATCCTTTTCACCTAGCTATAAACACAAGTTCTTGTGAAACTGAGAAACAAAGAGGCRTCATTTGTTTTTCCCACTCTGCTCTTCATATCAATCTCTCCTGCTTTCACTCTTCATTATATGCCATTGCCTTTGCCTTCCCCTGTCTCCATCTAGCAATCACAGCCAGTTTTCCCTTGGTCCATAGTGAGCAGGCTGTGTTAGATCTGGCTCACCTTCTGCATTAATGTAGTCACAGAGTTTTGAGTAACAGCTGCCTGTTTTCCCATAGCAGGACATGTCTGATATTTTCCTATCATATCCCCTTGTCAACCAACCTYTCATCAAATCATGGCAGCATCAGTGCATCTACTCAAAATGATATATATGCCTCCCGTCTCACATATGTGCTTTAAAGGGTAAGGAAAATTCAGTGATCAGTCTCAATATGCTACAGGTTTGAAAAAGTCTTAAGCAAAGCCAAACTGGATGATTTTTAGCTGAGCATRTAAGCCTGACTACTTTTTCTTCCCTCCCTAATGACAAATCCTGCGTCCATCTTCCACATCTTAAGGTGACAGGACCCTGAGACCTGATATGATTTTGTCTCATGTRGTCATTGTAACTAGTGTCATTGTCATATCTGTGAACCATCATTCTTGCCTTATGTACTGCTGGTTTTTTTTGCAATGCAGTAATAATCTGTGTACACTCATCACTGGGAATWGTGAACAGTGTGGACTGTAGTTTGAGCTGTTCATTTCAGGCGAGTCTAATCTGCAGAGGATGTTGTCTCTGTGCTGCTCTATCATCTAATGCTTTTTTTTAATGATAAGAAAATATAGTCTTACATTAGGACTGTTTCATTTGCTGAGGATAGGGTGACTTATAAAGCCACAAGCTAAATCCCTCGCAGCAGAAATAACACCAATAACTGMAGCTGTAGGAAAGTGATACGGGAGTAGAATTGACCTGTTCACAATATTTGACTGGAGGCAACTCAGCTAAAAAATGAAATTATTTTTGATACATTGAAATGCAAGTCTTTAGGAAAACAAAATGATGCAAGAACAGTGATAACAATATCATGATGCTAAGAGTCAGAGTTCATGTTTTATCACTGATAATGAAATGTTCATGTTGCATAGCCTCTCATTTTACTCTTGTCTCTCTGAAGTTATCTGATCGCTGGAGTCACTGTAGGAAATCAATCTGTATGCTGCTGAATGCCACTATTGACATTATCCCCATCAAGTATCTCCACAAGGCTGCTAAATTTAAGTCCATTTCTGTTTACCAAATTAGAGGGAGCATAACTACTAAGCACCATGGAAAAATACTTCAATACCTGTAGCCTTTTCTTCCTCTCACCCCAAAAGCAAGCCTTTTATATCTGGTCTTTACCAACTGTTTGGATGCTACTAATGTAAAAGCACTTTCACTCTGTGCTTTCTAACACTGCTTTGTGGAAATATTGCCTTTTAGTCATCTTAATCTGAAAAAGATGTAGTGTGTGGGAGCTGTTTAGCAGGGTTATTTTGATGTCCCTTAGATAGACCCTTTATACAATAAATGAACTAAGACATCACTGCCAGAATACATCAAACAGTCCTACTCAGAAATCCCATTTTAGCAGCCAAATAATTGGCCTGAAAAATGACTTCCAGAGATTTACACTGTAATCTTCATAAAATGAGCCTTCACCAATGCTATGGGAGGGAGTAGGGAGGACACAGAGGTTTGCTGCATGTACTGTACTCTGTATATGGCTATTACTGGTATTACATCAATATTGGTATTAAGTCAAACTTTGTTAGCAGACTGTGACTAAAAAATAAACCTGCTATGACTTCAGATRTAGTACCTATTGGTATTCTTAAGGTGTTATATTAGCAAATAGAAGAAAAAAGGAGGAAAATAACAGTAGACCTAAAGGCACCCTTGGAGAAGATAAATAGAATTTTGAATAAAGAAGCATTATATGTCTACTTGCACATGTAGAAATCTAAGTTATTGTTGTGGTATTCACTTAAAGTCCTGAGCTGTCCTGATTATTTCTCCATTTGGATCACCCAGTTTTAGAGTTCACCGTTCTTTTACTGGAAAATGAWTGTAAAACATTGGTTATGTTATTCTTGAAAGCATCTCTCTTAAAGTGTGTAGATTGTTTCATGTAATGTACAATCTCAATTTCCAACTTTATTTTTGTAATGACAYGTTTTTATGTTAACTTCTTAACTTGAAGCTATTTGCTGTTGAATGATAAGTCTACAGAAGTTTGTACTGTGTAATTGGACTAGACATAAAGTTTATGAAAAGAGAGATTTATTTGGATCCAGATTTGGATTACATTTTTTAGCTGAGCCCTGTGTTTGTTGTATTAGATGAAATCTTCTCTTTTATGTCTTATTTCACTCAGCACTGTGACCTTTATGTAATAATTTTAGTCTCAATTGTCCTACATAAATTGAAAGTATTGCAGAAGAATGGAATGTTCAAGATCTATTCTGAAAGAAATTAGCTAAAGCAGCCGTTCAGTCAGAGAAACAAAGAAGTTGGTTGAGATTAGGTCGTTGAAATGCTAACAAACCCTATTCAACAGGGAAAGCTTATTCAAACTACAGCAGACATGTGATAGCCTTTGGGAAGAAATTGGGGGAGCATTAAGGAGAAATTTCTAATGCTGTATTCACAGAAGCCATAGGAAGCTTTCAAAATAACCCTTTGATCTGAGAAAAGACTACGTGATCTGCTAATACTAATTGGAAAAGACCCATTTTTGGCCTGAAAGGCAAGAAGTTTAATTAACAGTGTAGAATGATGTTGGGTTAAAAGTCTAATATTAATGAGAAATTTTAATRCTTCTAAGTATCACAAGAGCATAAACAGAAGCAAGAGTCTAGAAAAATTACTGGAAAATTCTACTTAAGATGGTTTATGCAGGAATAGACCTGAACTCRTGATGTAAATGCTGGATAACCATGACCTTTTAGTTACAGGATGGGTCTTCAAGTAGCTGTTGTATTGTTCTTSCTTGAGGGATGCACTGATGGAATACACAGTTGTAATTATAATTACATTATAATGTAGAAATTATATGTTGATATTGACCATTTACAAGGACAAGATATTGTCTTATTGAAATAATGACTTTTAAAGGCTTTTTCTGAGCTATCCATACACACRTTGCAAATCAGCAACAAAAGGGGCAGACTATGCTAAAAAATACTTTTGCTAACATTCACTGAGTGAATTTGATTTATGGGAGACATTTTGAACCTGAAAGTGAGATAGAGCATTCAGTACAGGACAGGTTATTGAAGAGAGAATCTGACATTAATCTTTTAAAAAGGAAGATTTTTCTTTCACTAAGGAGAAAAATTTCATTCCGTGYCTATTATGTCCCCATGGGATTTATTGCTTTGGCATGTTTTATGCCCTGTGTTGTTACTTCTGTACTCATTCATGTTGGACAAACCTCAGAAACAACATGGACAATGTTTGTGCCAAAATTAATATTCTGGAAAGGTATTAGATTCCATTTCCATCTGGAAATGACTAGATTTTTTTTTTTCCAATGAAAAAATACAGCAAGAAGGGAAAAAAATACTGCTAATCTGTTCAAATACTACTGAAGACAGATTTRACAGATTGCTGTAACTTAGGCTAGAAAGGACAGTTCATCAATTGCTGCACAACTTGAGAAGGCTGGACTTCATTAAAAAAGATGCTACACATTAGTTTCACTTATTTRAAGGAACTTCAGGGTCTTTAAATAACTTCCACCAAGTAACAATAATAAATCCATGTTATGCATATAAAAACAATTACAAAAAAAAAATTGTCAGAGCAGATTAAAACCTGCAGTCAATTTGAGATGCCTTTCTGATAAAGCAGAATCAAGATGGTCTTTAAGAGTCACTTCCATTTCTACTTATTTGATTTGCAGTGAGAAAACTGAAGTCAGAYGACAGTAGTTCCCAGATTTACTACCACCATTTATGGACATATTTGTTGCTTTACTTATCTTGACTTCTTGACTCAGCAGGAAGTTGTTTATCATATAACCCTGAGCTATTCACTAGCACTTGAGTCCAGCTTGGAGTCCAACTGGAATGTGTAAATGCTGAATAGAATGWTTTTGGATTTTTAAAAGCTTCCAAGCATAGCATGTAAAGAAGTGTAATACTTATTTTTGTAGTCAAACCTTATCAAACCAATCACTTTACACATGAACCTGTGTTTTAGAAATAAATTGTTGTTATTTCAGAATCATCTCTGATTGCACAAAATATCAGTATTACATTTGGGGGCTAATGACAGGGAAACATCTATTTAYTTGGCAGTCAAAACATTTCCTGTTGGTCCATATGATATTTATCATAAATGAAGTCACCTTTTAAGATCTCTGGTTGGTTCAGTCCTAGTTTATGGAATGGTAGCTCAGTGAATCTACAGGACAATTTTTATTCTTAATTTATCTGTCAAAATAAATTTCATAATTGCTATAAGTTTAGCAAGTAGCATGAATAGCCTATCCTCCATTTACATTGTTCCTAGATTGTGCTCGCATTTGAGGTTTTTTTATTTACTTGAGTTATACTGTTTAATATTAGTCATCCTATCATTTCTTTTTGGAGACATCTAAGTAAGTTGAGGTTATGTACCTTAGAGAAATGGGCTTTTAACATCTGCAAATTGCTTTTTTTGTCATATTCAGTCAGTAAAAGAGGGTATAGAGAGACGGGTCACAAATGATGATGGGATTATCTGATGTGCACAGAAACGATGCAGTTAACCAGCAGTCCCTCTCACTTGGGGAATAACGTTCCTTCCACATGGACTAACAGTTTCTATAATGTGGAAGTTGCAGCCCACTGACTGAAATGCATAGCAGAGTAACATGGATTACTTTCCAAAGTATAGGTTTTTACTGGTCACTAGACTTGAGAACCAATTAACAAGCAAGTTCTCCCCTACTTTACCCAGGACTCCACGCCCTACCAGTCTTGTGGTCAAATGCTTGTCTAGGAGCATCAGCAGAAATACCAAAGTTACCTGGCACTATGTGTGGATATTTTGGACATGGTTGTCAAGTGTTTTTTCTTCACAATCAAAATGACTGGAAGACTTGAAAAGTAGTGGAAGAAACGAAAGCATATGGGATATCATGATACATAGACAAGTCTTTCTATGGAGACAGATGCAAACAAGGGGGCAAATTTTAACTTTAAGATATGTTACTTCTCTTAACTCTTATTTCTTAAGAGGCTTTGTTTTTAAGGCTTTCTTATGACAGCATCTCTGGACTACAAAATTTTTATGGAAATAGAAAATGTTCCCTTTTTTACCACTTTCAGTGGAAAGGTAGATTAGCTCAAGGTGCGGAGCATATCACTTGCCAATCACTTGATGAAAATATGAAAGCTGATTTGCCTCATGTCAAAAGTTGTTAATTGTTACTTATTTGGAATGTGAGTACAATAACCTTAATCTAATATGAATGGCATTATAATGAAAGCAGAAGCAACAGTTACAGGGCTACCTGCTATAGAAATGCAGAACAAAAAACTTCTCCTAAACCATTTTCCTTCTAAAACAAATGAGCAGATTAGCAAACAGAAAATCACACCTAAAGCCACGCTTTTTGGTCAGTCTTTTATGTTGACAGTTGTTTTGCAGTTTTGTGGCTTCACTGAAGGAATTGTGATGTTAATTAACAGCTCTTTGAGGCAATTTCTTCTAAATGTCTTTACTTCTTAACTGTTTTCACTTGAACATATGATCTGTAACCTAATGGCCATTTTTCTGCAATTTCTGTCAGAAATGCTACTTGGTAATGCAGCTTAATAGCTTTGCAGTGCCTGACTGGATTTCAACACAGCTGGAAATTATCGTTCTATGGATGTGAAATTCCCATTTTCCTCAAGAGTAATGAGAGAGGCTATGCTGACCTCTATGTCAGTAGCATAAATCAGCTATCACGTGAAAATCTACTTCTGGACACAGGCATGATCTTTTGGAAATATTTGGAGGTTTAAACTTGAGCTCAGGCAATAGCCAACACACCCTGTGCAGTGTACATATACTGATAACAGCCCAAAGCCTTCTGTCATTTAAACAGAATATTATATCACTTCTTCATGCCAATTCTTATTTAAAGAGATCCAGTAAACCAATGTCTTCAAATCCTTCACAGATCTTGTCTCCAAGTTCTTCACAGATCTTCTATAAACTCTTGATGTATTTACACTGGCTCTGACAATGCCAGATTTAATGCACCTTCAATTCTGCTGTTTATGGCTGGTTCCCTGGAACTTTGTATTTTATGTGTCCATTTTCAGGCTTGATTAGTATTTTATGAGCCAGTTGTCCATTTTGATAATAAAAGCTTTTCACTCTGGTGTTGCTGGCAGCAACTGGCACACCCACTGTGTTAAATCCTGGGGGAGCAGGAGAAGAAGGCAGGCAGGGGCAGCAGTTTTAAGCCTTCTAGGTGTTTTAAAGTGCACAAAACCATTTTTTTATCATGATGTAGCGCAAAAAAATACTATTTGCTGCTTGTCCAAATGAATGGAACTTAATTAAGAGAATCACAATCATTGGTTTACCAAAGATTAAAATACAGTACAGGTGCCTATTAACTGTACACAGCTCAACACATGATTAAATTGAGCTTAACCCTCTGTCAGTTAGGTTTTAATAGTTTACAWTATCTTTCCTTTTTTTCCTATGACCTAATAAGTTAATTATTCTGTTTAAAATATTAATAATAATAATAAATGCACATACCTGGTAATGCTTAATTTGCTCATTAAGGTTGGAGTTTCATAGAGACTGACTTTCACTGTAAATAGCTTGAGAATTCAGGTGCAGAGAAATTGATTAAAAATGAACAGTGAATATCACTGGCATGGTTACATGGAGACTTTGGTGAGATGGAATGTTCAATGTAATTAGAAAACAGTGACTTTGCTCAAGTAACTGAAAGATGCTATCTTTCCTTTGTCACATAAATGTATCTGTTGTACTAGAGAATTATAAAATTGTTTTACAGCAGCAGATAAAAAATGCTTGAGAAGGTGTCACCTAAGACAGTACAAACACCTTCTTAATAACAAATTTCCATGACAATACCTTGGCACAATTTTGTTCAGTTTATCTTGGTAGCTAACCACCAGGTTATATTGGTGAAGGTTTGATAATGCACGTTACCACTTCTTTTAAATTAATTTCTTGACAAGGCAGTCCAAATTTATGCATTCTGCAGGGGGGGTTTTGTGTCCATTTTGCTGCCCATCAGGGTTCTGATTCTRTATGAGAATCACAGGAAATGACATGGAACAAGCAGGATTAAAATGAGGAGTTACTTCTTCATGGCTGAGGGTTTCAAATATAAAATAAAACATCTGGTTACGGTAGGATTTCAGTAGTCCTGATGAATCTCATTTGTACTTCTGTCTGTTTTTCTCCCCAATGAAAAATGCACAACCTTAGGAAACTCAGAAGCTTAATCTTTTCTGTTTCTGATAACTACCACAAGCAACAGTTGAAAGTCTGACTATAACTGGCTCCTTCCTTTCAGTGTGAAAGGAGAGGGAACAGTGACAGCAGCAGACTAGTTGCTTGAACCAGCCCCCCTCTTCTTTCCCCAAAACAATCCTGAAACATGGAGCAAGTTGAAAAATAACAAGTTTTATTTCAGTCCTAAGCTTTCTACATAAACAAGATAAAATGTCACTAAGCACCAGTAAATACCAGACTTTTGTTGGGCTGGAGTAAAGCCCCATAAAAGATTTCCCATAAATCTGTTGGTGTGTCTTTGCAAAGACTTATTTTATATGATAAATGCACCAAATAGACTTGTAAACCACAGTAAGGAAAATAAATGTGCTGTGCAGTACAGTGGTGGTCTCTTGATGTGAGTTTGTTTCAGGCATATGAACAAAGCAATATACAAGTTCCAGGCAGGGGGTGGTGATTGAGTTTTCCATGCCAGTTGAAAATAAATGCTGAGATAAAATCTTAATAATAGCATAATGGCAGGTTATTTCTTATTTGGTTAAAAGTAATAATAATAATAAAAAAGCTTTCTTCTCTGCACAGGCATGTACTGGAATCCATCTCCATTCATAATTCAAATGGGTTTTGAGGTTTTCCCTTGTGGGCAGTGTCTTGTATCAAAGGGATTTTGCAAGTAATTCAGTATGATTCAACCAAGTTAATGGTCTCTGCTCCTATGAGGCACAACAAAACTTTAGCAAATTTCTCCAGAGAGCCCAGATATTTTGCTAGTTCTGAGAAACTAAGTGTATTGATTGAGGCTGTTTAGGAATTGCTCCTCTCAGCTCAAGAATCGGAGAGGGAGGGAACAACTAAARCTGCAACCTTATCATTTTATATTTTCCATGAATTGAGCAGATTTCAGGGGTCCAGGGTTCCCTAAAGGCAGATCTGGACTTAGCACAAACTCATATAGCATTCTTTGTATTAACACACTTACTTTTACTGTCAACAATGTGATCAGCTAAAGAAGGGTTGCTCCCTTCTCTTCCTTTTCTGCTATTTTTAACTGGCACCCTGATTCAGCTTCCAGCTGCAACACAGCTTTGTCCTAGTCCAGGTTTTGTCTGCCCTTTACTGCCCAGGACAATTTTTGCAAAGGGTTGTARCCTCTGTACTCTCCATCAACATGGCAGCCTAGAGCTGTATGATGTTTCTTCATCTGGGTGCACAGAATCCTTGCTACCTGAAAATCTCAAGCCAAGTCCTAGGCATTCCTTTCTCTTGTTGCTCAATMTTGGTATTATAAAGGGTATTTTCCATGTGTAAAACCAAAAATAGTTGAAGGTTACTTTTCTCACAAGCCTGTTTTCTCCATTGAACTCCTCTGTGCTCAGTTTTTCCACCATTTGTGCATGAAAATGATGGTCATCATTTCTATTCATAGTTCTGTTTACTCATGAAATTATTCTGKGTTTGTTTTTGTGTTTTGGTTGTTTTAGGAATTTTTTTACCTRGTTCTTTGGGKTTATTTGGGTTTTCTTTAGTTGGGTTTTTGGGGKTTTTGTTTGCTTGGTTTTTGGGGATTTTTATTTGGTTGGTTTTTCTGTTTGTTTGGGGTTTTTTGGTTTTTGTTTGGTTTGGGGTTTTGYATGTGWATSTATGTTGGTTATTAGTTGTTGGAAGAACATTCCAAGAAAAAGCATGCCAGTACTTGTGTTTGTTTCAGAACTGAAAGGTAGTGCTGTAGTGAATAACAGTGAAGTTTTAGTGCTACTTCGGAAACCGAGAGCTTCTTTAGGAAGAATAAGAAAAAAGTAGGAGGCAAGCACATTTCTGTTGTAGGTTATCCTATAAAAGTTATATTGCATCATGTAAACAAGGAAGCTAGGACAAATTTTGCAATTTCAAGTGCCAGTGTAAGTTCATGAAAACCCTAGAAAACACTCCATAGGGAGTTAGGAGAAGCACTGCAGGTAAATGTTGAGTAGGAATGCAAAGCATTCTGTATTTGATAGATMAGGATTTTAGGGGAAAACATCTCTTGGCAACTGGCATCTTTGTGAGTCCTTCATGCATATACATTTCATACATGCATAGAAATAGTAGTGTAGTTAGTATATTATGATTTGCCAGGTCTAATTCATCAGCTATTGGCAGGCTTAATATAAGAACATGTTTCCTTGTGAGAGATTTAAAGAACAATAACATTGGAATTAGTGTTTCTTCTAATATGAAACTTGACTGATCTATTATCAGATGGTTATTATAGGATTATTATATTTTTAATTGTAGAAGTATAATAACATGCACTATGAGTATCTGGGAGAACTTGTTACAAAATGACCTTCCCCATCACACCTCTTGAAGTCCACTTCTTGGTTCATAGTCCTTTTTCCTAGTACTGCTCTACAAATACAGCAGCAGTCCAGCAGGGAGACCCTTCAGGGAGCTGGTTTCAGGCCCCTGGGTAGGAAACCAATGCCAATATTGTCACTCAGGCCAGGAGGGCATCTGTTGGGTGTGATGGACACGTGTGTTCAGAGCATTAAATTAAGTCTTGCATGCAAAATAATTTTTCCCTTTTGATTAGTTACTTGGCTACAGATATAGCAAGGATGGCATAAGAAAAATCACCACTTTGCTGGTACATGGAATAAGTGGGATTATCCTGGCAGTGTAATAATCCTGAGATCTGTTTTCTCCCTTTCATAACTCTTCTACATGAAAGATGAGTACAAAGCCATTTTGAATATAGGAYTGAATTGTATAAGAGTTTGAAAGGACATAATTTTCCTAAAGGTTTGACTGCAGGATTTTAAGGTGTTCTTTTATACCATCTTGCTAATTGTGTTCTTCCCTCCCTGAGCTAAGTATAGATGAGATGCTTGTGACCACTTTTGTAACTTTTGTTTTTCTCAAGCAAATTGCCAGATTCAGAAAGAACCAAGACCAATTTTTAAGGAAACAAAAAATTTGTCCTAAATGTAACACCTAATGGTAGTGTTTCCTCTCACAGCTTCCATAGATATCAGGTGGCTCACAACAGAACAAATCTTTCCCATAGACCACCTGARCTTTAAGCAGATTTCTAGGATTTTGATAATTATTGACTTTCTAACCTTATTCCTGCAAGCACAGAAGACTGCCTAAATATTATTTCTCAAAACCAAAGTAGCTGATGATATTTTCTGTTCACAGTAAATCAGATCATATGAGGCTGCAGAASACTTCTGTACCTAGTCTATCTCCTCTAACATATGTACTGCTCCTGAAAGAAAAGGGTCTGATCTTTCTCTTTTTCTTCTTTTTACTTCATGTCGTGTTTCTCTGCTTGCTCAAGAACAGCCTAAAGGGTGAAAGCTTTCCTTTGTTCTGTTACCTCTTCCAGTATCTCCTGCTGTATTCTAAAGGAATTCTGTATTCCTGCTTTCAAAAATACAGATCATCACAATTGTTTTGTACTTATGGACGAGTAAAAGCCCAGTGAWGGATAGGTTTCAGTTCTTGGCAAGCTTGTTTAACRTGCCAAGGATCAAGTTAGTCAAAGACMATATGGATCTTGCCAGCTGAGAAGTAAAGATTCTCAGACTGTGGGACATTCATCCTTAAAGGCCTGCAGACYACTTCAGAATATGCACTGGAAATGCAAACCTCTCCTGGGCAGATGAATAGGTGATCTACAGAAGCCTATCTGCAGACCATCCCAGAGCCACAAGCTCATTCCCAAGGCTATCAACTGTTCCCACAGTTCAAGTCTGGAAATTTATGTTACTATGTCATTAACATAACAGAATTTCACAGTGKGGGCTTTGTGCAGCCACTCTCTGAGAGGCTTCTTCACAGTGGGGCAAATTTTCCACTCGTGATCAGTTTATGTGTGGTCAGGAATTTCAGAAGATAATGCAGACTCTGGAAGCTGTTGTTTAGGAGTGCATTATCTGCTTCTGCACTAATGAATCTGTACATCTTGGAGAAACTAGAAGTTTAAGCAAGGTGGAAAGTCAGATGAAAATAAAATCACAGGAAAGCAAAAGAAAATAAAATAGGACTCTAATTCTCTCATTGTTCAAGAGCTTTTCCCTGTAATTATTTCACATAGTTACTATTTCTGGAAATAGCTGAGGGCAATGTGTTGAGGAAATACTATTGCCATGCAGTCCAGTGACAAAATTCCTGCACATTTCTGGACTATGTTCTTATATTTTACTGTCAGTATTTTGTAAGGTCATGTCAAATTCCCTGTTCAGGTGAATGTTTAGCCTCTGCCTTGCTGTTTTTCCAGTGAGCCTAACTAACTGCGTTTTTAAACAGAGCTGGTTTATGCTAATGATTAACTATCTCATATGTTGCAGGTTCTGAGATCACAGGACTWTTATTAGGGCACTAGAAAATTTTGCCAAGGCACGACTTGGCTGAGTGAATAGGAAATATTGCTTTTAACTTTTAAAGTCTTAAARTATTTTTTCAAAATAAAATTTATTGTCATGATAGTTGCAATTTACATGCTTTATGAGAAAAGCTTTTGAAGCTAAACATGTAAGCTAATAGTTAATTTTTCTTATATATGAAAAACAGTTTTGAATATTAATAAAACATGCTGCAAGCGTTTTTACACAGGCAATTCTATCTTTTTTTGATAAAATACATTCATAATGTTCCAGATGGAATATCTAGTTGTCATTGCCTAACTTAAAATCTCACATGTACTCTACAATGAATTATTAAAATAATAATTAAAATTAATTAAAAATAATTAAAATGTTTAATTCCAAAAAACAGAATTTTATAAACAAAAGAAGGAAATGGTACTTGCAAAATTATTTGAAAACATTTTCAAAATGCATATAAACCTTCCAAAGATCATGGCAAGTTGATATTTATAATAGGTCATTTATTTCAATATATGTTACATTCCCAAATKTTTGCCTCTTCCCTAGCAAACATTCTCTTACTCTAAGAAAAAAAGGACCTAAGAAATACTGAAGATGGAAGCACTTGGGGGGAAAAAGCCTCATGGTGCTTTCAATCTAGATTCTCAGTTACATTGTGAMGTGAGAAAACAGTACAAGTTTTAAATAGAGCAGATTCAGGTAATTCAATTGAAGATACCTATCAGCATCTATGACAATAATGTTTAAAAACATTTAAATAAATAAAACAAAAACACATTTCTAAGAAAAACCCCAAGCCCAAAATACACAACAATGCCAAATAAAAAACCCCCACCTTTGTCATAYCTTGTTCTTGTGAGAAGTTAAATAGACATTGCTCATGAGAACAGATGTGGAGCAAGTATCTTCATCCTAGAGCCAATAGTTGAGGAAACAGAATTTATTCTTGGGATTTGAAGCTTTGCAGCAATTAACAAGAAGCCAATGAAAACAACGTAATCAGCTATTCATAAATAGGGCAAAAAGGAGAAAGAGACAGCAACTAGAGTTTTTCATACATGGAACACTTGGACCTGATGGTTGTCTTAATGCAGAAGACTTCTGTGAAGTGTTAATTTACATTTTATATTTTAAAATAATGGAAGATATTTTATATTTTGTTCTATAAGTGTGGAGTGTAGTAGTACAATATATAAAAGTAATAGCCRTAGATCGTGTGAGGGCTTGGTTGAAAAAGTCAGAAAATTGGAAATGGACAGTACAGTGTAGCACTAGAATAAATTAGATAATGTTAGATTGTAAGGAGAAACTAKCTGTAGTAACCTCAGTTGGGTTTGAGGGATGGGTTGCAATATCTCTGGCTGTTTCCTGRAATCAGAGGAAATGGTGGGGAATGCCATTGAGGCAGTTGCCTACAGCAGACTTGTGGTGGTTCTGCCTTACCCAGAGAATGGCGCCCGCCCTGAGACAGCTCAAGAGCTGTACTCTGACTCTGCATCTCTCACCCTGCCCTAGACAGTGTTAATATGTTAAATCTGTGTATCTGTTCTGAAGATGGYTAGCAATTTTAGTGTACATCTCAACAGAAATCACTCGTTGGGGAATAATTGATACACTGCTGTGTAAAGCTATCTGGCWTTTGAACACAAGAGCTTACCTAAGGGAAGTATCTGTTTAATGTATGAAATCTTCAAGCTGAGAAATTAAAATCAGAGGGTGACTAATATATGTTTTGTGCTAAAAACATACTATTAATAGCACTACTGCTTTTTCTAACARCACTCATGGTAAGCCTTAGGCATTTTCACGCACAAAGCTATTTCATTTATCTTGTGGAAGAAGCAATTTGCATATTGGTGAAGGCAAAGGGTTGAGTGATCTTAGAAAAGATTCATTATAACATAAACATTTAATCTAATGACTAAAATATTTTAATTTTTTCTTATAGGGAATTTTACTTTCAGAATGCTAAAAACTACTATTTTCAATATAGATAGGGATTGCCCACCCCAGTGGTTTTAAATTTGCTATTGAGATTTGGTCTCAAATTTGCTAGACTATGTGCCAACTTTTGCTAATTTTTCTTTTGGTTTATGGGATTCTTATATGTGCAATGAATAGTCATGGCATACTGTCTTAAATTACAGTTTATAAAAACACCTGAGGGTTCTTTTTACAAATGTCTGAAATCCTTAGGTATTGTACAATAGAAAGGATCAGTTTGTTACTTCTTGCAAAAACAATAGAAATGGAAATCAAATACTTTTCAGTATCTCTAAAAGTAAAGGTTCAACTAATACAAGATACATATAGAAAACTTCTCAAATTCACTAAAAATTCATGAGGATGCCTCCTAGTTTTTAAGCTTTGCGTAAGTTAAAATTATTGATCTTATCCTAGTCTTTCAAAAATAGAACAGAGGAAGAGATGGCATATTTTTATCTTTGTTTTCCAGATCTTTCAGGCCCTTAAAATAGATCAAAACCAAACCTGTGATTCTGAGGAAAGGTATGGATCTMAAAATGATAAAGCCAGTATACCACAAAACTTTCAGAGAACAAAAAATAAAAGGAGGATTCAGTTTAGATCATTTTTTATTGCTGTTTGGAACTAGGCTTGGAAAAGCTCCAGTGATTCAAAACACTACATTGGTGCTTTCTATGTACATAGCTGTTCTTGTTGTAGCACAATCACAGAGCCTTGAAAGGACTGGGCAARCAAGTTTTTACCAGCCCTCTGATGACAAGGTGCTTGTTAGCTACCTCTGAGACTCAGTATGCCAGAGGAGCAGTATTTGGAGCCTTAATTGGGTAGATTGTGGTTGTTTGTGGGTGTGTATACTACTATTTAAAAAAAAAAAAAACAACGAGGTGAAGATCTAGGTTTTTTATGCTAATCTAGCATAAAGCTTGTTATGAAAGGGAAAATTTAGCAAAACTGATACTGTCCTGTGTCATCATGTTATCAATAATTATGAAAGATGCTTGCAATCTTCCCATTCAAAACATTGTGCAATTGCAGGTTCTTAGTTTTGCTCCTGTTTAAGTTAACAGCAAAGGTCCAGCCATCTTTAAAGTGACTGGGTTAGGATAGTTCAACTACTCTCATAGAGCAGCAGCAAAAGAATATGTTTGTATTCCCTGTTTACAAGCATATTAATATTCTGGTTTATGGCTCAGTATCAGCCTTGAATGAGAACTCTGGAGTTTGTAATTCCTCATCATGTCCTCAGACCATTTGATCAAGACCTTGACATCCTCCTCTCCAGAAAAAGTGAGAAAAGAAATTAGTTTTTACACAAAATTGATTTCCTAAAATTCCATGAGACTGCTTCTCCTCATGATACTTTGCTAACAAGTTAATGATCCCATTTATTTTTTAATCAATACACAGCAAGGGACCCCAGTGACTTACCTCTCAGGCTTTAAAAACATCCATAATTTTAGCCTTGAGGAAGCCTTGCAAAATTGGAACATGCAGTCATTTTTATTCTCTTCTGCTGAAGAGCAGATACTTGCAGGTACAAAGGGGTTACCCATTCTCTATGTATTTGGAGGCTCAAAGACAGAAYAGTTCAGTGGATTTTTGCTGTGCCATATTTGGACAAGAGATTTTGCTTTATATTGTTAGCAGAAACTTGGTACTTCAGCTTATTTATTTATTAAAAAAAAAAAAAGGTAGGGAAAGTGAATATACTTGGAGCTAAGGGATTTCAAATGTGATTTACCTGTGCAATAAAAGAATTATATTAGATGAAAGAAAGCTATGAAAGCTGAGATCTTCCCCTCTGTTTATTGCAATAATTGGAGTTTTTGCTTAGTATCAGCCTTGTCCAAATGCAGTAGAAATTGCAGCCAGTGTGAAGAAGTATTCTGCTCTTGAGATGTAATTCACCACTCTACAAAGCATTTTGTATGCATTTTATAACTAATATTGAAAGACCCTAGGTATTCTGTAGTAATAGATGTTAAGTGTGGGTCATGAGAATTTATTTTGGCTTAGCTTACTGTCCACTATTAATACTTCAGCATTGTGAGAGCATTCATAAAAGTTCTAAAGTTTCATATTTGTGATTCTTGGGGCTGTCCTRTGTGGGGTTTGGAGTTGGACTTCGATAAYCCTTGTGGGTCCCTTCCAACTCAGAATATTCTGTGATCTTTTCTTCTTCTTTTCTTATTTGTAAGTGCTCAGGACTGATTCGCAGACAGACAAAGCCATCTGCTGCTCTCTCAGATATGGTTTCTAGAAGTGAATTTAAACGGATGCTGAAGTCACTCCTGAATCTCCATAGAACAGTCAGCCTGAAAATGTAGCACTGATAAGCTTTTCTGTGTAGGGATGATTTAAAAGGCAGTTACTGTCATGAATAGTCCTTTCTTTCTCAGGCACCCACAGTAACATGCACTTAGGTCTTATGGCTACCTTTAAGCAATGAATGGCTCTATTGACTTCATGCACTRMAGTGCTTTACTGGATCAAGTTTATTTCAGGGGACTTGTCAGTTGAGGAAGGGTTTATAGGATTAGATACAGACTGGCATGAATAAATTTAATCAGAACATAGAAGATGTAGAGGGACAAAAAAAGTCAGGGATAAGTAAAAATAATTGAGTAAGTAAGAATTTGTTTTCTAATTTTGGATCTAGTACATTGATTCTGTCTCAAAGTAAATGCAATCACAAATTAAATAAACACAGCTTCTGTTTATAATATGTGTACAAAGGTTGCATATTGCAGACTTTTTCCAGGTTATGGATGCATGGCTCCTTGGCTCCTGCTTGTATCAGATCTAGCTGGAGTCAAAAGGCTTTGTCTGCACAGATGCACAGTTTCCATTTCCTTTCCTGAAAGTCACGTTTTAGCAGTCCATTTTGCTGAATTTTYCCCCTGATTGCTATTGTTATTCAGGTGTATGTCTGTTAAATATGCTATAAGATATGCCAGCTTGCTGTACTGGCTGCAAGAGATTTCAGAAATAACCCTTTGAGCTACCACCCTTTCTCAGTGATTAAGGGAGAAAAAAAACTGTTCCACCTCCACCAGTGAAATGCTTTGAAGGAGAAAAGTTCTTTTTAACACTTGCCTAGTGCATGCTGGTGGTCCTCTAGTGTGTGGTATATCTTTGCTGYGCAGGTCTGTGTGGGACTGGATTTCCCTGTTCTGGGACCTTTGAAATRAATTAATTGGCTCTGGGGAAGCTAAAGCAAATAAGCCCTTTGCTGTGAAGCTGTCACCTGCTAGGAACATTCCCTGGGGAAAATGGACATGACCTACATATGTCCTACATATGTGACAGCCACCTACAYATACTTGCTAGGAATGGAGATCTTGTTAAAAAATGTTTGTGGTCATTTTCAATAGATCAGTGCATGTATCAAGAAATGAGGAAGAAGAAGAAGAAATATCAATAATTTTTTCCTCCTTACTAAATTACAGGGAAGGAAAGATAAAAAATAATWTCTTGCAGCTGTGTTTCCACTGTTGTGGCAAACCTCGTGATCATGAACAAATATTTGAGCACTACCATGCTATTAGGGGTTAAAGCATCAGCAGGAAAACTCAAGTTACTGTGTCCTGCCATTGTAATGCAGTTCCACACTTCTGACCACTTCTCAGACAGGACAGGAAAGAAGAAGTAGATTTAAGATAATATCTGTATTAGTACATCAGGAGTTCTTGGTGTGCCTGGTTTTGCCAGCAGAAAACCCAAGGGATGGGCAGGGAGAAAGCCTCAGTGTGCCCCAGGAAGTCTGTGAAGTTTGGGTGGGAGGGCAAGAAATCTGCAGGACACGTGTGAATTACTCCCATCCCTGGGAGAGAGCCATGACCACTGTGGGCAGCCTGAGAATGGATGAAGTGTGCTGAGGAGGCCACTGCCCTGCAGTTTGCAGACAGACAGGAAATAACAAGCCATTCATGAACCATTGGAAATTGAGTTGGTGTTTGCCTGTACCAGTTTCAAAGGCTTTAAAAGACTCTCAGTGAGAGTAGGACAGAGAACCTGCCTCCCATGTAGACTTATTTTGGTGAAATCAGTAAGACAACATAATTTTCCAGAAAATTATTATGATTCACAATCTGTACGTGAATTGCTTGCATCACAAATTGTGCCAAACTACCACCATTGTTACAGTGCAGGAAATTATGTGTTGTTTACAGGCACACTCTCCAGTCAGTTATTGATTTAAAGCAACCAATCTATTACAGAATTGCAGTGCCTCTCAAAAATAGATTTTCTGCAGGTGTAGAAGGGATTATTAAATTACTATAATGAATTATTTGTCACTTTCATTTTTGTTTACATTACTAGTTTAAATTCACACTTGTTGAAYAGCATGTTTTACAAAACAAGCTTTGCACAATCAGATATCTTTTTATTCTTTTATCTTACCATTCTATGTCCCAATTAAGTATCTGAAYAATACAGTGGATATTAATTTTTTATGATACCTATACAAATTCTCATTTCATAAATAAAATTGAATATGTAAAGCATTTAAATCCATGTGCCTCAGAAGACATACAAGTGTATTGAAAATCCTGTGGTGTTTTTCMATGTGTTCTGTGTGTTTCCAATGTGAAAAATCTTATTGTTCCCTTTGGGCTTTTTTTTTTTTTTCCCACCCCATTCACACTGGAAAGAAAACCTAAAATCTGCCTCTTTCTGCATGTGGGGTGTCATTTAATTTAGAATTTAATGGAAAAGCAGAGTTTGCTCTGCTTCCAGCAGAGGGACAGTCAAGTCTTTCAGCTGTTTGCCTCCAAGAATATCAGAATCCCAGTGTGGGCCAGCACTCTGCATGAGATTTTCTGTGCTTTCACACTGCTGTTTCCAACCCAGACATTTTCTTATGAACTTACTTAGAAACAGGTCTGAAGCAAATTTTWGAAAATATAAGCTCTAGGGGGGGAAAAGTGGAAGAACTGTGCGTGTTAGATAAGGATGTGGCAAAGATTTTCATACATGCAAAATAATATGTGAATTAGAGGGAAATAAACTCTCTTTGTGTTAACTAGAGATAAGAGAACTAGAAATCATCAGTGGCAGTAAAGGACACAGGAATTTCTTTTTATCTATATAGATATTTAGACATTCTAGTATAATCCTTAAGTACCCATTGATCATCAGACTTTAAGAATAAGGTAAATAAGGTTTACCAGAATGATTGTGGTGCTCTTGGTTCCCAATTCTGCAGGAATTTGGATGTCTCAAACTCTCTTCAAAATCCTGTTGTATAGTGATGGTGAAATATGGAGTGTTTTGGGTTGTGGTCTTCAGGTTACATGCAGCAGTGTTTAATGTAGCCATAAGAGCAGTGCCTATTTCTACAGCTATCAAGATTCAGTAGACTCATTCCTACAGTGAACAGTACATTTATTTAAAAACAAAATATAAAAACAGGCTTCCAAAACTTGACCTGAAACAATCAAAGTGAATTATAAATGCATCTGTTTAAAAATCTAGAAAACATGAGAAATATTTTCTTCATTCCCATATCATTTACTGGGGGAAAAAAGACTTTTTATTTCAGTGCAATGAAAAATGGAAAGCAAAAGCATAATTTTTCTGTGGTATAATGGAGTTTCAAATATTTTCATTATACATTGGTTGATATGAAGGAGAAATAATTTTCAGTGAGGAGAGTGTTCTTTTTAATGACACAATTGGATTTTGGGGAAAAAGAAAAGCTTTTAGGCTGCCTGAGAAAACAGCATAATGCAGTTGTATCTTGTGGCAAAATAAAAGATAACAATCCTCAAACTCCTACACTTATAGTGTATTTTTCCCTATTTTTCTCCATTTTTTTAGCCTTAATCCTAGGATATGATACTGCAGAACCGTTACTGGGTTTTATGTTACTAATGAGCATGTGCTGTGGATATCATAACTTATTTCTGCATGATTCTGGTGCTCTCTTGACTAACTGGCAACTAAAAGGAAACAAAGCAAAAAGACCAAAAACCCCCAAATCTYAAATCAGTTGCCAGGGTGTTAAATATGTTGTGTCCACCCATACCTCTCATATGGAAAGGAAGAAAGCCACACAGATATGACAAGGATGTGAGCAAAGTTCTTTTCCTTTTATGTCTCAGTGGTTTCTATAGTCTTTCAAGGATCAGAAATGGGTTCACTGACACTCTCAGCTAGCAGCTTGTCTTAAACCTTCTTCAAACTTGCCACTTGCAAAACTTTCCAAAATACCCAAGACTTTCCAAACTGTGCTAYGGTGGTCTGAGACTGGCTTCCTTTGGATTCTCCTTCTGGGGAGCCCTTTTGTCTTGAACACAAAACTTGAACAGCCTGCTAGACAGACAGGGGAGGGCATGGGTGACACTGTGGGCTGAGGGGCAGAGCAGMAGCCCCGCAGGCTTCTCTGGTGTTTCCAGCAGCTCCTGCACGCAATTGGATCGCRTACCAACCATCTGTTCCTGTGAATCTCCAGTTAAGATGAAAGCTGAAAAGTCCTCTTTTTGAGCCACACAGAGCATCATGTACTTCAGAATATATTTTGTCTGGTAGTTGATCTGCCATTTTATTGTAGCTGCTGATCTCCTCAGGAGACAAATTTCAGTTTATCAGATTATCAGCCCTTTAACAGGGCTTGTTAATTTACTGAAGGACTGAGCTATGGCAAAAAATACAGCACATTTCCTCCATTTCCTCATCTCATTCTTTCCTACCAGTGCTTTTAATCTATTGGGAAAAATTTACTTTCCTGGGATAGGTTTTTTTTCTTGTGTAACATATCCGTACAGAGACAAGAGCTCCAAATATGCCAATGGACACCTTGCACATGTTGGATTTTGCTTGCACAGGCCAATGTAGGTGAAGGTTATAGATTTCATCAAGACAGAGTGTACATAATGGTCTTTAAATTTATTTCATTAGTGGGTTTTTTAACTTCTATTAAGTCATTTTTCTCAGCAGRGAGCTGAACCACAGAGATAGTTTTACCTTCCACCCAAGCMCTTTTCTAATGWATTTTACCATTTCAAAAATATTTCRAAGTATTCACTGTATTCAGACTCTTGGCATTTATCTAAATTATTGCTAATTCACATTCATTTCTCTGCTATTATGTCAGCCACTTACAGAATGAGCATATTTTGCAATWAAAAAAAAWWTGCATTTTGTGTTTTCTTAAATTGTTATTAAGTCACTTCATTTTTCCAYCATTATTTAARCTACTTAYATTTGAAAAGAAGTGGAATGCATTTTCTTCATTTTTAGAGTATAATCAAGATTTTGAATGATACTTTTGGAGAAGTAATCCTTTCTTTTTTATCCTCTTGCTGGCTAAGCTGTTTCCCTTTAAGAATGAATGGGTGTCAAAATCCCTTCAGTTTGACATCTTGAATATATAGAAAAGAACAAACATATCCTTAGGGAAGTAGRTTTTTGCTTTCAAAAAGGAAAGAAAAGGAACAGGAACATTCCTTTTCCTACCCTTTTATCCTGCACTTTTGACAGTTTCAAGCTTCATTTTCACTGTTTAAAAGCATGTGTTTGATCATGTGATAATAGTTATGTTATCTATCCCTTTCTAAAATCCTTGTGAATACAAATCATTGTAACTGTACTGTAAGAGCTGAGAGAGAAGCACAGATTTAATATTTTTTTTCATAGTTACAAGGAGTTACTCTGCAGTAGTTTTCTTAGCTWGTGTATCTATTTCTACTGCTCTTCTTTGCCTGCGAAATCTGAGAATACAAACATTTACATCYCCAGCACCCGTTTTCCTCAGTGTAAAGTAGGGATGATAAAATCCCCTACCATTAAGTAACCCTGTACAATGAAAGTATTTAAAACCCAAGTTACACAGTAAGAGGTGTTACATTTGAAACCATACYGAGCTTTTTGAAAAATCTTCTCTTGGAACATATAATAAACATGTAAAACCACARCACACAAAATTATTACTTGATAGATATTTTGGAGTTGTTTTCCTTTAATTCCCATCCTTGTACTGTCTTTGTCACAGTACAGATGGGCAGCTATAAGAAGAAATTTAGTTCATTAAAGTATTATTGGGAAGAACATTTGTTTGCATTCTTTTAATGCTCTAACRTTTTAACTTCTCTTTTCCTTTTTAAAAAATGAAGATAAGTCAAAAGAAAAACAAAACCAAAACCAACCCCACAAAAATGAAAAAAAGAAAAGGATCAGGTTAATTCATTCCTAGTACACAAGTTTGAATGGCAGACATGTACCCTCTGAGAAGATGTCTTCTGTGCAGTTCAGGAATATTGCCGTCCCTGTAGCATTGTCCTCTTGATRGAATTTATTATGGAGAAAAATCTGCCCATATCTTGTCACTCTTAGGTCCCTTCTCCAAAGAAGGAGGCCAGGTGGAAGTAGAAGAGAAAATGGAAGACAGAAGTTTGCTTCTCTACATAGTTTAATTCTACATTCAGTGATTTGTCATCTTTAATTTCAATAGGCTTAAGGAGGCCACTTCCTTGTCAGGGTAACCCCTAACAGTACACCCCAAGTGCCAGGAAACCTCACAAAAATCTCCCTACCTATCAATCATCTTCTGTGACTTTTTGAACAATTTTGTCCCAGATTTTTTGGTCTTTATGCTTGGTTTCTGACTGCTGTGAATGGTGGTGTGGGAAGCCCACATGGAACACCGTGAAAAAGGAGACAACTGCAACTTTTCCTCAAGGGAAAAAAGAAAAAAAAGGCCTGAAGGTCTTCAGGAGGGGATTTGCTGACCTGTACAGTTCTGTGTCTCTGTGAAGCTCTTTTCCTAGGAAAATCCAGCAGATGTTCTGAAACATATCAGGTATAAAGCACAGAGATATCATTAAGGGCTTTTTTATTTATTATTATTGTTTTTTTAATCACACAGTTTCATCACTTGCTTGTAAAGAGGAGAACATCCTTATTCAAAAGTATGTCTTGTTTTATGAAATTCTGACTTTTAGCAAGTATTAAGGGTAATGGGGAAAAGCTAAAGAAATAGACATATGCATTGTTAACTTTAATGACTTTTTAATGATAATATTCTGAGGAAATGAGACAAAATCTAAAAAAGCAATGCTAGATGACTGCTTGTTTTATCAATGGTTTTGATTGCCTCCTGCAAATTGTCTTTACGTGGTTTTATTGGAAAGGGAACTTTTTCTTATTTCCTGAATTTAAGGTGTAAGTTAAAGCTATGCTACGTGTAATGTGCTGCTATGATGATAATGGTGGTGCTTTTTATCTAAAAATTACTATAAATTTTAAAGAAATTGGCTTGGATTTTCAGTAGTATTTCCAAATMTTATTGCAGTATCTGAAACTGTGTAGGTACTCCCTATGCTGTGTGGTGCAAATCTCAAAGAGCAAAGGCTTCTTCCCCAATTTCCCTGTTAGAGAGGCACATTAAAGAGCTCAGGGGATTTAGCTGACAGAGAACACTGACGAGAAAGAAATCACAAATACTGTCTCTGTGATAGTGGTGTGTCAAGGATGGGGGATGCAGACACATCTGAGAAGCTGCACAGTCACCTGAAGATGGGGAGCTGCTCAACAGTCCTGGTTTCAGACCTTGCACAAGGGCTCCCCSAGCAATTGAAGTGCCTCCTTCTCTTTCTGCCTACAAATTTGGCAGCTGAATTTTATCTTAAAAATAKTAACATTCTACAAACATCAAACACAATCAAGATTTCATTTGATAGACATTCAGGAAAATACTACTGCTTAAGGTTTTTAAGAAGAAAAAGTGTGGGTTTTTGAGGGATTCCTGTAGGCAGTGTCAGGCTCAGTGAAAATGGAGCACCTTATAATAACCCGAGCAAAAATGATTTTTTAGAGCTTCCCAAATGTAATTTTACTTTATGTTAAACATATTGGTCAGGTGATGAAAGGAATCTTATAGGAGATAATTAATAAATTTTCCCAAAACTGGGTGGTTTTTTYTCCATAGTTAGTCCTTGATATATATCACAAGAAAGTCTATGTGGAAGAGGTGTCAGTCTGTACAAAATTACTTTCATGAAAGAGCTCCTAGTGAGTGTAAAGCAGTTGGTTTGATTTTTGTCAGCTAGCTTGAGGGCATGAAATGGATCTGTGAGTGTGGCAAACTATATATACTGGATTCATAGGAAAAAATATGAGATATCCAGTAGTTTCAGGTTTGAAATTAGTATCTTGTCAAATCTTGGATAGATCCTATCGGGTTGAGGAAATGGAGATATTAGTCTATAAATGAATGTGAAATATATGAAGATTCCTTTGACTTGGAGTGATATTTTTTTCTTTCAGGAGAGAACTCCTTATTCTCCTTTTTCTGCTTGTGGAAAAACCTAAAATCAGTGAGTCTAASCTCTTGAAGGAAAGTAAAAAAACCCACCAGAATTTAAAAAATGAAAATTCTAAACTGACTGTGTGCCATTCATTTATTCATGTCTTAATTCAGAATATAAAGATACWATGAGTACTTTGATGTTTCTTCATTCTAAATCACTAAAAATATCATAGATGCACCTTGTTGCTATTACTACTCAAATACCAATAATTTAGATGCAATTTTCCTCCAAAATCTAGAGAGCAGCTCCCTCTTTCCCCTGCCTGCAGAGCCTACATTGTAGAAAGAAAATAACATTGAAATATTTATTGAAATACACATGTTGAA
Source organism: Alauda arvensis (assembly GCA_902810485.1). Taxonomy (NCBI): domain Eukaryota; kingdom Metazoa; phylum Chordata; class Aves; order Passeriformes; family Alaudidae; genus Alauda; species Alauda arvensis. The sequence goes on from CADDXX010000383.1 coordinate 792,073, forward strand.
CGGTGGAATTGGTGTAGCAAATAGCTGGATAACTGGTGCAGAACAGTGTGCTTTTAACACTGTTCTATACATGTTAAAAGCGTTCCCACAGACAGCTGGTGATTAATAAGTTTTCATTTATTCCTCTTTACTGTTTCTGTAAGCAGGTATTGATTAAAGTAGTAAGTGCTACTGGATTGAACATCTTCAGAGATGTTATCTTATTCTGGAATGTGATAAGAGAATTTTGGAAAAGTCAGCTGTTTGAAAACAAATGCTCTTTTGAGAGCTCTTGTATTGAAACATTCTCTCTGCCAATGGAGGAGACAACAGACATTTTTTATTTATCACAAATCTATAAGATCCATTATATCTTCTTTACATTGTTGTCTATAATTGCGGAATGGATTTGCTCTGGCACCAAGTTACTGGGTACTAGGTTGAATATTACAATTTTCTTCCTGTGATGTGTGAATGCAAAGTAGAAATTTTGGGGCACCTTTAAATACGCGCAAATCGCAAGCAGTYGTCCTAGGCTTCTCACAGATTTTAGCACAACACCTCTTGTGATCCATGAGCCCGTTCATCAGTAAAGTTCCATATTCTAATAATTCTCCTTTGGCCTGGGATACTGTATTCCAGCTTTTATCCTTCTACCTAGAGCTTTTGCCAGGGTACTTAATTTCTAGCACTACTATTTTCAGGAGGTATGAGGCAAAGGTGGCTTAATATGCTTTCTGTAGCCAGGAAATGCTGGAAGTCTGTGATGTCAAGATTTTGGTGCATACTGCAGTGAGCTTCAGTAGGCACAGAGGTGATGTAACTCATGCCTGTGGCTAGAAAAGCAGAAATTGTACCTTGTTAGGTGCTTTATTCCTGGACCACTGTGCAAGGAGCAACTGCAGCCTGATCCACAAGCGCTATATGAACGAAAATTTCCCAGGAATGCTTTGTGCTAAATGGGGACAGAAGTTGACAAAGTGCAACTGTGTTGACAAGGAACATCTTGAAAAATCAGCAGCTGTGCAATAAAATCTCAAGTGTCAGCAACTACACAGGAATCCTTTATGGTCCCTGTAGGTTATACCTGACACAAGACTGTAGCTCCTGTCAGGAATGGTTTTATATGTTTCCAGCCCCAAGCAAACAGGCAGGAATGTGTGTGTTGTAGCTGCATCAATTACACTGGTTCACAGCACAGAAAAGTCATCTTGAGAGTGAGAAACAGTTAAAACAAGACCTCAAGTCAAACTTTTTAAAAAATAGGATTTATTGAAGTCTTTGTTTTGTTGCCTTTTCTATAATTAGATGATGCTTTGAAAAGAGTGTGGTAAATAATAAGAAGCTGATTCACCCAGGGATAATTTTAGCCACATTCTTAATTCAGACTTACTGTCAAAAGCATGCAAAGAGCAGAAAGGTGCTAGAAAACTCCTCCTAGCTTGAATTCATTATCTTCAAAAACACTAGCTGCATCACATCTTGAAAGCCTCACATATTTTATTTCTAAAGAGTGTCTCAATATTTTCAGACAGCAGTTGTTACTGTGAACATCTGGAACTTAATGTGAAGCTGTGGCACATGTAAATCATTACAATATTGTCTGTAGGCAAAAAACTGYGCTACTGAAAAGTTAATGACAAACAAACTAAATGCACTCTATTCATCAATGATTTTTTTATCTCCTTAGGGTTTCTTTCAAAACCTCTTAAATTACACTCTGGTTAAAAATGTTACGGCTCAGGATGGGAGAACAGAATAACAGCAACATGGTAAAGTTTGCAAATGTGAATACAGTATTTGGTTCACTTTATGCAATTATATTTTCAAAAGGTTAATGGAACTATTGCCTGCATCAATCTAAGGGTTTTGTGAAGCATCTTAGTTTGGAAACATAAAAGTTGTCTATATATCATCTATATCATAACGCCTTGCTAGAATTTCCAGTCAATCATAGATTCAACCAGTTTCTCCTTCTTGTCTTTGGTATCAGCTGTTTTCATAATAAAAATTATAAATTACGTAACTAACTAATATTTATAATGTGACATCAGTCAAAGAGAGGTATAAAGTTCCTAGCAATTTGTCCTTCACAAGATGGCAGCATCCTGGTGGAGCCAAGGCACAGTAAAATCCTTCACCTTTGCATCATTCAAATTAAGAGACTTCCAAGCCTGCCTGAGCAAGAACTGCAGGCAAGTTGTGCAKAAATGTCCTTGTGCATAAATGGGTACTTAATCCACACAGTGTATCAAAGAAGTGGTGCCAATCTTACATCACAAAATGTTTATGAAAATTAAAAATACTTGCTAGTCATAGAGAAATATCCCAATAGGAATTTCACARGGTCCCTCAAATTTAGCTGTAGTTGATTGTCTCAGTGTCACAATTTCTTTGTGGGTATTTATTTTCCAGGAGGCAAAACTTGTTAATGTTTCAGTAGATGAACAACTGTTAAGTTTGTTTTTTCCCTGAAGCCCTTGATAGTAATCATGATCGGGTCATTTTAGTGTCTTAGTTTTTTTGGAAAATCTAGCATTTTAAAGTAAAAATGCTTAATTTGGAAAAACGATTAATGTAAAGCTGACTTATGTGTATACGATGTGCTATTTTCACCTTTTCTGGTGCTATGCTGTTTCATCTARCTTTCTCACAAATCCTCATTGGCACCGAGTGTGACAAAAGTAACAGTTCCTATTGCAGAAGTAAAACCACAGGCTTGAGAGGTAGTTACACCTCAGCTTGTTGCAAAGGAGGAAAATGCTGTAATTTTGGTGCACTTAGAATGARTAAGTTAGATCTCCTATGAAGAACTACAGACCTTTCCTTAATTTCTGTAACAGGAAGATACTTCTGAATGCCAAAGTTATGAGACCCAATTACTGCTGCCCTTTGGCTTGGTGACAAATGCAGTTCTAGTTTCTGGTGGGACTTGGCAATTGTACAAGTTAGTTGCAGTGTTTGACAGTCTAGTAAAGGTAGCTTAGATATTTCTTAGTGATGTAACCATGTCATTGCAAGCAGGATGATTTAAGCCAGACTGACATGTCTGCTAACCAAAGCTAGGTCAAGAAGTGCTTCCTCACACATCATTCCTCTGCACARTACAAAGAACAGATTCCCCAAAGAATCTCTTGCCTTTATCTTGTCTTCTCTCAATCCCAGACCCACTGAATTGATGCTCTAACCTRGCTGTAAAGCTTAAAATAGTTTTACTCTATCTCCAAAATGAAACTTTCTCTGTAACTGGTATAGAACCACTGCTCTATTCATACCCATATAAGATACTTTCCATGGCTCTTGCCTGCCTGCACAGAAACAAGCATAGATGACTTTTCATTTCAACTACCTCAACTTCCAGTGCCCTGAGAGAGRTGAAAGTAGACCAGGAATTTCACCTGGTCGTTTGTTCAGACAGATATAAAACTGAAATCTTACACCAGTGTTCACATCAGTGAAGATATTTACAAATAGTTTTCTCTTTGTTGGTTTAACTTCTCTGGGTTGAGTTTTTCGATATAGCCTTTACACAGTAATATAAGGAACAATTACACCAATTACATTTTTTATAAGATTGTCATTAAAAGTGTCTGCTTTCAGTATGACCAGTGTCTATGGCAACTCTTCACAGGCTACCACCAGATTCTCTGCCTTAGACTCGTCATCACCAGGCATTATAGAAGTGATGAGCTCAGTCAAAATGTGCTATACATGTGGTTATCTCAATTTTCTGGTTCAGCAAATTACATTGCTCCAGAGGTTTTGTGGTAATGGTTTACTGTAATACAATGTAAAATGTAATGGTGTGGAGAATATTGGTGAGTAGCTAAAGGCCAAACTCATAGAGCTGTTTGAGCTAATTCAGGGGTAGTATTTGAGATTATAGTAACATCCCTTTCTAYATTCAGTGCTAAATATAAATGCCCTTAATCAGTCTGAAATAGTGACTGAAATAGYACGCAAAATATGAAGTACCATGTATCTCTGGTAGTCATAAACAGTTTCTTCTCATTGGCCAAACTGATAATATTTCAAAGGTTTTGAGACTTTACTGCAGCACTCTTGATTACTTTCATGGCCATTTAGACTGCTAAAGCTTCAATATTTTGGTCTGAAGGAGAAGGTGTTGGCAAGAGGGAAGGTTGTTTCAGACGTTAACCTTCTAAGGATTTCTGGTGCTAGAGAKTGCTGAAAGATGTAACTGGAAGAATTCTTTTTTACCATAAACTGTATATTAGAATAAACATAGAGATATTAAATTTAAACCATGTAAACAAAAAGCCCAACACAATGCCTAGTRGCAAAACAAGTGTGAGTATGAAAACAATGTAATGAATCTTGGACACTTCACACATATCTGAGAGTTCTTTACAAAAGAACTTTCACCTCCAATGAGCAAAAAGTAAGGTTTTTCTTAAGCCACTTTGATATCAGAAGCACCAACTTGGCTTCAAATGTTGCCTTTGTTGACACTGCATCCAGAAAATCCATGAGTAATTCCAAAAGTTTCCATTCAATTTTCTCATTCACTCCCTTTATTTCCCAAGTCTCTACATCCTTTTTTGACTACAGTTTTCCCTCTGTGTTCTCTTTTCTTTTTTATTTCCCTCCTGGTTCCCCAGGGAGATGAGGTTCATGGTAGTTAAATGATTCATAGATACAGCTAAGAATCAAAGCTAGCAGGTCTGAGAGTCTAACACAGTAGGCTGAAACACTGGGCTGCTTTCAAATTTTATCTTTCATTTTGCCATGCCCCAGCTATCTGCCAGTTAACACTCTCAGCTTGGATGTTCCCATGYTACAATCAGATGGCAAGAGAGTTACTCTGAATGGTAAAATACAGGATCATAGAAAAACCAATGTTTTTACTGGGTGGATGTACAATATGAATTATTAAGGAACAATTGTTCACAAAGGTGAACAATAATGCCTCCAGTAAGGTGACTTTTACTAAAATTTAAGTGGTTTTTAAGTTTAATAATAGGAAACCAATTTGAAGTGTTAACACTGACTTGAGCTTAGACTTTAGGCACAGTCAAAAGTAATTGCACATAGCACAGTGATTTTTTTTTTGTTTGGCTGTGAAATTTAATTCATTTATTTATATTCATCAAAAGAAGCTTTTTGCAATGCACTGTATGATCTCAGCCCTCAAAGTCCATATTGCATCTAGTACTTTTGCAATGTCTTTATAAGAATGAGGAAGAAAAAGTTAYATTATACTATTATCTTTCCTTCTTTTACCTCCAAATATGCTGATTTCACTGAAGGGTTAGATTATATATACTAAATGGAATAGAAGGTGAAGAAAGATTGTTAGATAAGGCATCCTAAGAATTAAATGTAGCTCCCCAAAGTTGAAAGCATTCTTAAAAAATAAAATATCCAGTTAATAATTACCTTTCTTTACCCTCTACCTTCCTTAAATACTCCTGAACAAGGATTCCAGATCTCTTACTTCCCCCATATTCCTTACTTGTGGTAGTCTATCTATTTCTTTTAAGARTCCCATCCAAAACAGGGACTCAAGCTCCCCTCAGTAGTAATTTGACTATAGACTGTCTATATTACAAAGCTGTGCTGGAACTAGGCAAGTTTAAAAGTCTTTAATGACAGGGGGTTAGGACTAGGTGATCTTTAAGGTCCCTTTCAGGCCCTAACATTCTACAGTCCTATAACTCTACAAAATACTTCCATGCAGCATCATTGTTTAATGAAAATTATTGATTCATGCAATTGTAAAATGGTTTGGGTTTGAAGGACCTTAAAGATCACTTAGTCTCAAATCCCCTGCCRTGGGCAAGGACACCTCCTGCTGGAGCAGGTTGTTCAAGGCCTTATCCAACCTGGCCTTATATCRCTTGGTTTAGGTGGAAGAGATAGAAGGTTTTTAGGAATAACATCAGGAAGGTTGGTTCTTCCCTGAATGGAGAGATAGTGACTTCTTTCAGTCTTGGCACAACTAAACAGATTTTTTTGAGAGGTACAAGTGGAAATAGGACGAATAACCAAACCTCCTTGGACTACTTCTTTGGAAGAAATTTCACCCTTCTCTTCTAAATATTAGAAGAGTTTACTTTGCATTGCCTTCACTTTTCCTTTGCCTTTTTCACTGGACAATTGAGATCAGAAATGTTGTTCTCAGTTGCCAGTCTCCTCCTCCAGACATGTTACAGTGCCAGKTTTAATCTAGATCTGCATGTTTGAAGAAGCTGCTAAAGACAACAAATCTTCTCTCACATCAGTGTAAGCAGAGAATAAATATATTGAAATCAGTGATGCATAAATGTAGTAAGAGAGCAAAAACTGGTTGCAGAATATAAAAGCAGTCATCTCTGCCCAGAATATTTTACACAGTTTCTGAAGAAAATKAATTTGTATTTTGAAGGACTATTGATGCCACCAACAGCTACCTTCAACAGAAAGGTTGGSACAGATGAAGCTACTTTATTTTTTGCAATTTATTGTATCAAGAATATTGTGACACATGGGAATTCTGCCTTTTCAATGTCTTCAGCTGRGAGAGGCAAGCAGTGCTATATACAACAGATCATTGTTTATGATTTGCAAGKATGGATGAAGGCCCAGTTCTCAGTGACTCTGACAAAATTATTTCATCTTCTGTTCTATTGGTAAAGGGCTAATGAGACAAACTTTATAAATGAACTTAAAGACTCCTAAGGAGTCTTAAAAGTGAGCAGCAAGAAAGAAAAAAATTAATAAAAGAGTGAGATAAAAACAATGAACTGGAATTACTAGCAAAAAAGTTGAAAGGAGCATGTTAAAAATTRCGTAAAGGAATCAAAATTGTATAAAACTCTGTCATCAGGTTGTGGAAGGTGGAGGCAGTTAATGGACTGCACTGGTTTACTCCAGCAAAATCTCAGACTACAGTAGAGGCAGAAAACAGAGTGTTGTATTTGTTGCTTGCTTGATATAAATTTTCTTTTTTAACCTAAGGCCTCTTTTGYTAGGTAGCCCCTTGACATTAGGACCACTTATGGGAGTTTGATCTCATTCAGTACACCTGGCAGATTCTGACCCTTTGTAAGCTTCACACAGTATGCTCACTGTTATAAATTACTTGTGCCTAATATTGGGGAAAATCTTTCAGGAATGAGCCCCAGTGAATGAAAATTATAGTCCTTTATGCTATTTTAAGGATATATAATACTRAAGCAGAAACAGTCTTTTAGCTATACTTTATGGTTATCCTGGTTATCCTACTACATCATAAAATATGTATTAGTCTGGAACAGATGATGTTACAAACAACCATAAAGGTGCATAAAAAAGGATAACTTTGGGACTTGAAACACCTATGACAATTCTATAGAAAGGCACTTTATTTGTTTCATTGATGGTCTTAATTAGGATGAAATATTKTTGATATTTAATCAGAGAAATCTAGGAAATTAGGTTTGAAACACCAATTTTAGAAGTATGAAAACAGGCCAAAAATTTTTACATTTTGCTATTTGCCAAATCATCATTCCATGTTTACTTTGGAAAAAAAAACCAACAAAACAACCATTAAACCCAAGCGTATTCTGTTGCACTTGCTAGCTGCTTTAATACACAGGTAAAATGAAAGAAAATACACCAGTGCATTCAGTAGCAACAATAAACATCTTGCTTTTCCCAGTGACTAAGGACCTGTTTACAACTGTTGTATAGTTTATGTGGATTGAGGAAATACATTTATTTTTTCCAATTTTCTTCACGTCAGAAAATATAATTGGATACCTGTGCATGACAGGAGGTTACAGATCAGTGCCCCCTAGGAGAAACCTGAAAAAAAGTACAGGCTCAGAAGTGATTGGATTCCACAAGGATCATAAAAGTAACTAAACAGATGATAATTGGAATTAGGTTTTCCAGTGAGCTCCTCAGGTAGAATCTCAGATCCCATAGAAGACAGAAGAATGTTTCTCCCATCTTGTCTTTACTCACACCCCATCTTCAGCATCATAACTTGAAACTACTTGATTTTTTTAGAGTAAAAATATGCATCAGAAGTGTTTGCAATGTGAGAGGGAATAAGAGGAACCTTTCTTTCAGATTACAGCATAAATTCAGCCTCACTCCCTTCTGGTTCACTCTCCTACCACTTCTTCTGTGCTCATACCCAAAGGCTGACCCTGCCTATTTCCATATGCTTGGGAAGAATGCAGATAAATAGAGAATGCAGATAAATAGTGTAAGTAGTTCAGGAACACACCTCTCTCATCCCTTCTTCCTTTTGACTACCCTCCAGAAATCAGACCTTCTCCAAGCAGCATCCTGGGGAATGAACAGACTGTTGAATTTTGATATATGCTTGCAGGCATTTGGCAAGATCCAGCTCATCCAAAAGAGGATCACATTGTGTAATATATCAGCCCTGCACAACTGCAGCTCAGTCTCCCAAGGGTAAGGCCTGCTTTTTGGGAACTGGTGGACTCCAAAGAATAATCTCTAGATTATTTAAATGATTTAAGATGKAGTTATTGATAACTTAATGGGTAAAAGAAGCATGTTTTTTGAGGCTGCACTGGCATTTACAGAGATTACTTCGTTCCTACTACCAATTCAATGGAAACAGACATTTGCCCTTTGCAGGTAGACTTTGAGATATTTGATTCTCTCATTTTAAGTGAAAAGAATAATTTTCAATCGAAGCATGGCTATGCAATCCTGAGAATCTTATAAACTGTTTCTAATTAAGGAAAACCTATGTCAGTCTAAAGTGGAAGGTTCTAATTTATGTGTTAGGCTCACAATCCTAAGAGAAACGATGCAGTATTACTGCTAGCTGGCAAACTGTTTAGACTATAACATCCAAAAAAGTTTAGTGATTTGTTAATGAAATTTAATAACTTAATTAAAAAACTCACAAAACACACATCTCTTCCCACCCTGAAAAAAAACCAAAACAAACAAATGCAAAACCAAAAAAAYAACTCTTCAAAAAAACCCACCCCCCTTTATTTTTACCTTAACTTATAAGAAATTCAATAGTTTGAGCTTCCAGGTGAAATTTGGGTAGCTCTTCCTTTTATTTTTGCACTAGATACCTTAGATTCTGCATCTTGTGTGTTTCAACCTCTGCAGAATCATTTCATCTTCATTTTGCTCAGTACAGTAAGAAAGCCTACAACTGAAATAGAAAAGCTTTTACAGACACAAGGGCTTCAAGGATCTAATAAGRAAGTAGGATCTGTAAAACATACAGTGACTAAAAGGCATTTTGTGCATGAGTGAATCATAATCAGGTTACTTTTTCACTGAGTACTGAGCACAGGCATTTCAACAACTGCATTAGGCCCACAGTGAGATCTCTATACCAAGGAAAATCCAGCTGCTGGTCTCCTTGGGAACAGTACAGAATAAAARGATGTGGCCCACCAGATTCTGACTGTAGAACATTTTGGTTTAATGCTTGCATTCACTTTCATGTGCTTGTTGCTGGTGTTATTTCTTTTTTATCTTTGGAGATATTTGAAATGYTTTTTGAAAGATGAGGTAAATCTTAGGAAGTACACATGAACAAACAAAGAGCTTTTGGTATTTCTTCACCAGGTTACTGGCAAGGAAATAAAAATGCCAAAGATCGATCAAAGCAAAAAAAGATGCCACTTTTAGTATTGTCATGTTTTATAATATTTGTGTGAACTAATTGCACCCAAAGGTTTCCTCCTACTGCATGATAATGTGCAATGCAAATGGTTACAATGTACACTAACTGCAAAATATTGGTGTATTTATTAAAGAAATTCCATCTTGCTGTTACTGTTCAGCCCTGGAYAGGAGTCTGAGGAAAAACTCCCAATATTCAGAGCTTTCTGTTAAAATAGAAATTAACATTCTCTCTGTTGCAGACAAACTGGAATGTAGTACAGGATAAAAAATTGTACATATTTACTAGGGATCTAAAAACTGTAAAATTTGCCKTTTTTGCAGTAAATTTTTGCGGTCTCTAATTGTACTTTATGGAGTATTTGTCCACAGTATCTGTTGTTTTCAAAAATCATCTGAAAATGACCAGCTTGTTTCAAAGCAAGTTATTCTGGTTGATTTTCTGTACACAAAAAATCAGCCTGGCCTCTGAGGCTTAGAAATTATTGTGGTTATTAGAAAAATGGACAAATAGAGAATTACAATGAGAAATAYCTTCTCTCCCTCCCTCTCAGATAATGCCCATCTTTGATTGCCYRTGGTTTTTGCTCTTCATCCCATCCAGTGGAGAATCATGAAGTCTTGTTTCACTTACATGTGATACACAATTAAAACAGAATAATTACATCTCCTCCTTACTGAGCTGGAGAGACATCAAAAAATTAAAATATCAGAAAAAAGTTTGTTTCCTTCCAATTATCAAATGGTCAGTATTGGAAGGGCTAAAGTGGCCCATAAAAGCTAATTCTGATAAATTTTATTGTCCTGAGCACCAACTAACTGTGGATAAAATTATCATTACCAGGGAATTCACATTTTCATCCCAAGTCCCTCAGAATGAAGGCACAAACAGCAAGTGTAAATATTTGTGTTAAAATTAGTTACTACTGGAGAGAGAAGTCTTATCTTTAGGTTTTAATTAATTCTTGTCTCAGTTAAAAGATAATTAGAAAGAAATCAGTTTCTTGTATTCATTGTCTGATTTCTGATGTAACATGTAGCTTGAAGAGGAATTCTGTGAGCCACAAGAATTCCTTTGATTTATATCATGTGCTTGCTTGTTTGTGAGTGGAGAGAGGGTCATGGTGGATTTGAGTGTGTATTTGGAATCCAAGAAAGRAACCCCTAAATGAAGTACACTTATTCAAATGAACAAAGAATGCTTGAAAAAATAGACAAGTTTTTGTACCCCACATGCCCTATGGCTGTTCTACATTTCTTTTTTTTTTCTTTACAAACTGAAAATTCTTCTTCTTTAAGTGAACAATGTAGTGAATAAACTGAATGAAAAAGTTTCTCTTTGATGAGGGCTGAATAGATTGCTCTTTATTCTTCTTGCCAAGGAGTTAATTACTACATTGGTACGCTTGGTTGTTAAAAGTTGTACTCTCAAAGGCAGACCTGCTACAAAACAGATGTGKTTTTTTTCATCTGAGAGAATAATAAGTTCTGTGAGAAAGATGAAAGTAACAAGAAAATGTCTGTTTTTAAAAGTTCCTAGACTGTATGGCTTTCACCATCAGCTGGTAAATGCATTTGTTTCAGCTGGAGCTTGAAGAGAAGTAAATTAAAGGACCTAGGTGTGGAGGAGTGAAAATGCTGTAATGTTGCAACTTTAGAGTAGTTTTTCAGCAACCTGGATCTYTCAAAACTGTAGTTTTGATTAAAATATTGGCATAACTATATCTCTAACTAGCTCCCAGTGGATATTCAGCATCCTAAAATCGTAATAACTTCATAACAGCCTGCATTTGAACAGAACACTATGGAATAGGTGTCCTCCACAGAGTACTGAAAGAGAGATTAGAGAATAGTCATTAATGCTCAAATTTGAAAATAATGTTATATTTTTTAATGCTGCACACATGTTCCTGGTGTGCACATGGTATATTCTAGCTCAGTTATTGCCAACATGGAGATACCTATACATATATATATATAATTTTATTTATTTCTCAGTAGTTGCATGACTTCCAAAGGTGATTTTCACCTAAGTATTGCCATCTCTTCCATCATTTTCACGTGTCTAAGGATTTTTTGACAAACTATCTCAGTGCCTTTCATATCATATAAAGTTTTATATATATATATATTTTTTTTTTTTTAATTTATAAGGTCCAGTTGGTAGAGGCATGTGTAATGAATCAGGTCTGTAAGGTGATGAGCAGTGGTTGTGCAGAAGGCTGGCACAGAGAACGAGATTGCAGGCACAAGGTCATACTCAAATGAGTGTATTAATGTTCTCAAGCATAGACTACAAATATGAATAAGTCTTGCCTTACTTGTCTATTGACCATTCTTGGCTAACTTGGTGAGATTTCAGGGACTTGGGAAACCYACTGGTTCTTTCTCAGCCTCTGGAAGCCACTGCAGCATCTTTAATTAGGGAACTGTAAGRCTGGGAATTAAACTTTGGGGAATATTGGACTACAATAGACACTTATTCTGACTTCCCTTCAATTTAAAGGGATTTTGAGGCAGCAGTTTTTGACTTTTGGAATAAAATACAGGGATGGCAGGATTAATTTTCTGAAGGAACATAGTAACATATCTCTCTAGGAACAGAGTAACATTGTTCTGTGTTCCTAGAGAGTATGTTCTCCCCAAAAGTGGCTRTAATGGCCATGGGTCAAATATTGCTTGTAATAAATCTTTTTGTTCAGTTTAGCTCAGGATTGCTTATACTTATATCTCTGTCTCTTGAGACTTAAGCAGATGCCACTTTCTGTATTTTTTCATCTCTCATATACAAAAAATCTAAATTATAAAGGCTTATCACTTCTTTTGTTTTTCTTTCAGTCTAATCAAGATTTTATGCTTCCTGCTTTTCATGTTGCAGCTTTAACTGTCACACTGAAAACCACATGCATTATTTCAGAGCACAAAATTCAATTTTCTCCTGTCTTGTACTGCTTCAATGACTCCTCTTAATTCTGTTAAAAAAAAAAAAANATTATTTCAGAGCACAAAATTCAATTTTCTCCTGTCTTGTACTGCTTCAATGACTCCTCTTAATTCTGTTAAAAAAAAAAAAAGAAAAGAAAAGGAATCTTCTGAAGTATTGCATGAGCACATGCATTCCTTTGTCAGCTGACGTGACAACTGAATAGAGAAACTTATACCCATGGGCATCCAGTTTATTTCAGCTTGTTTATATAGAGAGTAATTTGGTGCATTACACTGGTAATAAACCCATATTTGTTGCAGGTTCTATTAATAAGCAATAACTATTACATTTTTAGCCACCCTCACTTATTTACCTTTAGAAAGAACATTTAAATCTCAAAAGAGTATTAAAAAAATCCAGTGGAAAAGTTTCAAATAACAATTTTCTTTTTGAAAGAGGGGGTATTGTAATTTCAATTAAAACATTTGAATAACATGATGAAAAACATTTTTAAATGGCTATTTATATTTTTAATGTGAAACCTGCACTAAATATTAAAAGGTTATATTCTAAATTAATGTAGATGGCAAAAATATTTACCTCGGAAGTAAATATTTAAACATTTTCAGAACTAGATATTTATCTTGAGATTAAAAATTGATTTTTTAAAAAAAATCCTACAAAATGTGCTTTTTATTGTGATGTTTTTACTTGTTGAATTTCTCATAGAATTTTTAAGCATTTATATTTAGATCATGTAGACCAATTCAGATCCCTATCAAATAAAAGGTTAACTAAATTACAATTTTATTGTCTTTCAAACAATTCAGTGAAATTTTCATGCATAATACTTATGTATGGTTCTTGTAAAAAATAGGAAGAAAATACTTGATGAATTAAAAACCCATAGAAATTCCTCTTGGAATAGAACTTTAAAAGTGAATTTTTCTACGGTCAAATCAGTTTACATTCTTTTGCAATAGAACTTTAAAAGCTATTTTCCTATGTCAGGGCCTTACCTGATATTACTAATCTTCTGACTTGAAACACTAAATCTGTGTTCTGTGTGCATCATTCACCTGTTTTTCTTTTTTAATTAGCATTCAAAGCATTTTTTTTTCGCCACACCTTGGCAAATGTAATGTAATTGTTGGTTTTTTCAAAAAGGCCTTCAATTGAACACTTAAGAATTGCAGTTGACCTCTGGAAACATAGGTTTCTTGGGATAATTATAGGGTGATCAAGCCTTGCCATAACTTGGCAGTTCCACAATAAAATTATGCCCCAAGGTCTGTGCCATTGCAGCTTCCTTGCTGAGTGGCTTACATAAGCTCTGTTGTGATTTCATAGCCAGTGTGAATCTTGAAGATTAGCAGCTCCTAAGACAAGGACTGAAATATGCTTGCTGTGTTAATGAAGTCTTAAAATCACAGTATGGAAGAAAGCTTTCTTTGAAGTGCTGATAACTCTCTTCATACAGATCATTGCCTGCAAGGAGAGGAATGCCACTTAGGTATAGAGATAAACCCAAAGTATTTAGTCTGTAACAAAAACAGGCCAAGCCAATGATGTTATTGTACCCTGCCAACATCACATTCAGTTTGGGTTTCCCAACACAGTAAAGGGGAGATCCTTCTCTCACTCCTCTGGCCAAAAAATAGCTTTGTAACCCAGAGACAAAAGTTATGTCATTGCCCCATACAATTATTTTAGTAAGGACGTTGTAGAAATATTTCTAGCTCAATTGTGTGTTTGCAAGCAATAGTGCTGCATCCTCAGCCATTTTAATAATTCCATTTTCCTACATTTAGACTGCTCTTATCAGGCTCACAGCATCTCAGACTTTCAGGTGTTTGTGTGCCCTGAGAGTTGATGATAGAGTTCGAAAGAGAGCTGAGGCCAAGCAGCTGCTTTGAAGAGTTGTTTATTCTTTTCTTATCTCTAAAAGTTCTCTCAGTCCAGTGTGAAGTTTGCAGGCAGCCAGGAAAGCAAAATCTGACCCTCCTACAATGGCATCTGAACTTTTGTAATCTAAACTACTTTAACAATGTTTTCTTTCAAGTACCAATAACTCTGACCCATATTAGACAGTGAAATCTCACCATAACCCAATCAAGAAAAGGCCACCACCACTGCAAAGATGAAGGGGAAGAAGAAGCAGGAAAAGGATGACAGATACACCCAAATTCCTCCATCTTTACCCCATTCTACCTATATAGTAAAATCTAAAAATTCTATTTTTCACCCTGTGGCATAACAATAATTATACTAATTAAACACATGTGGTCTGCATCTCCTCTCTCAGACTTGGCAGCTTTTCCCAGGGGGTTAAATCAAAGGCATAGGTATTTTTGGCTCTGTCTCAAGACCCTTGGGGTCTCGAGCCTCCAGGAGCACCCAAATTGGTGACCCGGGTTCCCACAACCCCATTATAGCTAAGTGTTTGTGTCATAAATGTTGTAGGTTTATTAAAATAATAGGAGTGTTTTCATGTAACTTCATACTTATTTTGTATTAACTTGAAACTATGTTAATATGACAGTAACAGTTAATATGACAGTAACATTAACTAAAATATGAATTCTTTCTGATTTTATACTCCTGACTTTCTGGTCATCTAGCTTCACTTTAAAGTAAGAAGAAAGGTTAAATGAATTAAAGCATAAGGCTAATTAAAGCATCCAGCTAATGCTTTGTCTGTTCTATTCATAAAGCCCATTTCACAGTCTTATGAGCCTGACTTATGTCATTCCAGAGCTAAAGCACTTTGAACTTAGTAGATGGTACAATATGTATGAAATAGTGTAAGACATCATAAGGTAATTGTATGATCAAACTGACAAGAAAAAAATAGATTTCAAAACATTCTTTCATTTATTCATAAAGTAAGTCATGCTTCCTTAATTTATCTTCTTTTTGAATTTTTATTTAACTATGCTTGGGAAAATGCTTTATGTCCCAGAGCACCTTTTGTTTAGATACAAGGGGCAGTTCTTCAACCTTCTGTTCTTTCTTGTTATTCTTTGTTTGCCCAGTACAGTCTTACTGCTTTCAGAGCTCCTTCCACTTCCAAAGGTTATGCAAACACAAGTTACCCTGTCTGCTACACAGCTTTAAATCTCCACTTGCACAGACAGAAAAACAGAACGTAGAATCAGTGTCTGCTGCAGCTAAACTCAATATATCTGTGCATTCTGTAAGCAATGAGGCCTCCTAGCATCAAACACCCTGTTGTCCAAACAACCATTCTCTCTTAGCTGCCCAAGTACACCAGCCACACAGATTATTGTGTACATCTGACCCATTCCATCTCCAAAACATGGCTGTTGTTTGAAAGATGACTAGCTGCCTTCATCCAAAGCCATACCAATGCAGTTAATAGTCTATTAAATATTTATTAATAAAGGAAAATCCAAAGATGTAAACTGATTTGACCCTAGAAAAGTAAATGAAGCGTAGGATTACAGCTTGTGTTCCTGGTTCCTAGTACTGTAGTATTCTTCCAGAAAATAATGCCTTTTACATTCACAATTAATCAGAAAACCTGATTGATTAGAAATTCAGGAACATGTTTTTTAAGACTCTGCTTATATTGTGAAAGTACTGTTCTTAGGCACTTTTCCTCACTTTTCAAGTCCTCTTATCTGGAGTTTGTTATGTAATTTGAATACAGATAACTATTTCAAACACCCCCTCCTACCTACACACTCATTATTGTCATTAATAAGAACAGTTTGAGTATCTCATGTTGTGTAATTATTCATAAAACTTACACATAGAAGTACTTTGATTATAGTCCTGTTTGCATTTTCTGGGCAAAAGAGTACCACAATCAGGTATCATTTCCATTTAACTTACAACTTCACCATCTGGAGTGGAAGAGAATATATTTGATCTCAGATATTTTAGAAATCTTCAATCTAAATTATTCTCTTGGCCCAGGTGAGAGGTAGTATTTCATCAATGCCTGTATGTTTTCTTTCATCACAATCTCTTGTTACCTATGCATGGGTCATTTTTGCTACTTTGAAGAACCACACAATTTTGGAAGAAAATCTTTTTTAAGCAGGCTATGAGTTATTAAGAGCACAGTTTAGAAGTCTGTTGTGTTATATAGGGACCCAAAAGGATTGCTTACAGAGCAGGACATGCAGAGCATACAATTTGTGAAGCCTCTATATACGTGTACCTCAGTAAATTATTTCCTGCAGTGGGGGTGTTGCACGTTTATCATTCCATGTAACAGTGCAGGGTGGGGATGAACAGATGGAGGGCAGCCTTGGGGTGCTGGTGGATGAGAAGCTGGACATGACCTGGAAATGGGTGTTCACAGCCCAAAGAGACAAACGTGTCCTGAGTTGCCTCCAAAGCAGCATGGCCAGCAGGGCAAGGGAGGGGATTCTGCACCTCTGTTCACTGTCATTCAAATCCACTTGAAGCTCTCTGTCCAGCTCAGGGATCCCCAGCACAGGAGAGACAGAGACTTGTCAGAGACAGTCCAGGGGAGAGTTATGAAGATGCTCAGAGAACTGGAGCATCTCTCCTATGAGAAAAAAACTGAGAGAGGTGGGGATGTTCAGTCTGGAGATGAGAAGGCTTTGGGATGACCTTATTATGGACTTCCAGTAGCTAAAGGGACCCTACAAGAGAGTTGGAGAGGGTCTTTTTAGAAGGACATGTAGTGACAGGATGAAGGGGAATGGTTTTCAACTGAGAGAACATTTAATTTGGATGTTAGGAAGAAATTCTTTACTCTGAGGGTAGTGAGACACTAGAGCAGATTATCCAGAGAAGGTGTGGATGTCCCAACAATGGCAGTGTTCAAGGCCAGGCTGGATGGGACTTGAGCAACTTGTCCTAGTGGAAGGTGTCCCTGCCTGCAGTGAGGGAGCTGGACCTAGATGATCTTTAAAATCCCTTCCAACCCAAATCATCTTATGGTTCCAGAAGATCCTCTTTGAATTGTGTTTCTGGGGAAGGGCTGCTACACAATGCTGAGAAGGAAAAACAATTAGAACAGAAGTGTTGGAGCTACTGCAGGGACTGCCTCTGAGCACACCTCCAGCTAGGAAGATTGGACTGGTTTGAGTGTATTCAAAAACTGTATTTA
>CADDXX010000384.1:0-14854 GCA_902810485.1 Alauda arvensis
CCCAAAAACTTCAAGTCCCTAGTGGACTGGCAAGACAAATCTCATTAGAGATGCAGCAACACAGGGGATCTGTGAAGCCCAGTTTATAGTTTTAGGCTATGGTGTCTGTCATTTCCGTTTGTCACATGGAGTTTGCATAAAATGCAAAGCCCATCAATGTAAAGAACCATTCACAGTGGGAAAAGGTATTATCATCCCATCAAGTGTGAAARCTGTCCCCAGCATAACACATGATAGCCCCAATGAGCCACCAAGGAGACTGCAATTTTTGGAAGGATCCAAAACCTAAATCAATTGCTCAGTGATTAACACCACTTAATCTATATACTTCTCTCCCAGATGAATGTGAACCAGCTTATCTTCCTATGTCTGTTTTTAGGCCASCTCTACCCAGAGCTATACTACATAGGGTAGATACAACTCTGTTCACTCCTAATCTATCTCCATCAATTTATGCACAGGCTTGCAAGCCCTGAGAAAAATAGATGAAACCTTCCTGTGAGCTACACAGTGCTATATATGTACTATATAAACACTTTGASCACAACAAATGCAAGGTCATTTGACTTCACACAAGGGGCTTAATTAAAATTTAAGTTGGTAGGATGCAAGATGCATGCAGATATCTATATTGCTGTCACATATGGAATTCCTCAAGACTTACCACGTATTCCATGAAATGTAAAAGACTGGATTATATCCTAAACCTCATGTGAATGCAGTGAAAAGAGAGATGAAAAAGACTGTTCTGCTTCTTTTCATGTATGAGTCCAACACATTGCTAATAACATTTTTTTTAAAAGTACAGCAATAGAAAGAACCAGAAGATTTCCTCCTGTTCCTCCAGTTTCTTGTGTGACCTTCAGTAATTTCAGCCTCCCTCAGTTTCTCCTCAATTTCACCTCTGTTTTTGTCTGTAAAGATAGCATTAAATTATTTTCTTCACAGAAGGCTTTATAGCAGATATTAATGATGTAAAGTGGAGGAAACCTGACAACTACTGTTTGCAGAACGGTATTCACTTTTGGCTCCCTTTACCTTCACTGCTTCTGCCAGTTTTCTGTTTTCCTCATCAGAATGAAATCTGGGGAATTCACACAGGGGCAAATCTTCCTTCAACAGTTGCATCTCATAATTTTGCAATGTTTCATTTCTTTGCTCACTTGCACAGGGCCTTTCTGATGGAAATCAAGTCCAGGCTTTTCCTTCTTGACAAGATAACTCCATAGTGAATTTTTATAGTGTCTTTGTATGATGTTTCTGCCTGGGAGAGAGTTAATTTTTTCTCCAGGATAGCTGGTGTGCAGTTTAGATTTTTGCTGGAAACAGTGTTGATACACACAGGGATGGGTTTGCTGTTGCTGAGCTGTGCTCACACTGAACACAGAAAGGCCTTTTCTGTTCCTCACCCCACCCAACCAGTGAGGGGGCTGGGGGTGCACAAGGGAGGGGGGCACAGCCAGGGCAGCTGACCCAAACTGATCCAAGAGACTTTCCAGAACATACAGGACCATGTTCAGCATACAAAACTGGGAARAGAAGAAGAAAGGAGGAGAGGGAAGACATTCAGAGCAATGGTGTTTGTCCTTCCAAGTCACCATTATATGTGATGGATCCCTGATTTTCTGGGCATGGCTGAAGAGCTTTCTGYCCATGGGAAGTGGTGACTGATTYCTTGTTTTKCTCTGTTTGCATACACAGCTTTTCKTTCCCTATAAAACCATCTTTATCTAAATCCACAAGTTTTCTCACTTTTACTCTTCCAATTCACTACCCTGTCCCAATAGGGAGAAGTGAGGGAGCAGCTGGATTGGGATTACTTGCCAACTGCAGTTAAACAAAGATAGTTGGTTATGCAAGAAATGTGGGCTTGAAAAGACCTGCCATTGGGTTGATTGAATTGTCTAGAAGATAGGTAAAATGTGTCATAAACAGATTACGACAAGCAGTGCCAATGACAGAGGAAGAGCAAAAGATTTMGCATCAGAGAAATTGCAATGTTTACCTGGAARGAGAAGTGGAACACTCMRCACTATYTGCAYTTTAGGCAACATTTTTCTCCRACAYTGCTGAGCAGTGTTCATCATACATTTATGGTTATACTATGCCAGGGCGTAGTACATATATTTTTCATACTGCATGTTCTAACTGATTTGCAATACCCTGAAGTATCAGAATATAACCAGTTTTTTAATATTCTAGATTGAAACTAACCCCACAARATGGAAAACTAGACAGGCCAGCAAAAGRAAATCTCRTGGATTGGTGCTGGAATAGGTTCTGTGCTCACAAAGGTTACCAGTTTCAGAGGACGCGGCCTCAGAGCATCCCTTGGGCAGGATGTAGTAAGATGTTACAGCAGAAGGAAAGCCGTATTTATGCCATAACACACTAATAGCTCTGACAAATGCCCCTRAGCCTACAGACTTCACTCAAAACCTTAATGCTAAGCAGAAAGCAGACACAACAGGGAGTATGCTTAYTGTGTCATTCTTACTGTCAGGTTCCCAGGGTTGTCAGGGAAGGTTGCACTCCCTATAAAGTGCTCTGTATCATGCTATGAAGGACAGTATTGCTGGCTTAAGGGGGATCATGGAGTAACCTTTTGAGCATTTTGCTAGAATGACAATGTGTACTGGAATCAGCATGCATGAAAAGGATGCCAAGACAGCTGCAAGCATTTCACTTTTATTCRCATTGCAGAGGAACTGAAGCAAAATGTTCTGGAGATCCACCACCSAGCAACAGAAACCAAGACAACTGTGGGACAATAAACTCAACCACAGAGCAGGGAGACAATTATAGAACCAGCTGCAGAGCTGAGGGACTGCTGATACCTTCTCCCAGTCACTCCGTTTCCCAGAGCTGACTCTAATGCATAGAGGAAAAATTAAGTTTTGGGTCCTCAGGTTTGCTCCAGAAGGAGGCAAGGCTGCTGAAACATCTAGTTGTGCAGTCCACTACCACTGTAGTGGTACCACAGTCTGATGCCAAAAAAGTGTAAACAACAGAGTAAAGATTACTTTCAGTCACTGTGAACACTCACTAGAAGTTTGCGTGTGGATCACTTATGAAAATCTGGGAAATCGAGAGGGCAGAGGCATAAGGACAAGGCAGCTCTAACAGGAAAAGTAGCATTTCCAGATGCAGAAGCGCTGTTAATTCAGATGCTCATCCTCTCTTTTAGTTTTACTGCAACACATGTGGTGATATTATTAAAGTGGCACCAAAGCTGGAAGATGGTTTGGTCAATAATCACGTGTTTCTTTTCGTTATACAGTGATCTTCCCTGTGATGGATTTTATTCTTTGTTGCAATTATAAAAATAATTTGAAAAGTAYTACTCTTGTCTTCCTTTAATTACATGTCATTTTTGGTTCTTTGTTTTTTTCAGGACTCAAATTTCATAATAGCAAAAGCAGAAAAGTGACATTATCAGGGCAAAGTTGATAGAGACTTGAGACCTTTCTTAGCAAAATTTTATTTTGCAAGGATTAAAACCAGCAGAGYTGTTTTCACTTCCTGCTCTTATCTTGTGATAAAATTCAAGACTAGGTTTTTTGATGGTTATTTGGTTTTGTATGAGGTTTTTTGTTTGTTTGGGATTTTTCGGGGGAGTTTGGTGGGTTTTCTTTTGGTTGGTTTTTGGTTGGATTTGATGCTGTATTACCAGCTTAAAGAATTTCATTGGTTATAGTATAACTTCATAATAACCTGGATAGTTAACATTTTAAAGGGATATGATAGACCAAGGATAGAACAGTTATCACAGAGGTGAAAGGTGTTGTTCAAAGTGAGGTGTAATGTTCGTGTTTGAGCTAGAAATAGAACTCAGATTCCRACTTCCTTGGAGAAATGACAGAACCTACAACCTCTTCTTTGCCCTGTCACTTTTAGAATTGTTGGACTCAACATACCACAGCAGCTTTCCAGCTTCCCCTCAGTCCAAATTCAAATTGAAACCAAGGTGTCAAACCCCCCAAATGAGTCTCCCACCACACATTATTCCTAATGTCTCAGCCCACACCAGTATCAACATGTGATAAAATTACATAGAAATAAGATAAATCACAGAATTGCAAGTATGTAAAACCAGCTAGGTTTACAGTCTAAATATTTATTGATTGTTCCATTTCTGCAATGCTTTGCCTGCATGGGAGTGTCATGAATATATTATGGATRATACTTGGGTCAGAGTACTGTATCAAGGCATTTAGGCTGCACCTTGGTCCTAGCTTGAGAAAACTCCACAGCTTTGACACTGCTGCAYACATATCCTAAATAACAGCACTGAAATGTGCCTGAAATTAAGAGTGACAGAATAATTTACTAGCACTGTGGGATGCCATTAACTGCAATGAGATGACACTGACCAAAATGAAATTCTAAATTGAATGATTTCCTAGTAACAACAAGACTATTGGGATGCAGGRCTAGCCCTCTGTGTGAAATATCTTACTTTTTCAGTCATTTATCTCAATGCAATCATCTGAATGAAAGTTGGGGTTGGACCAGAGACTGCAAAAGGACAGTTTGCTGGTATGCACAGGAAAGAGACTAAATGTCTTAATACGTTAATAAATAACCAGCATGTTTAAAAATACAGTGCTTTCTTATTACCCAGCCATAGAATTCACAAAGTGCTGTAGCACCAGCTAGATTAATAGGAGGTAAATGAGAAAAATTAACAAATGCAAAAACAGCTCCCACAGAGAGAACCTAAGCATTGCAACCAAGCCTTATTTTAAAAAATGGACCTTCAATAGCAATGAACAAGAGGTAAATGGAGTGAATGGGTTGGTACCATCTGCAAAAAAGAAAAGAATTCCTAGAAGAGTGATGAGGGGTGTCCAGTGGTTCTTATGGATGTTAGTATGAGATTTCAAAGAGATAAATTGTGGGTCTTTTCTGATCCAGAACTCAATGCAAATGAAGGAAATTCAAACTCCAGCACCTTCATGCAAATTTGGAAACATTAGAAATTTTCTATTAATTGACAGGATGGGCTGTGTGATGTTTGACCCCACATGACTGGAGAGACTGCTGAGAGGAAGATTTCACCCTGCAGAAATGCATCTTAATATAAGGACAGCAAAACTGTCTGGGAAAAAGCTCTCAGCAATGACAATCATTGGTTCAGAACAAATATGGTCAAACAAAAGGTCAAAAAACMAAGTAATAAGCAAAAGCAGACTGACCAAGAGAACCAATGCCCAGTTTATGTATAGGGGGAAGAAATACAAAGGCAGAGAGAAAGTATCCACAAAAGGGCAGCCATGGAAGGGAACAGGCAAAGCAAGTACAATGTGGTGCAGTTCAAAATTAAAAGATTCCAGGGAAAGAGAAGGAAGGTCAGAGTATGATGGAGAACGTGATACTGAGGGATGAAATGGATGATGGGACTGACTCATAGAAGATATTAGAACTGAGAGCAGCACCACAGACAGGCACGCAGAAATATTTGTTAAGAGAAATCTGATAACCTGCTGAAAAGCTTTCTAAGAAAACAGAAAAAGCCTTTTTTCTCACCTTTTTTCTTTTAAAGGATGATGAAGAAATGAAAGCTTATGCAGTATCTGAGGGACAACAATTGAAATATTCCTATTCATCTTCTTTTCACACAAAGAAGCTGATCTTTCTACTTTGTAATCTTCATGATCATTAGGGGTTGTAGTATCTGGATTAAAAATGCTAGACCAAAAGCATTTTTCTGGAAAAYTAGAGAATAAATGGAAGAGCAAGTTTGAAAAAGAAGAATAACCTATGAAGAGGTACTTCTGTCTTGCAAAGATGCTTAAAAAATAGATAAAAGTAAATAAAATATCTGATCCCAGGATTTGATGTGCTTTCCTTAAATAGAAAAATATTTAGAGGGGAATCCAAAGCATCACTTGCTACATTTCCTATTTGTTAATTTGGAAAAGCAAACCATTTTACTGTCAGGGAATAAGTGCAAAAAGGTAAAAAGAACAAAGAATGATGAAAGCATTTATTGATTAAACCGGTTCAGCTTAAACTAAAAATGTCAGTACTCTGTGTTAATTACATCCTTAAAAGTGATTTGTTTTTAAAGACAATATTAATTAGAGAACACTCATGAGAGAAGACACTGACAGTGGTATGTCAAGCAACAGAGYTTTTTATTGTACAGCTGATTCTCAGATCTCACTGACACAATGAACCCAAGACAAAACATTCCCTAAACAAAACTTGCTCCCTGGGTCTTATTCAAAATAAGGACTGCAATTTCTCAAATTACATATACAATATTGGAGAAGTGGGAAGACAAGAAAGGTAGGAGAGAGGAAATGTCACRTAATTTCACCAAAGCTTTCAGCCTGGCTTTCCAGCTGCTGCARCCTGTTTCTGTCAGCTCCTGCTCTCTAAGTGACCTCTAGTTACAGCCCCTTCTGTTTTCCYTTTTTGCATTTTCCTGTATTACCTAATCTTATGTGATCTGTAATCAGTTGTAATCTGCAGGTTTTGCAAATATAAGATCATTTCCACAAAAGGACAATGGTATCTACTGCTTCATAATTTTCCCCAAACAGACATTTTTGGCTCCCAATTATGGTTTCTTACATGAGCAATTACAAGTTTCTTACAAAATCTTACAAGTGTGAGCTTTATATATTTGTTTATATATGATCATAGAATCATAGAAAGGTTTGGATTGGAACAGATCATAAAAATCACCAAGATCCACTCTCCCTGCRATGGGCAGGGATAYCTTCCYTTAGATCAAGTTTCTCAGATCCCCATCCAATCTGGCCTTGAACACTTCCAGGGATATTGATATATCTCTGACATCTTGAGCTGGGAAGGTTGTGAAGGTGAGATTTTGTGCTTTTTCTGTTCTTCATGAGTAGTTTACAAACCTCTTTGGTAGTTTGGTTTGTCTACTACTGGGAGCACACCTTTCCTAAAAAACATTTTGGAAAATGCTTTTGGATCATGGAATCATATTTGTCTTGAAAATTCCAGGTAACACAAAAATTCATATTCACCTATGCTTTTTTCTTTCATAGCATTTTTTCTAACTTATTTTAATATATTTTCTCCTTAGTTTTTTTCTTTTTTCAGGGCAGAGGAGAGGGTGTCCTGTGGTACTATTGATACTTACCATCAGCAGAGTCTTTCTTGTCATTCTGAAGAATGYCCTTTTGATGATAAATTGTATATTTCTTGTCCTTGTGGTGATAAATTGACTTTGATACTTTCAAACTCCTGTACAACTGAATTTTAGTCCATAGAAGARCACACTATCCACACTTAGTTTGGTGCCTCCAACAAAAATTGATGAAAATGAGATCACTCAGATTCAATTCAGACACAGACTTCTGGTGCCTAGGCATACTTCAATTTATTTATATTGAGAAGGTCATTCTTTCCACATCAATGATTCAGCATATGTTAACAATTCAATCACTCTTGATCCTCCTTTCCATCTCTGGAAAGGCATTAATTTAAATATTTTTTTGAATTAGCATGGGAAGACAGCTTAATGTGATGAAAATTTTATACTCCCACTCCTCCTGAAAGCATAGCTAGGTCTTTAGATCTAGATCTTACAAGATATTTATTCCTACTTATTACTACTGAGGATAATTTGAAGTTTTATCATAACCAACACCTAAAACCTTTAATGTTTCTTTCAGAGGAATGGAGATGCCTAAATGGGATACAAGTACCTAGGAGTCCTCTGAGAACCTGGAGTTTAAAYTCTGTTTCTAACTTACCTATCTAAAACATGGGCATAGTAACCATAGTAAATATTCCAGCATTATAATATACCAAACTACAAAGTGTTTTTGAGATGCCCAGGTATAGCATTCAATAAATAAATGGCAGTAAAACTCACACAAAGATTTAACTAAGATTACAGCACACTTAAGTGAACCTGGGAACAGCTTTCATCTCCTATGAATGGACTGAGTTTGTACCCCTACAAAAGCCCTAAATTCGTCTATTGCCACCAACCTACAATTTGCTAATCAAGTGATGCATGTTATCTACCACCTCATTTGCACTTTTTGGGYTATTTTATATGAAATAAGGCCYKTCTCTGGATCAAAAACAGGTACWATRAATTTTMAAAAGATATTTTTTACTCTGTGATTTCAG
This sequence comes from Alauda arvensis, assembly GCA_902810485.1. Taxonomy (NCBI): domain Eukaryota; kingdom Metazoa; phylum Chordata; class Aves; order Passeriformes; family Alaudidae; genus Alauda; species Alauda arvensis. The sequence continues at coordinate 8,125 of CADDXX010000384.1, forward strand.
RAGAATTTTCTGTAACAGAARGATAAAGAATGAAATCTCACTGGTGAGGGAAGAAAAAARRGAGAGACACAAGAYCTGAGATGGAGATGGATCAGACMTGAAGCCTTTTTCTGAGATTTTATGCTTCAATATTTTTCCACAAACTCAGAAATTATGCACTGCTTATTTTGAGATCAGATTAAATCAAGACATAATTAAATAATGATTTGACCGGCAGATTTTGAACATGATGAAGAATACAGGTGTCACTGAAATATGTTTTCAATAGATGGAATTGGTCACAATTGTTTTCCAGCATCCCCTTTTATTTGCATATRTATTTACTGTGTTCTATTTTTCATAGTGTCTCACAAGTCTAATTTCACACTTGCTTCCATCAGCTTTGTGCCTTGCTTGTAATTTGAAGTTCCAGTAAACTGTTTTTTCTACTTCCTTCCTTGAGTACCAATAAAACCTCCATCTGCTTTAAAAAATTAATATTGATGYGCAGATTGAGTACAAAAATATACCTAGACCAGCTTCAAAAAAACTCCTGATGATTTCATTAAATCTTTTTAATAGCCACTGTCAGTGGGAACTTTGTGCTCTCAGAGAAAATTAGTTGCTCTATTTTTTCAGAATCAGTATTAGATTTTTAAAGTAAAACAGCCCCAAGCTAAAATAATAGACAATTATTTTGCCCACAGTCAAATTGAGATTTGTCAACTAAGATCCTTTATGGGACATGCAGTGGATATAGCGTGTTTTACTTTGAAACAAGAAATTACACTCRGTGGTTTAGTTTTACTGATTGTCCTATTACAAAATGCTGGTTTGTTAATTGGTTTAGTTATTTCTTTAACAGTTTTATTTCGGAGTAGGAAAAGGATTATATTGGTCCAAGGACTTTTATGGCTCTTCTTTCTTTAGCTTCTTAGGTATACTAACTGAAATGTGATTACAGCAATCAAACTACAGTAGTTGGGCCAGCATAAAATGTAATATGGAAAAGTCTCATGATTTATTCCCACAATCTGTGAATTTTATCAGGACATAAATTCAGACTGYTTCCTCTCCATTTCAAATTTGGAAATACATGTAATAGATTCCAGTAGAGAATGAAATATGTGAGACTGTAGAACAGGCAGCAAATTCATAAAGGTCCCTCAAAAGATTTCAGGGTAAAAAAATGCATTGTTTTCCTCACTAGTTCTGGGGAAAATCTCTCTCAGCTATGACTGTATACATATGTTATCATGAGATGAAGCAGGGTGTGGATTTATTATGTACACCAGTTGCTCTGTGAGTAGYAGTTTCCTGCAAGCACAATTTTATCCTGCAATAAGCTGCCATCACTTGCCCTTCAGAGAAAGTGAGAGCCTATTCAGAATCATTGTCCTGGAATAAATTCCCTGGCTTTCTCTATTGCATCTTGTTTGAACAGCCATACAACTTGAACCAAGAAGCAATTTTTAATTTTTTTTTTACGCCTTTCTACTGATTTTATTTCAGACAACCTCTTTCACTGCAATAAAATTAGTTTGGTGAACATCTTTGTTTTTTCTTTTAACAGACTGGTCACAGGCTTAACATCAAGTATATGTTTAAGGTCTTGCTGTGTCATGGAATGCTAAAAGTAAGGTTCATTACAAATAATTTTATTTATTTAAGTTAGTAGTTCTGTTTAAACAATTCAACAGCAATGCTTGTATAATCAGGATACACACAAGATCGCATAACAGGTCATACCAAAAGTCCAACTTTTGGTAAGCTTTACAAGCGCTTACTGCAGAGCAACATGAATAGAAAGGACTTGTAGCAACACTTCTCAGAAATATTCTCACCCATTCCAACCYGTTCTAGCTCAGTGACTTGTATCTTTGTTTTTATACTCTGCAGAGGGTTTTCTTACAGGAATCTGTCTAGTCAGTCCTCAATCCCATGTAATCTTTTAGCATCCTAAATATAATATGGGGTAGAGTTCCTTTGCACAACCACCTCTTGTGAAGAATCAAAGTCTTAATATCACAGAGGCCAAAGATTCAATGAGGCATCTCTTTCCCACCTATCTTTTTCTGATATTTTTAACTTTTCTATTCAGTGAAAGACACTCCATGCATCCATCCAACATTTTGCTCTTCTGCCAGTGGAAGACACTGCACCTTCATTCAACATCTGCTTTGTCCTTTTCTGAATTCTTCCCAGTTCTTTCATATATCTTTTGAAATGGGAGCAAAACTATGAACAAGACAGAGATGAACAGTGGATTCAGACACTGAATAGCTGAATCATCTGTCTGGCAAGTTATTGTGTTGCTAAAGGACGTGATACGATCAGGCTCTGATCTACCTTTTGACAACACTACTGTAATATAAGTAAGAATAATAAGATGTAACAGGGTTCTGATGTAACACACCTCAGAAAGGGTTCTCAGAAACTGAAATTAGATTTTTATGTACACATAGACACTTAGATGTATTAGATAGCTTTATTTTTAAAGGAACCCGCATTTTAATAACTTATGTTACAAATGGTTAAACTTCAATCAGTTTCAAAGGATTATTTTAAAGGCTTTCTAATAGTGAAAGGATTATCTTTGCTTCCTATTCCCAAGTATGCAAGTGGCTGATGAGACTCAGTCAGGATTGCAAAGGAGCTTTTCAGCCCCTGTCCTGGTTATTCCCTCGGGCTCTCCATGGAAGTATAACACAAAGCTATCAATRTATTATTGATAATTTATAGATTCCAAGGGTAAGACTGAAGAGTTTTCAGATTAAACATAATAAATTGGCATTGTGTATGTGCATGAGTGCCTCTGGTTTCTCTTAGACACATATCTGTAAGGTTTGCTCATGAACTGAGTTGGGAATAAGAAGCAGAGAGCTGACACRCAAGAAGATCCAGTTCATTCATGAGCATTCAGCTCTCTAATGAAAGCAAAATGCTTAATCTGACCAGAAATTTTTGCATTATTAAGATATGACAATCTGAAACATATGTATACCAAGAAATATGGCAGCTATAATAAAACTCTAAATGACATATCAGAATGGAAAAAAATTTGCACTGAAATTTTGATAGATTGTGGACAAGAATGTCTGCCTCATTTATGAGGGCTGGTCAAGTGAAGTTTTAAACTGTATTTTCTGCAAGGAATCTGTATTTTTGCAAGGAARAACACATGGATTTTGAAATACTGAAGAACAGAAAAAAAGTAAAATTATGCCATTATACCATAGCATACAGTCCTAGAAAATTTGAAAAATATCCCTCTTTCAGTTCTGACAAACAGTCACAAGTACAGATCCTCTACAAAAAGATTGTATGGACACACAAACTGTACACATATATCCCTCCACAGCAGACTGCTTTTCTTTACCTTSAGTTGATTGCTGAAGGAACTTTATTGTATGCAATTTCTGTGTCAKTCTTCAGCAGCAATAGAGTTGTTGAAAAGCTGCAAGGGTTAATTTCAGTAGAACTAATACCTGGAGAGGATATTTATTGTGTAGTTGCCAGTGTTTTATTGTCTAGTGATATTGAAAAAAACTTATCACTTAGGCAGCCAAGAGAGCTCCTTCATTGCCTTAGGGRAAAAAAAAAGCATCTCATATTTCATAACAAATATAATAAATGTTCCACATTTTATCACTGCATTATACACCAGGGAACATTCTGTTCTAAGCTATCACATCTGTCTCCCATGTTGGCTGTCCTTACACAGCAGGATGAATTCATCTGCAGGAGCATGTTCTTTCCACACTGAGATTTTCCAGTATTACYTCAGGAACCTGATGCAACCCTGTGTGATGGTTTCTACAAGATCATGTGACATGTTTGAGAAAGGAGGGAGAGCAAAAATGTTCCCTGTGTAGGAGTAAACACTGAAAGGTTCGTGTCCAAATAATAACATCAATTCACAATAAAATCTTTCCCTGGATTTCAAAGATCTAATGTGAAAGACCAATTTATAAAAACACTTTTGGTCAACGGAGTGATGTTAATTCTACAGTTATAGATCAACATGTATTTTATAAGTTTCATGAATTCTTGGGAAGTTATGTATTTATTAGCAAGCTGAAGAGAATGTCATATATTTTCCCAACATGTCCATGCTCTCTTTCCAAAAGAATAATAAAATATTTTCTAAGATTTCTCTCAGAATCAGAATTCAAGTATGCAAACTTGTTTTATTTATTTAATTTAATTTCCAAAATTGGTAAAATTATTTTCTAGATAAAGTGGAAAGAAAATGTAATACTTCAATGTTAGTAATGGATGACAAAAATTCATTCTCAAAAATTAGAAAAGAACCGATTTACAAGAAAATGTGGAACCACTAACTAGAACTGTCTTTTTTAAAACTGAGCTGAATGAAGAGGAAATCAGATGAAGGCTCTTTAGTCAATATACATAATTTGTGAACTTCAAGAACTCATTAAGCAATATGCTTTCATTAGCTTCTTGCTAATCCAAAGWGTCATTTTATGTAAGAAAACCCTAAATTTGGGGAAAAAAAACCCAATTAATTCTCTCTATGAGTACTCAAAGCTGTGCTTAAAATGAAACAAATTATTGAAATAAAAATAATTCTAAATTGGGAAAAAAATCCATTGAGGAGTTTAAAATAAATAAGCTTAATGAACACAAAAACTGATTTTCTTTCAGACATTACTCATATAAGTTTGCAATCCATCAGAAAAATAGTTTATAGTACAGTTCCAGTCACTGGAGCCTTCTTCCCAGACAGATACTACACAAGGCACTTAATTTACCGTACAAGGAATCTCAGTAATTCATAGATTTCAGGTGGGGCCCAAGTGTTGAACTGGAATCTGGGACAATTTGCTGCAACAGTGAACATCTTACTGAGTTAAGCATGCCCATGCATTCATGATTTGGCACCTCATAATTTTGATTAGTTTATCACATTATAAACTCATTCCATCATTAGCACCAGGAAAGCAAGAAATTCCAAACTTTATTGACAAGTGCTCAATTCTGGCTTCCTAGAGAATGGATGTGGTTGGATGTCTTACATGAACTTGCTCTACTAGAAGAAAATTGAAATTGAGAGCAAATGTTATTCCTTTGTTAGAAGCAATTATCTTCTCACAATAGCTTCATATCAACTACAAATTCAGGGCTGCACCCTCTTTCAGGTATGTAACTCAGTATGATTTAGTGAACTCAGTCAATCAGGACATAAGCACTGTTTCATAGAAAAAAGAGGGGAAAATTCATGACAGCTTTTTACTTCACAGATTGTTAAATCTACTTGTTACAGTCAGAATGCAAATCACATGCTGCAAGTCCAAGTAGACATCTGGTAGAYAAGTTTTTTCTTAGTATATATATATTTCCTTTTTTATTTATCTYCCTATACCACCATCCTCACACCATGGCCACAGTCTTCTTCTCATGGGTTGGGATAAGAACAGGGAGAGATCACTCACCAATTACCATACTGGGTAAAACAGATTYGACTTGGGGAAGTTAATGGAATTTTTTTACCAGTCAAAATCAGRGAAAGATAATGAGAAGAAAACAAAATCTTTAAAATGCCTTCCCTGCACTCCTCCCTCCTTCCCAAGCTTTACTTTATTGCCTATTCTCTACCTTCTYTCTCYYAGCAGYGAGAAGGGAAAGGGGGTWATAAGTAARTTCATGTTGTTTCTSCCACTGGGTYCTCCTCAGGGAGAGGAGTCTTATTTAGGATACGTATCTATAGGTAAATGTAAAGGTTCAAGCACCAAGTAATTTTCTGAGAAAAGTCCCATTCTGTAGGACATTGCACAGTTTGCATCAAGGGACTGACCACGGCACAGGGAACTTAGATTTTAAATGTACACTACAGTGTTAAAGACAGAGTGATTTCCCTCTTACCTTTTAATATAGCAGGAGTGGGTCTAAGAATAACATSCAGGCTATCTGGAAGGACATATTTCAATTACTCCTATTAAGTGGTTCTAAATACCTTTATCCCATGTACTAAAGACTGTCCGTTCACCATTTTACATCTATGGCATTCATTGTTTAATACAGCAGAGAAGATTAAGAGCTTTCCTAGTGTTACCAGGGTGGCTTTTTGTCTGGATTGGCTTTGTTTATTTAAATAATGCTTACAGTACAAGAAAGAAACCATTAAGCCTGAAAACAAGAATCTTAGACAATATTTGTGCAGGAGATTTAAAGTGACAGACTTCAATAAAAAGTATTCTATCTAATGTCCCTTTACTATCTAGTATTTCACAGAATATACAAAGCCATTATTGCAACCCAAATCAAAACTCTTGGAGTCACCATGAGAGTTCAGTAATGGATAAGCATTATTGTTTTGTTGAAGCCTCCAGGCAGGGTCAAAATTTAGCATGAAAAATAGAAGTGAAGATCARTCTTTTTCCCCTGTCTCTCTGAGCAGCAGACTAGAGGAAAACCTTTCTAGCTAGACATCTCAGCACTTTTTGGTCCCCATTCAGCCAAGTCTTTGGTCACCCTAGGACCTATGACTGAACTTAAAATCAAAAACAGTATTAAAGCAAGATTTTTCCCTTTTTAAAGAAGGCAATAGATAAGTTTKTCAGCAGGCAGTAGTGAAGTATAAAAATACAAAATTATCTGCCTGGCATCGGGGCCTCATCTATATTTTCATTTAAGTTCTTTTGTAGACCTTTGCTTTTACTAGAAAACACCAAAAACATGGCAGCAAACTACAGCTACGTACCAAAATATCTCTCTCTCTCTCTTTTTT
>CADDXX010000384.1:15100-71335 GCA_902810485.1 Alauda arvensis
TTGAGGGGATCCTCTCTTCTATTAGGAGTATAATGATACAGGTTTATTAAATGGCTTCTCCAAACTTTTGACGTGAGGAATGTCCAACATTAAGAAAGGGTTAGAGTGTCCTTTATCAGAGGAGGCATAGTCTRACAGATTATATGATAAAAATTGCATGTGATCTGACTGTGCTGAATGATCAAAACTTTTCCTAGATAAAGAAAATTATTTTTTTTCATAACTGACATATTTTGTTAATAAGTAAATATTAGGGGATTTTTTCAGTTTTGTCTCAATAGAGATACGTCAACATAAAACCTACAGATATAAAAAGTGGGACTGCTCTCAGAACGTTTGGCAATAGTGCAGACCCCTTTAAGAAAATTTGCAAGAAATTTCAGYAGAACTGATATTTGAACATCAAAGTTTCATACTGAAGAAACAACTCTGCTTCTAATAGAGTTTACACAAAAGTCACTTTTAAAACTCTGGAAGGAAATCTATTTCTGAATTATTGCCTAGTAATTTCAAAGTTTATCCTACTTAACATAAAATACATCATCCATTTTTGAGAGCTCCTRGTCAGCATGTGAAAATACTTTGTACCCCTCCACTCAAAATTATTTGCTCGGCTTCACAAGGGAAGGTCCCACTCAGGCAGCAGGGAGTGTTTCCAAACTCGTGTTTCCAAACTCATATTTCCAAACTCAAAGTGAACACTTATGTGTTATCAAGCTAGCAGCCTGACCCTCAAAATCAAGTTTCTTCAGGGACATTTATCCCAGTAACTTTTGAGATAGTCACCCTGGGCTCCTTCAGCAGAGGAGTAAAATCAAAATGTTTTAMAAACACAATTCATGTGAACCATTTTGCACATTTTGGGTAAGTGAAACCATATCCTGCACTTGCTCCTTTTTTATCACTGACTGTAAAATAGCTCTACTGACTCTGGTTCTTGCAGGCTGAATAAACATCTAACAACAGATGCCTAYATTTTCCCAAAGGATTTACAGGAGGAGCATCAACTTTTTGCTTTATTACACAGTGTTGTTTTGGTAGCCAGGCAGGTTTTGCAGTACTATTTGCATAAATTCATATCTCACATTCTCACTTGCAGACTTGTAATTTGCAGAGAAGTGTTAGGAAATTCTCAACAGACAAATCCAGGCAAAGGCTTGGTGGACATCACCGTTCAAATTTTAAAAATTGCTACATATATTGCTGCTACATTCAATATATTGTATGCATGTATTGTTGCTACAATATTGCTAATATTGCTACATTAGACACATATAGCACAGTATCTACATTTCAAGTTATGTTACAGGAAAGAGGAAAGTAAGAAGCCAAATTAAAAATCCTTGCCTTTCTTAATGCAGTTAACAATTAACACGGATATTTAAGTCATTTTCTATTTAAATAGGGATGTTAATTAAGTAGGTACAACAGAAGTAAAGCAAGAAGCATGTATRGACCTAAGCCTTGATTGTTCTCTGTCAAAAATATAGAGAAATTTTCATGATGACATGGAATTAGGAGGTTAACACTAGGTGGGTATCTGGGATTTCTCACAGAGACCAGTTGGTCATAAAGATGCACTTTCACTAAATTAAGMAGCCTTTTCATTTAACCCTGAATACTCCCCATCAAACCATACTATCTAATTAATTGGTGCTGAAATTGATTTGAAATGATGAAACTTTTTTTTTGCTTGTCTCTGGAACCCCAAATTTCTTATTCTTCCACAAGTCAATAAGAATTGGCTTTGAAACAATTGTACAAACAAACACAGGCTATTGAAAAGAAGCATCTTAAATGCAAAAGTTCTGCAAAGGAGGATCTCTGATAATGGAAACAAGCACAACAAGGGATTAAAAGCTGAAAGCACCTGGGGAAAAGAAAATTAGTGGGCTTCTGGGGTGAACAGACATGGTCTTTAGAGTTTAGAAGTATGATTTCCCCCTATGTTATTCYGTAATGAAACACAGAGGCAGGACAGTGTGACTTACTATATATTCCATTTGTTTTCCCTGAGGCTCGCTTGCTTCTTTCTAGGGTTTATTCTGAAGATATCCAAAACCATGTGCAGGGGAAAAAAACCTTTTCTGAATACCCTTGACATGGTTAGGAGTAAAACTCAACACAAAATAGATCTTTTTCTTCAATCATTATGATTTATTACAAATCAAGCATCTAGTGGTTAGAGAGAGAGAGCATACAAAAGTGGACAATGATATTAACTCAGCAAAAATAACTGGCTGCTCAGCTGTAATAYTGTCATCAAACTATTTCATCAGCAGAAGGAGTTTAGCCAGCTCATCTTCTCTAACACCTATTGTAAATGCTGATCTGATACCAATGAAAAAAAGATATGGAACATCCCAGACTGGAGGCAGAGATTCTTTATGTTATTGCCTTTGTTATTRCCTTCAGATAAGCTTGCACAATTCAGTATGTAGTACAAGTTCAGACCTAAAATTCATGTAAACCCCTAGATCTTACTAACCTTCAAGATGTTGAAGTGCAACTGGGCACAGATACCAAGAATAACAATGAAAATATTTAAATATTAGGTTCTAAAATAATTGCTTTTAACTGGCATAATCTTATATGATTGCTTTAGCACTTGCGTGTAAGCAGGGTAAATTATGATCTGTGATTTTCTGTCATCTGTCCTTAATACAAGACGCAATATTTGTCTTCTAGGGCAGGATCAGATTATCAAGTGTAACTGCCTATCAGTGAGAAAATCATCCTGGGCTGCTTTGGCAGTTATTGAAGAGAAATTGGCACATTTATCTTAAAAGTCTTTACATTTCATGTCTGAAATAAATCATCACTTTCATATTCTAAAGAAGGTAATTATTTTATCTATATTGACAACAAAATGAATTGATCTGAACTTAGCTGAGAGAAGTCACCTTTGTGGTCCCCTCTCCAAGTGCTGGCACTTGGACCTCTATCTGCTTATGTGGCCAAGGCACAGGCAATTGGTTACACAGAAAAGGAGTTAGAAAGGGATTTTCACAGGAATACAAAACTGACTATGTTCACAGGCACAAGACATAGCCATTCTCACACAATGACCAGCCCAGTTTTCCACACAACCCTCATCCTTTATCCCCTTACCTGTTTTCCCAAGTTTGTTCCTCTCCCAAACACCTTGATCCCTCATTTTCCACCTCTGGTTCCTTACACAAGCATTCTCTAGTAAGTAATCCTGAAATGTTCTTCCCACCACCACACAATGTGTCCAACCCCCCCCTAAGCAGTGACACCTCCCCTCCAGTCCTGTATCCTGTAATATAACAATACATATTTGTAAGAATGAGACCTAGAAGTGCAAAAGTTATCACCAAAATTTTGCAGACTTTACAAAAAAAGTACTGAAATGTAAGCACTGAATCACAAGCTAATACAAACCAGAGCAGTTCTCATCTGGCCTTTAATTATTTCAGTGTATCAACCCCTCAAATGTGCCTTTTCATCAGCTTTAACATGCTGTGAATCTTCTATTTCATATTCCATTTTTCAGGCATTGGACATGGCTACATGGCAATATTGTCAATATATGTAACTACATGAAAGTTTTTTCTCTTCAACTCACTTGTTAAAAATTTTTGGAATACTTTAGGGCAGAACAGTTACATGAATATCAGGTTAGGTATGTTATGTTGACATGTGGCCTCCAYAAAGTTCTCACAAGCTTTTAACTATTTTCTCCCAATATATCGCAACAAAGAACACTTGTTTTGTACCTTTTGTTTTAGGTTCCTATGAGGTCACAAGGGAAAAAAAAATTGAAAAAGGGAAAAAGACGTGCTCATTATGAAAAGACAATAAAACATGTCTTGGAAGCTTTAAACTTTAATATTTTTGTCAGCTTTTCTCTTTTTTTTTTTCCCTTCCATTTAAAACCACTTCAATCCATGAGTTCTGAAGATGACATTTATTTTTTTCCCTACCGAACACCAGAAAACTCCAAGCACCCAGTCCATAAATTTATTTCTCTCTTTATCTTGCACTCCACTTTACACTTTGTTGTCTGACACTTGCGTCTCATTCATTAGCAGTGATTTTGTGGTATCGCTTTACAGCTGACTTTGTTCTGACACATAAGATCAGAGAAGCCTGAGCCTAAATGCCTCAGTCATAAATTTTAACTGTCCTTCAATTTAAATGCTTCCTGAAGACTGTTCTCTTGTAGATGCTGGGCTTTTTCCCCTCTGTTATTACATTGCCCTCTAGAAATGCTGACAAAGATTGGCTGCATGAGTTCACCCTGTGTCAGCCTTTCATACTCTTCTAAGYTGAAATGTTTCTGTTGTCATTACCAGGAARGATTCAACATATGTAGATGCATATTCTGCACTCTATTATGCTTCCAGCAGCCRGACYATTTCTTTTATCATGCTGTCAGCTTTCTTCAGCCACTGGAAAGTGCCAGTCTGCATGCAAGATCCAACCCACCCTGTGTGACACAGAGGCTACAGAAAATGCAGTTACTGCGGTGCTTGTGGGCACACATTGACCTGTAGACTCTGCATGGAGCAAGGAGAAGGGATCTCCAAACCCCAGAGTGTTCGTGTTTTCTGAGGATCAATCACAGTTGATAAAATGTGTGTTGATGTGTATGCTGTGTAAATTATCCTTTTTCTCAGCTGTTAGGGTGTTTGAATGCTACAGACAAAGAATACCTGAAAAAAAAAAAACAAACTTTCCAATGAAACAGGTTTTCAAAGTTTATAATCAAATGAGTGACATCTTCTCCCATTTGTATAGGATCATGCTCTAAAACGCATGCTCATATATTTATGGAGAGCAAGAGGAAAAACAAAAGTCAGTCTGAGCCTTCCCTGCCCAAACCAAGCACACTGTATGAACAAGGAGTAGAGTTGCTATGGTGGACCTATGCAGAAGATGGATTTGGGGCAAAAAACAGCTGCTTCTGAATGAGTAGTCTTATGGCAGAAACCTGATGTTCTATTAATCWTTATTATCCCTGGAAGAAACCAGTATCCAGGGTTAGACCTCTGTGGAGCTTTCTTAATTCACTGCYGTGTAACACTTGGGTGAACATGTGCAGTCCATGATGCTCTTTATTCTGATGTGGGATTAATTTAGATCAAGAGAATAGCAATTTAAATTCAGGACAAAATAAATGCAACAATGACAACTTATGCTCCAAGATGATGAGACAGAGACAGGAGGAGACAGCGACAACTATCAAATCCTGCATTCAGTTTTGTGCCCTTCACTACAAGAAAGACACTGAGGTGGTGGAGCATGGCCAGAAAAGGGCAATGGAGAAGGGGGAGGGTCCCAAGCACAAGTCTGATGAGGAGTGGATGAGAGGGCTGGGATTGTTTAGCCTGGAGAAAGGGAGGCTCAGGGGTAACCTCATTACTCTGCACAAAAAGGATGCTGTAGCCAGGTGGATGTCAGTTTCTTCTCCCAAATAACAGGCAATGGGATGACAAAGSTCTCAAGTTGCACCAGGGAAGGCTTATATTGGATATGAGGAAAAATACTTAACTGGAAGGGTTTTCAAGTATGAACAGCATGCTCAGGGAAGTGTGCAGACATGGCACTTGGGGACATGGTTTAGTTGTGGACTTGGCAGTCCTGGGTTAATRTTTGGACTCGATCTTTAAAGTCTTGTCCRACCTAAATGATTCTACATTCAGGAATTAYRGGKGTCAYGGGRATAATTGAGACAGGGCCGTTTAGGCAATGAAAAAATTCAGGAGRCAGGAACAAGAATAGAAGACAACATTATGGATTAAGGGACACATGAGAGAATCAGAAATGGGGCACAAGAAGATCAACAGGAGTCTTTACCTTGGTAAAAAAGGTAAAGACTAGAAAGCAGGACGAGGAGAAGCAAGTGAAGAGAAATGATAACTGAAGCCTGAGCTCCTATACAGTAACACTTTTTACTACATGAATTTTTTTTTCAGATTATAGAAGGCTGTGGAAAGCAGATATGGCCTTCCATCTGACTAGTAGGAGTAGTGTTGATAAGACTATTATAACTATTTGTGATGTGGTAGCAAGAAAGAGCACCACTTCCATTCAGTAACTATCTGATGCTATGAATAATGCAGATAAAGTAACAAAAYAGGCACTAGTGCCATAGATAGCTCCTACTGGACCACGTACAACAGGCACCAAGACAGCATAACAAATAGAACTAGGAGAATTGATCAGGAAAGCAGCAGTCACAGTTACTTGTGGCCCAGTTACTCAAAAGCAAACTCTGTTTACTTTAAAATACTTTCAGAAGTTGTTATATAAATGGACCTTTTTATTCCTTATCCCTAGTTCACAAAGAGCATCATCCCACCAGGTTAGCTCAGCATTTCCTACTCTTCTCAGACCTACTGAACATCTGCAAATTACTGGCAATGATTTTATTKAACTTATTTTACCTAGTACACATATAATTTCTGACCCATAAATGAAAATAGCAGTAATTTTTGGCAACTCTATGACAACACATCTGGCTTCCCAAGAAGGTTCTGCCCTGCCATCTCTAACCATCAAGTTCCTATGGTGCTTAAAGCTGCATGAAATTAATTTCCTATAATGGGAAATGTTGGGGGGAAAAATGTTCCTTTAATTTCCGCAGGAATARAAGTTAATTACTTATTAGGTCATTCAGCCTCATACAAAAACTTCTACGTTTGCATGTATGTGAGGTTTGAAAATATTTATTTTCACAAAGCAARTTCATGTAGAAATAGCCTAGAATATTGACAATTCTTATGTTATTCTACTTTTAATTTAAGAAAAAGTGTTTTCTATTAAAAAAAATAATTCTTTAAATTTCCCCCCCTCAAATGCAATAACTSAAATCATAGAAGAAAATAAATTATCCCCTTTGGATACCACAAAAAAAATTTCTCTACCAATGTTATTATCCATTAAAAACAATTAACTAAAATCAGAGYAGTACTTTACAAGATGGAGATRCTACTTTTGWTGTCACCTAATGTTTAAACCAGCTMATTCTTACCATAGCCTATTGTATTCCCTGTAAACAAATGATCCCCATGCCTGAATTTACAACCAGGCACATTAACCTTAGACCTCATCTTACCTCAGAAAACCTCATTCATTTCCTCTAAGAAGAAAAGAAGCCTTTCAAGGACAGTTGGGATTATAATGGCACTTTCCATTTTAAAGTTAGCTGCATGAAAACTGTTTTGGCTAGGGAGAACTAAATGCCTTTTTGGCTTTTTGCAGTGATATGGTATCATACAAAGCTCATGGAGAGCATGGCTTTTCTTTAGAGAAGCAAATTAAATCAGATTATCAACTGATGCAAAATTTGAATGTCAAGATTAACCAGTTGTKGAGCTGGTCAAGTAGCCTTAATTTCCATAAAATATACTGTTCCATGAAAAAAAAGTCTGTAGATCCTAACTAAGTAAATTTTTACAGAGTTTTTATCACCAGGAATCTGGAGCACCTAACTACCTGGTTTACAAATTCAGAAACAAGTATGCAATTTCCTGAGACCTGAAGCAYTGCTATCAGGAATGCTTCTTTGGTATGGTACAGTAAGGTGGYTATATACAAAATTTACACCAGCCTTATTTACACCTTGGTTTCCTTATTGGAGAATTAAAGCAACCTGGTAAATTTGCAGAATATGTTGTGCTATAAATGGACACCCCAGCTAAGGATGATGCCAGGTGACACGAAGAGTTCTGGAATGAATGAAGAGGCAGATATTTCATGTGGAGTAATGAGACACACTTACAAAGTGTCAGATTAGGGACTTTTCCAGAGAGTGATGCAGAAGACTTTGAAAGAAGTGAGATATATGCAGGTTTACAGCTGCCTGGGAAAAAAAAATAAAAATAAAAAGGAAAAAAAAAGTAAAGAAAATATCATCATCCATCCCATAATAATCTGACCAGAGATTAGGTGCCTAAATCAGTATCACTCATGTCCTAAGMTCCTTCTAGAGACAAGGGGAAGAAACAAGCATCTCCAGAGGGATTCARTCCACTGCTCTTCACAGCTTTCAGGTCTCATCTGGGATCCCAGCAAGAATGGAGAATCTTCCAGTGGTGTTGCAGAAGGATGAGGAAAACTGGTTGGTGCTAAAGGAACACATATCCTCACCTGAGTATAGACCATACAGTGTACTGCTCTGGAGAACACTATATTATTCTTTGATTATTAGTCCAGAAATTTGGCATTCCAGTCTCCCATCTGATATCTCTTATAAATAGGTGTCTAGGACTGGAAAAATCCTCTTGTGTCCTTATTCCTGTATCACCTTATCCTGCCTTAGGTGGCTCAATTATATGTCTATTACACTAAGTGTTATCCAAGAGGCAGAAAGCATGAGATGTGTTCTTCAATAAAACCAACACAAACCTAGGTTTTTTCCCAAAGGTAGAAATTTAGCCCTATCAAAAAAYGTTGTGTTTAGCTTTCCAAGCACAGGGATATTTCACACTCACCTTTGTGAAGTCAAATCTACTTAATATAGGGTTTCCTAATTGCCTCCCTAAGCTCAAGCAGTAAATGAGGAAATAACCTGAGGCACACTGCTAACACCACAGGGGACAAGCAATGCATCACAGTAAAGTGTAGCCAGTAGTATTTTTTCCTATACATTCATTTCTCCTAATTTAACCTGAGTTGTAGGATGTGTTGTCACCATTCAAAAATTCAGGTAACCAGGTCTTAACCTACATTTCTGCTCATGCTTTGTTAATATGCACTGAAATAGAAAGATGCCATCCTCCATGTACGAAATGATCATCTGATTCACACGGTGAGACATGTCCTTATTTAGTATCTTCAGCAAAGCAAATTCCCATGGAAGTCAAGTGAAGTTCTGTCAGATGAAGGGCTTAATAAAAAACTTATGTCCCCAACTGTTCATAACTGGTGATTTATGCATTGGTTTTACAAACAATGCACTTCATGTATTCTTTAATTCAAAACTGCACACAATCTTATTCCAGTTATTTTAAGAACAAAYATGAGCCATTTTTTTGCAAAAAAACCCTGACTGTCTGCCAAGAATTTGAAGAGGAAGGCACTCATTTTCTGAACTGTTTGACAGCAACTCATTTTTTTTTAAGTGTCCCTGGAAGGCCATGTGCACTSTGGTTTAAAGACTGGAAGGGGTGAAGTAGGGCTAAAAGGAGAAATGTTGACTTTTATCAGACTGTGGTCTACATAAAGAAAATGTCCAGAGGTCTCAGGGTGACTCAGGACACGTCTGAGAATTGTCTTCTTGCACATTAGACACCTGTTGTTTTAAATAAATCTTCGGGCTTCACAGAAATGTTCAGCTCAGCAGAAAGAAAATTAATGCAGGAAGAAATTTATCCAGTGACTTGGAAGCAATTTATAAGTATTTCTCAGTTTCCATCAGACCACATTTATAGTCCTCAAAACTTACTTGTTGTACATAYTCATTTTTGCATGGCTTGCATGGGTTGACAGGGACCTCATTATCCAAGGTCACCTGGAAATCCTAGGACTTGCTGGGAAGCAGAGGATCTCACTGTTTGTCATCACTTTGGAAGAATTTTTCTCACTAGGAAGACTATTTCATCTTCCTGCTTTCAAGTATATCCTTCACTCCTCTCAGAGATCTAGCTCTGCACATAGTTTTGGCTAGTGTTGGAGAAAAGTACCTAGAGTTTGGCATGAGTGGGATCAGTCTCACAGTTTAAATGATCCTGCTAAAGAGATAAGGATATATTTGAAACTATGGGTTCATCTGATAYCAGACTGTGCCCTTTTGAGCTGAAGATGGAACAGCACTTCTCTCAATAGAGGCAATCAAAGAGATTCCAGACTGTGACATGTAGCTTCACTTGTTGGGCTACTGGGTTTGGGATATTGGGTAGTKGATTTGATGGTTGGAGTTTTTATGGGATGATTGATTTAGGCTTTTTTAAAGTTGAAGTTTAGGAAAATTAGCATTAATAGGATCTGATTTTTACAAAGCAGAGAAAAAAACAAAATGTATTAGGGCCTTATGTTCCTCTTTTAAAAAGCTAAAAATGCTGTAAAAATTTGCTCTTCTGAATATCTTGCACTATACTATCTGTATTAAGAAGTTATATAATACATGCAAGCATATATTTTCTTTGATTCCTTTTAGACCTAAAAAGGGAACTCCTTATATAACATATATATCTGCATAAGTAGATTATCCTTTCTTTTTTCATAGACTGGAGGAGAGCTCCCTTTTCATCATAATTAACTACTGAAAAGTGGAACACTGGATGATTAAAAGCTTTTTTTTCTTTCTTTTTTTTTTTTTTAATGAAATGATTTTTCCCTAGAGACTAAACAGAATATGCTCCACATATTTTTCTGTGGATCATCTGTAGCTACATATGTATAGAT
The DNA here is from genome assembly GCA_902810485.1 of Alauda arvensis. Taxonomy (NCBI): domain Eukaryota; kingdom Metazoa; phylum Chordata; class Aves; order Passeriformes; family Alaudidae; genus Alauda; species Alauda arvensis. Next base: position 25,475 of record CADDXX010000384.1, read on the forward strand.
TCCATATGAATGATCTAGCCAGGATGATCATTCAGATCAGTGGCACCTGGTAAAGGACAACCTCAGAACTAAATGTCTGTCAAACCTCAATCTACTTACTATTTTTCTAAATTACATTAGTGAAAAATGTCCCCCTATTCCATAGTTCAGAATAGTTTAAACCTCCTCACTACTTCCGCTGGATTATTAAAAGTTGATGAGAATTGAGACAGGGTACTTAATAAAAATTCAAGTACATGCAGCAATAGCTTTTCCTCCTTTTCAAAAYAAGACAAAAACAGTTGATAGAAACTATATAAACTGTTTAATTCTTCAAAATAAGACATTCTTGTAAGGACTTGTAGACAGGTAATGACACTGATCTTTAGTCTTATTTTGATAAAGGAAATCTCATGCGTCATAACAAATTAAACTTACTAGGGTTTTATTATTTCCTGATGCATTATTAAAGATTTGTTCTGAGTAGAAGACTCAATTTCTTTTTTTTTTATTTTTTTTTGTCAGATATGTACCAAAAGGAGAATGAAAGATATACTGTATCCAGAGCAGTTGGTTGTACAAACACAAGCATTTTCRTGCCATGTTTTCATGTTTTTATTATTCCATGTGCAAATTAATTTTGCTGCAAATAGATCTTTTTGTTCATCAACTTATTGAAGGCAAAATGATGACTAATTGGAAGATCTGTGAAAATAAATATGTTGAATTAGTTCCCAAGGCGAGTAGTTTTAAGACAGACGTAAATTTCATATTTTGTTTAACTTCAAGTACAGATAAATATTATGTTATCAAAAGGTAATAAATGCAATAAACAACATACTATTAATATTTACTCTCTTCAAAAGCTAAAATATACTCCATCAATGAATAAAATGTTAACAGTTATTGAGGCAATATTTTGATAGTATTTTTGTTTCTTTGAAAATAACATTAAATTAAATTAAATTAAATTAAATTAAATTAAATTAAATTAAACAACCCAAAATTTTTAATAATAAATCCTACATAAAATCTATCTAAATTTCTATAATAAGAACCTTCTATAAGATATTTTGTCACTAATAATGTTAAAATGTATCATCCAGTTCAAATACACAAGATTATTATGAATTAATGATTGGAAGAGACAGTGACATGAACTATAAGACAGGATTTGAACTTACATCTAACATTTTTAGTAATACAATTCTCCCACCTTTCTCCATCTGCAGAGAAGGGATAGTGGTACTGATTGTCATTTTAAAGTGCCTTTCCATGTGCATGTCAAACACACTGCACTAAGTTTGGGGGTGTCCCTCTTGGGTCAAACACCAATGACAACGGGACTCCAGTGATGTCACTAATGTTAATTGGCAAAGCTATCTGTAGAATAAGCATAAAAGCCATCAGAATATGATTCATTGTAACACTAAGCAATAAATTGCATAAACATACTGCTTTCCTATGATTGGTGTGAAAGTTATTTTAGCAGGAAGATATAAAACASTCTTTAAAGATTTGGAAGAAGGACCCATTGAAATTCCTCACAAGACACCAATGGGAGTTTTATCCAGTCTTATCTGTTACATCTTCATGAGAACATTTGAATAAAATGGCTGACTAGAATAACAAATTTATCTGAATACATTGACATTTCATAAATGTGACCTATGCTAAAATCAAGACAGTGGTCGGAGAACTGAGATGACATTAGAAATTATCTATTCTAATTGCCTTTCTTCTATAAATAAAGAGACAGAAGATGTGTTTAAAAACTATTCCTAATTAACACAAGTTAAATATCAACTCTTTTAAAGCTTGCTGACATTAAACAAAAATTATGTTTGCTCTTCTTCTGCAGCAAATGAAAAATAAAATCATTTGCTGTGATCCAGCAAAGGAGATGAAGTATAAGAAAAACCTAACGGTTCTGCAGGAGATCTTTGAAACAGCAATTACAAAAAATGCACTAAACTCCTTGAAATTCTGAAAAGGAAACATATATTTAGAGTAACAGGTGACTAACCAGCAACACCTCTCTTGGAAAACCATTCCAATGGCTTTCCAGACCACAGCCAATAAACCAGAAAACAGAAGGATGATACTGAGCTGGGAAACCCTGGGAGCTTAATTAAAGTAAGTCATGAAGAATGGGGAAAAGCTGCTCTTTTCAGAAAAAAAAAATTGTGCCAGGTTTTGAGAGTGGATGATTTGAAAGTCTGAGATTCTGATACTACAATTAYAAACAGCTAAACAGTTACTGCCATCTACAGACCTGATCTCACAGCTCCCCATTGATGAGGAAGTTTTGTGTATTTTGTGTCACAGGAGTTCTCTGCAGGTCAGATCTTCTTCTGTCTAATACCAGAGGGAATCTTATCACTGACTAACAAATGCAGAAACATGCCAAATATATGATCCATTAGTTTGGCCCTGCACCAGGCAGTTAACCTCTCATATTAGTATTATTTCTGTGCCAGAGACCATTGAAGAAACCTAAAAAGTACTTTTCATATTTATATAATATATATATTTTTAATTTGATAGAGGACCAGGTGAAGATGAAAGACCTTTTTTTCATCTTCCCCTCAGTTTCTCCAGTCTGTAGTGGTTCAATGTATACAGACAAAACTCAGAACTTAAGATCTAAATCTTATAAAATAATCTTTCAACAGTCTTTTTAGAGAGAGAAGTCTCTTTGGTTATGGTAACTCACCACAAAAAAAAAAAATCTTGTGGCTCTTAGCTCTCACAAAAAAAAGCTGCCCAAAAAATCTGCTTTTTGTGGTTCTCCCATATCACGCAGCTTCCCATGGCTGCAATATGGGCCATGTACTCTATGCATACTGGAGTATCATTTTAAAATGAACAGTTCCGGCACAAAGGATGTTTTTCATCTCATTCAAGGGGCAGAGATGTTTCTCACTTTTTCACTGGCACAGAGGACTTCATCACATCACACACGCTGCTCAAATAGCTCAGAGAAACACAAGGTCACTGCTATGTCAATATTCCATTGCAAATTCCTTTGCTCAAACCACCGATCTGAACAATCATTTTGCCCAGTTCATATTTCCCATGATTTAAAGATCTAGTCTAGCATATTATAGTCTGTTACTACAATTCACAAAAGATTTTCAGCCTAAGGCATCTTCTCATCTGCTCGTCACTTAAAATACATCTCTTTCACAGACCTCAGTATCTTCATACAGTCTCARTAAATGTCTCCACTATGACTTTCCTTTCACTCTAGAGAGGGTCAATGTTCTGCARGCTTCACCTTGTCTAAGAAAGTGTTAAAATCTCCCAGGTCTGCAGAGGGCATGATGGTTCTGCCCCRGGAGGTGGAACTTTGGGAAAGCAGAACTTTGCTTTCTCAATGGCTGAACAGTGTGTCAATATTTAGAATTAGCTCTTGATAGGTGGCTGTCTTTTCAAAAAACAATTTGTAGGTCCTTACAGGAACTGTTTCCTCTCTAACTAAAACCAAGCTGTCCTAACCCATGACACAGTCATAACTATCTTTTTAAAATACTTGACAAATCACATTTACAAATAATGTGTTCTATAAAATATCTATACATGCACAGTGAAATTTGCTTGAAATTTTCAGAGTCTTAAACAGTTCTGCTCCTCGGGTGTTTGTGTCAGTATTAGTGACAATAACATCAACATCATTATTACAGCACACAAGAATGCACKTAGAAGATCTAAATTTACATTTTTAGTGTTTTAAGCAAAATTGTTTGGGGAGGGAAAAATAAGAGTATTTTTCTTACAGATGGTATAAAAAATAATTGGATAATAAAACTGAAGAATCAAAGACAGACATCATAACCATTTTCATCTTCTCAAAGAGGTATATTCCAGTTTTTGTTAATGTGATTTYGAAAAAATATTTCCCCAGATGCCTGTAGAATATTGAAATATATGGMACAGAAATGTGACAATATTTGGATTACAATCTGTTGGATTACAGCTATTCTTCACAGGGGACTTTTCTTCTTTTCTTCTCAGAAATGGATGTACAGAATTTCTTTCCTGTCAGATATGATCTCTGACTACAGAAAGGTTGAGAAATTTATCATAGAACAAAGTAGATGTTTGGTTAGGATACTGGACCTGATGTTGTTGGAAGGTATTTTGTGAATTTAAGTTGCAGAGAAAAACACTTCTGCATTTCTGCCTCTAGCCAAGAAAATGCACTTCAGACAACAGARGGACAGAAGCAATTGGCAGTTCTYCCAGGGGCTACTGGAGTACACAGARGYACCTGACAGCACAGCAGAGCCCCACACACTACTGAACTGAGTGGTGGAAAAGGCAGGGGGTGCAGAGCCTCATTTCCCCTAATGCCCAGTCGGAACTGCATTTCACAGAAARCCTTGTGATGGAAGTGACCWTAAWGATCACCTTGTTCCTATCCCCCTGCCTCAGACAAGGACAYTTTCCACTTGACMAKGTTGCTCAGAGCCCCATCCAGCCTGGTCTTGAACACTTACATGAGTAGCCACTCCCAGGGATATTTGCACAACCAAACCAAACATCAACATAATTTCTTGTCGAGATTGGGTGATATTTGCACACTAAAGAAAAACAGCATGAAAGATACGTGTACCAGCACCACCTAGTGATGTCTGCCAAATCACTGGTTCCTTGATATTCAGAACTCAGAAGAAAACTCCCCAGCTGTGTGCACAYCTGTACCAGCATGCCCATGAACACYTCTCAATGRTCTTTGAGATGTCTTTGGATTTTRTGTCKTAATATAATCTTTATACAGTACAGGCTTGTGTGTTTTCAATTAAGATCTTTCTTCAGAATACAGGCAAAAATATCTAAATTTACTGAAAGATGTGTGATTGATCAGTACAACTTGAAGTAATGTAGCACTGTACTATCTCAGAACTTTAGAAGTGTTGGCTGTGAATCTCAGAGGATTTTTCCTAGAAGCCAGTTGTGGAAACATTTATTAACAAGTAATTAATTAGTAAAAGTCTGATGATGACATTGAAAGATGTTGCAAGTTTATGAAGACCTTGAACATTCACATTTATCAATAATAAACTTTAGGAATTTGATTCACCTGATTTGTTTGTTACAAGAGCAGTTGTTTTATTATCTGGAGCTACCTTAATTTATTTTTATCCAATGGTGATATTACAAGAAAAGAATACAGGGCATGATAAAAATATGTGAAATATTTAAAAGCATTTTCTTCAYAAAAAACAAAGGCACTGTATTCCACGTTTCAGAAGGTCCAACAGGCATGATGCTAACTGAAGAAGTAACCTGTGTAGGTCAGAGCTGATATCAGAAAAGCAAATATTGCAAAATTCTTCTGAGTACTTAGTGTTATATATTCATGATTCCATCAGCTAGCCTGAGGAGTCATGAAGAGCAAGRATGTATCCCACTGTTCACCCTACCCAGGTTTGTTCTGCTGTGGAACACAGGTTCTTTTCATTCAAAGAAATGAGCAGGAAAGGGAGGCAAATATTGGAGTTACCCTAACTTTTTGTCTCCTATGTAGGAACACTATTATTACTACTGTTATTATCATCATCATTGTTGTTATTTGGATGGGAAGAAGTGAATTTCACTTTTGTTCCTTGGCCAATGTGGCATTTCTCCCCAGACACCTGCAAAACTTGGGAGGCAGAGTATCACTACATGCCTAATTATTTGCTGTGYGCTTTTGAAGATATGAGAGTGGGGTAAGATGGACAAGGCCAGGCTAGATGAGGCTCTGAGCAGCCTGGTCTAGTAGGTGTCTCTGCCCATGGCATGAAGGGATGGGAACTGGATAATCTTTAAGGTCCCTTCCAAGCCAAGCCATGCTAGGATTGTATCTCTGCACCATGGAGAAGACACTCAGCAAACTATGGAACTGAATACCTACATGCAGTCTTTTTCAACAACAAAGAGGACAGCCTTTGGGATGTTTACCATTTTTACCCATTTTTTCTTTAAAAGCAACTTGAAACCAGATGGYATCATAAAGATAAAAGAAGCTCCATTAAGAACCAGCAGAGATGCTATTAGTATGCTAATGGCCAGATGTTTTCTTAAAGAAGAGATAAAAGAGATAAAAGATATAAAAGGTGTCAGGAGAATAAATAGTTCCTTTATTTTTTAATGTAGAAACCAACATAGAAATGACCAATAGGATAAAGCAATTCAGCAAAGGAAGAAGTTTAAAAAGTCATTTTAGAAGTCTTGGTAACATTGACTGGGGAATTTTAAGAAGTTCCTGTTAAAAGTTTCTTTAATAGCCTTGTATAAACCAATGTCTCTGAGTGAAGAAAAGATTTTAGCTAGATAATGACTTTTCACTATACAGCTATGATCAAAAATTACACCCAATAAAATCTTTTTAAGAAAGATAAAATGGCACAATACATCACATATGTTTAATCAGTAGAAAACAAATCTGGTCACAAATATCTTAAACCAGCTRCTTAATTTAAGAATAATGTTACCAATAGACCTTTTTAAAAATAAGTTCTTTAAGACACACATACATTTATTTTAGTTTAGATATGTCAGAAAGCCACAATTAAATCCATATCTAATGTCCTGAAATACTGTCTGATCTTTGTTTTTAATTATTTTTATTCAGGCCTGAACTTGAGAAAAAATCTTTCTATTACACAAAAGAACCTCCTATCTATGAGGTGGTAACAGTATCAAGCTGAAAATACTCAGAGGATGTATAGGTTAAAGCCCATAGCATTATTATATTGTATAAAATATAATWATGCATGAAAAGTGTGGGGTTTTTTATCTGTAGTAAGCAAGAAAGTCCTTGTTACTCAGCGTGTTTTGCCATGTAGCTGCCTGGCTTTGATTCTTTGATGAAGAGGAACAGAAGTCCATGTGTTTTATGCTGTCCAGGTTGAAAATTCAAAACTAAAATATTTTATGTGCTTTGGAGAGCCTTAAGGAAGGTTTCTTTAAGGCAGTCAAGGGAAACAAAGTTGGTTGAGTACATAGTCAGACAGTGTTGCCATCCTCACTCTGCTTCTGGCCTGCAGAAATACTTCAGTCAGCATCTATGGTTTAAGTTACCTTTCTGGAAGTTAATGATACCAATTTCTTCYAGGAGTAATCTGAGATTCACATGCGGAAAGCCCTKTATGAAAAGTGGTCTTACCAGATATACGCAATTGCTCAAATTAAGCTTGTCAATTAGACGCGAACACATCGATTTTTCAGTTCAGCAAACAAACGGCTCTAATGTGAGTGTACTTGTGGTGTGGCATTAACAGTAGGGAAAAAAATGAAAGGAAGAAAAGGATCCAAGCCCCACTAATTGKGGAGTTTAATGACTTAGTGTACTTTAGATGAGATGATGTTTGTGGGCCTCAGAGGACGAGAAAGGACATAGCCATATGGCTTGGGAAGAGAAAGAGGTTTAGCTGTGGTTTACCTGATTTGTAATGTGCACTTTCTCTTTGAAAYAGAAGAGGGAATACTGGATTTTCCAGTCAAATTTTCATATGAGTTGCACATATCTGACACTGGAAATTAATCGTTCCTCTTCAAAAGGGGTCAGGTAACAGAGGTTTTGTGGAAATGCAGACAGCTAGAAGAACAAAATTTGAAACTTGTTAACAGAATGAAAGGGATACAGTTTAGAAAGAGCCATGTGATGAATGCTGAGGTCATATGATAAATTTATAAATGTGGGTCCATTAGGAAAATGTCAATCCAATATTAGTTTCTGCATCCCAGTTAAAGACTGCAAATTAACCAGATAATTGGACCAAAGGAAGTGCTTCTGAGAGTGCTGATGGAGCTGACCAATATCAGCTCAAAAAGGACAAAAAGGAGGATCTTGGAAACTCAAATTCTCACTTTAGTCTCTGGGAAGATTGTGGAACAAAACCTCCTGAAGTCTGTCTGCATCCAGGCCTTTGAAGAACAGTAAAATGACTGYAGTCACAATGGACTGACCAAAGGCWAAATGTGCCTTCTGCAGTGAGACAGCTGCAGTGAGACAACGTTTTGCAGCTGATGTGAAACCAGTGGACATAATTTACCTTAATTGTAACTGTGTTTTAATCAGATTTTCCATACTATTTTTTCATTCAGAAGTCTAAATACAGTCAACACACTAAATGTGTTGAACACAAACTGTGTAGCCAAATGACTGGACTGGCAGGTTCAGTGAAATCCCACTGGTAGCCAGTTAYGAATGACATTTCCCTATGATCAGTACTGCTTTCATGTATTTTCCTGTAATGACTTGAAGTTTGACATGAATGAGCCAAAACCAAATTCAAACCAAGGAGGAATGAGCAACTTGCAGGGTGCAGATCAGGGCTGTTTTTTAGAAGGATCTCAACATGCTGGAGAGATAAACTGCCACAAAGTGCACTAATTTTAGCCAAACTTACACTATGTGATGCAGAATAAGCCCATGTAAAAGAAAGTCTGGGGGCTGGCTTAATGGAAATCAGAACATGAGATGGAGGCCCTCATGCTGAACAAGCTGAACACAAACTAGCATTGTGTCTCTGCAGCAATGAGGGCTTACCCACACACTGCTTTAATATCATAGCTAGTACATTGAGGGAAATGGTTCTTTCCCCTTTTTGGCCCTGGTGTGGACACATGGGAAGTGTTATGTCTGGATTTGGACTCTGCAATGTAAGAAAGTCACTGACATGCTGGAGGGAATCCAGAGAAGCACCAACAAAGAGGGCTGAGGACAAGAGTAAATGATGTGTGAGGAGAGACTAAAGGAATCACATTCATTATGACCAGAGAGGAGAAACCTGAAGGGGTTTTCTAGCCTAAGCATTCCTCCTCAGTGGGATGCAAGCATTTAGCTTGTGTTTTATTGATGCAGTCATCCAGAAYTGTCTGGACACAATCCTSTGCAATGTGTTCCAGGAAAAMCCTGCTGGATCAGGGAGGTTTGGCCAGATGACCCTACTGTGGTCCTTTCCAACCTTAACCTTTCTGTGATTCTGTGATTTGCAGATAGGCCTAGACATATTTTTGGGTTTCTTTTTGAAGTAAACTCAAGCTCCAAACTGCAAAAACTGAGTAAGAGTTTCCTTAGATCCTGTCTGAACGGACCCTTAACTCCACTGATTCTTTAACATCTACAAGTGTTTAACTCCAACTTCTGYTTTCTTTTCCACTTGCAGCCACATAAAGTCTGTCATTTGCACMATATTCTTGACTTTCCTTTGTTTGCCTGTGGGAATCATGATCCACTTAGTACATTATTTTTCAAAAAATGTATTTTGCTKTTCTCTTCTGCTGCCCTGCAAATCTCCAGCCACTGGAATTAGAAGAAAAACACTGATTTCATCACTATGGGAATTATGAGTATGCAAGCATTAACCCAAAGTTGGGATGTTTGATTTCTTTTTTTTAATTTTMACAGAAAGAAGAAAAGTTTCTCCAAAATAAACCATTAGGAATTGGAGATGCAGTTATACAGCTAAACTTGCCAAATTTTCCCATTCCTGGGAGTCTTAAGTCTGCAAGCCTAAAATGAAAATCGTTCTTTAATCATGCTGCAAGGTTCATTGTTGCAGAGGTCTAGTGGAAGTCTGCCATATTTTCTGAACCCCAAGAAGATTAAGAGCTGCAAGGCTGAAATGAAAATATATTCTCAATTCATCCTGAATTGGTATACAGTTTTTCTTCATCTTATTTTATTATTAAAATACAACTTTTTAATGTTTGCTGCCTTTATAAAAACACCTCTTACCACAAAGATACATTATAGGTTAGTACAGAGGTAAGTATGTAGATAAGTGTTCAGGAAGTGCCTTTCTTAATAAGTAATTGCTTCTGTACTTTTTAATAATGTTAGTCAGATTGACTTAAATAGAGAGAAGGAATAAAATATTCAGGTTGAAAAAATTTCTGTCATTACCTGWAGCAATAATTTCTGGAGACTGCTAGAACAGAACTTCAGCCCAAACTGCTAATTTTTTTACCGATTATGAGAATTTAATATTTTCAGTCCTGTGCTATGGCTCTTGAGATATTTGCATGACTTCTGGTACTTTCATGGAGAAAAGAGTACCCAACTAGTTACTTTGAATTAAAACAACTTTTCAACAAGGAAGCATGTAAAAGCATTTGGCTAAATTAGCAAGTACTGCAGTGTTTCTACAGAGTGAGGGAAGATACATTCTGACCTACAAAGCATTTCAATCAACAGAGGTCTTTCTATCAACCTAATCCACTTTAGATATGTCTAGTGGTCCATTAAGTCTGTATCAGTGTAACAATGAGTTATTCCCACATCTGAATCATCCTTGGTTTTAATGGGACTTAGGSATATGTTTAAACTTAAGCAAGATCTTAAGTGTTTTCAATAAAGGGAAGTTGAATTGTGGGCCTTTAATGAAGGGAGAAGCTTACAAATTAGTATGAACACAACTTCTGCRTGGAGAACTAATTCTCTGATGATATGGATAGCTAAAATACTGGCATAAAGTGATATGAAACTTCCCAGTTTGGAAGGAGCTCTTGTTGTGTTCTGTCTTCCTGTCTTATTTTTTTATAAATTAGAAGTTCTCTTGGAAAGATCTTCTGATTCCCACTGATTCTCAGACTCTTGCTTAGTCCAGGTGCATCATGATATCCTACTACTTTCTGTTCACTATAACCATCTTTTTTTAATTCTTTTTGCAGTATGACTATCCTGTGCTTATTGGCAAACTGAACCATTTATTGTGATGGCAATGCCTGTTATCTTTGGTAATGAAAAATTTCAACTGAAACTCCACACATAAATAAATCATATTTATTACAATAGTTTCAGTACATCAATGGGTTAGTTAAAAATAGAAATTGTCATTTGCCTGTTGTTTGGGGACTTTTAAGGCTTTAATAAATTTTTTGAAGTCTTCCACAGTGCCTTAAGAAAAAAAAGCTTCAAATCTTCTCTCTTTGCTGTACTAAACAAAGAAATGATATTGCATTATTCACACTTCCCYTGCATTTCTTTGCTTTCTGGATTGTCCATTGCAGGGAAGGCTGCAAGCACTTAGAATGTCTGAGATGAGCAGGATGACCACCAAGACTCATCAGCAGATTAATGCTGAAGCCCAGATGATGCCGAGTTTACACCATCCCAGAAGATTTTGATAACATTAAATGAGTCTGACCTTTCGAGCAATGCAGAGGAAACTTCATCATAAACATTGCCTTGTTCAGCTCAGTATGGAAAAGCTTCAAAGAGCAGCTGTAATCTCCAGCTGAAAACCAGTGTTATGTGGAGAGGTGGTACCATTTCATCTGGACATTGTGAGAAATATGTTCATTTATAATATCAATTATCTAAATAACAATGGAACTACCTAAAATATGTCTTCATATTTCATTTGGAATTAAACAGAACAATTATCAAAATTATTTGTCTGTATATTAGAAGGTAGTCCAGCAACAACTTTCCACAGTATAAATATTCACAAAGCTTTAAATTTCCTCTTTTSTTATTTTGAGATATGGACATTTAAAGAAAGTTTTGTTGGTCAGCCTGGAAAATGAAATTTTTTTCTAAAATTTAGGAGCAGGAAGAACAGAGYAAACACAATATTTAATTTAGTATGTAGAGGTTACTTATGACTATCTTCACCCTTTTGCTTCAAAATACCAAGGYAAATTAACTGTCGCACAATCCTGTGGAGTTAGTGCTTGGAATGAAGGGTATAAAAGATAGAAATCTCACCTCAAAAATATCTGTTTAGCTTCACTGATTTCAGATTGACTGAGGTAATTTATAATAGGTGTAGCTCTGCCCCAGAAATATAGCCAAAGGTAAACAAAGGTAAATACAGCCTTCTCACTGGAACTTGGGCAAATTAAAGTTCTTTTACTTATCTACTCATCCGCTCTAAAGAGAAGAATTTCTTCACTTTTTTCATTATATATTCATATCACTTTTTCCTGAAYATATATAATCAAATTTATGCTATCAAATTTACAATACAATTTTATTAGAAAGAAACAGCTAGATAATGCAGAACAAAATTGAACCTAATGACTGATTTCTTTTATCAAAAGTTCAGTCGTAGATGAATGCATGCAAACAGTCCCATAGCCTTTTATTTATTTGGTAGTATGTGGTATTTTAGTGGAGAGGTAATACGATGGGATAATGCACCTAAAGAATGGCTTCACAGTTGAGGGTCAGACCTGTGGGTGTAATGATGTGGTGTGACACCAGTCCAGCTGTCATTAATAATTTCAGTGTATGTTGGACTTGCCTATTAGGAAAGGGGAAAAAAAATAAGAAAAACACTGAAAAAAMCACTTCTGATTCAGCAAAATAGGACCAGCACCCACAGCAAGCAGTGTTTCCACTCAGGACCTCATCATTGGGTAATAATTCCATGGTCTAAGGATAGGAATCCAAGCACACTCAGAAGTGTTGGTAGTGCCATTACCACAAACGCCAAAGCAAGCCTGAATCATAGAGATGACATTCCCAAGGAGTCCCAATCCATCATGTGTGTGTTCAGATCATGTCTAATCCACAGGAGAACATTGAGTTCAACACAAAAACACATCAGTCGTGGTTATTTTAATTCAGAAGTGCTCAGCAGTGAGGAAAAGTGGTACCACTGACCTTGATTTACATAACATATACTTGTTAGAGTGGACCTGTCAATATGGCCAGGTCCAGAACAGCAGATTCCCCCTGTTCTGAGTTCAGCAGCCATTTGTCAGTAGATCTGGTAGTCTGCTACCCAGATCAGCACTGCTGTTAGCTCAGGGCTGYAGTTCCTACCAAAGAAATGAGAGACATGGACTCAGTTTCCTCATGAGACAGAGTGAGATTGAAGCTGCATTTCTTCAAGTGAGTGTCCTGGTCACTTGACTCACAGGTCTGCAGTGGAAGAGTGAGGTGGAAGGGAGCTCTAGATGTTTTCAGCTGAAACTGGGAAGCTGTTAACAAGGAAGGCAAAAGTCATAAGAGAGATCCAATAAAGTGAAGCAGAAAATGAGGGAAATCCTGGATTTTGCTTTGCACTGACTTAGTTGTCCACATTTAATTGTGGTGGGGCAAGATGTTCGATATTAGGAAGAGCAATCAAACCTACTAGACAGAGTTAAATCTGTTCAGTCTTATTTACTGCAAAACTTTACTATCCTGAAGATATTAAGAACTTTATGAGACAGGATTTGTGGTGATTTTTTTTTTCCTTTTTTTCCCATTTATTTCTTATCCATAAGCATGATCAGCCTTGTCCTTACTTGAATGTTCACCCCCACTCATCTTACAATCATAGAGCATGTGAATTATTATTGGAAAAGTTTGTTATTKTAGGAGGTAATGAAACTATAAACCTGCAAGGTGTTTGCTAAGATTCCTGGACAAAAAAAGGACTCAAGTGACAATCACTCTGCCACAAAACAGGCTAAACCTTTGTCTTTTGGATTATGTATCTGATTATGCCATAGGTATTTAAAAACCTGAAATTGCTGATTCCAAAACTGCAAAATTTATTAAAATTTTAATGAAAAATCTTAATGAGAAATTTTGTCTCATTCTTATTTAGTTTATATGCAATTTTAAAAGTCTTTCTTCCTGCTGAAGAACAATACAGATTATTTCAAATAAAAATGCCCTTGACTGGAACATTAGTTTTTTACTAGATTAGAATTTGTGTGTTTCTTCTGCTAAAATCRTCATTTACAAAGAGAAGGAAGCAATCTACTTTTCATTCTTCTAAGTTCTTTTCTATTTCTAAGAGTTATTTGCTTCACTGAAAGTACAGCTGATTCAGGAAGAGATAATTCTGCACGAGTTCAGAGATCAGAGTCCTTGTTTTAGATGTGTCAAGCTTTTCTTCCAGAACACTTGGGCCCTGTAACCATTTATTGGAGATCTTTTACACAATGAAGGTGTAACAGTTAACAGAAGAAAAACACAGAAAGGAGATAAGTTTATTATGAAATTAGGTAATACCGACATTCACTGCTGGAAAATGGTGCTGCAAGAACACATAATAAAACTTATGGGCTAAAAAGCCATCTGTTTCTTGCCAAGTTGTTATTTAGCTCTGTTTTCAAGGCTTGTATAAGCATCAGTGTCTCAGTACGTGTATAACCTTTCTCTGTGCATTCCTGCAGTTGGTATACCAGGACACTTAGTGGGTTGTGTTCCAGCAATGGCAGCCCAGACAGGGAGAAGAGTCTTTGAACAGTCCTGTAGTCTTYCAGATCAGGCTGTTTCTAGTTGGGGTGATTTTCACACTTCACAAAGATATCCCACAAGTCACAAACCCTCAGGGACCAATTCATTTAAGCAACTGAGAAAGGTTTCAATCTAAGATGCTGTCACACACATGAAGGATCTTCTTAATTTCACCTTCAAAACCACTTCAGCTTAAGTTCAGACCAGGTCAGAGGGGAGGAAAGAATCTTATATTTTTGTTTTGACTTCATTTGCCCTCCCTGACTCTGTCCTGACAATACAATCAGACTTTCAGCAAGGTCTCAGTTCCATTTCACTGGAGAAGTCAAGGACTGAAAACAAAGACCAGACTAACTTTTCCCCTTTGGTTTTCTACTCCATATCTGTGTCATAACACAACAACCARAAAGAAGAAGATCTACCACCTTTATTTTCATCTTTTTATGAAAAAACAAATAATCTTATTTTCCTGTTGTAGAGTACCAAATTAACTTCAGAGTAGGGTAYGACAAACTTTTGGAAATTACTTTCCTAGCAACACTTTGGATCTCACAGTCTATGTAAACATGTAGTGTTCTGAAAACAATATATGTGATATTAAAGTACAATATAAATACATAAATGGAACAGATAGGCCATGATTTGAGGGTGGTAATCAGCTACATATCCTTCCATGGAGACAGCATAAGAGTCAGTTGTAAAAGTGAGGTGGGAAAGGAGGAAAGGAAGAATCTTCTAGCTTCAGTAATCTTCAAACAAAGAGAAAAATGTCTATGAAACTTTCAAACCTGTAAAAAATGTCATCTACTATTCTAGTCATTAACCAGACAAAACATTATCACTGAAACTCATTCCAGCTTCCTTTCCTCTAGACATTTGTTATGCTTTCACAACACAGTAAGTAAGTAGATTGTAAATACATTAAACTGAGTTATGTTAAGCTAAAGAATATAAATCTAAGCTTATTTGATTGGCTTAATCAGCACTGCAGGTGACATTCACAGACCTGTTCACTTTCCACGTTCAGCCGTATAACAGAATGATTCCATGTAAGTATTGACTCATATTTGAAAGGAGATATGAAACATTTCAGTCAATATATTTTTAAAATACCCACAGAAATTCTGGAAACACATTTAACAAGGCAAAGCCTGCTGGTTTACTTTTGTAGAGTCTCAGCATTTCATGATGTAGTTATCTTACTTTGAGGAATAAAGTAGGAAAAGACTGAATGACTGGGGACTATTTAATGGATATGGCAATGCATGCAAATGGTTATGGCAACATCTGAGTGGTCAGTGGATAGATCTTTCTTACCTGATCCGTTTGCTGTTATCTCTTCCTCACTGCAGGACTGCTTAGGTTGTGGCTACAAAGTACACACACAGATCACGAAGAGCTGCAAGAGTGCAGCAAACATCAGGTGCCTGGCAGCCTCAGTTTCAGGTATGTGAGTAATTCCCAACAAAAGCCTCTAGGAACATCCTGAGTGTCGACCTTTATTGAAAACTTCCTTAAAATTGATAAAAGAATAAGAAGAGATGTAATAAGCAGAAAATAAGCATGTCAGGAAGCCTTAAGATTACACAGGAAGGTATCTTCTTCTCAGACGTATTTCTGCAGAGTGAAGCCTTTCTGCAAGTCATGACTATTTCTTAGGGCTTTTAATCCCTTGTTTTCATGTGTAGCCATACCACAAAAGTTTATTAATGCTCAACCATGTGTTCAGGAACACTTTATCTATTCTCAAAGCATGACAATTACATATCCAGCTAACATGAAAATGTRTTTCACAGCCATGTTCTTTTGTTTGACCCCTTTCTGCTATTTATACCCAACTGCATTTTCAGCTGGATTCCTCCGCTGGTAAGAATTGAAGAAGTCCACGGAAAGAAAAAGGGGAAAAATTAAAATTCACACTTGGTAATAAAGGTCAAAATCATAATTAATTTTTTTGTCATCATAAAATAACTTTGAAAAAAATGTCCTTCATATTTAATTTTTACCCAAGTATGATTAGGGTGTAAAAAGCACTAGCATTATATGGATTCTTTGCTGTTACAGCAACTTTGGTGTAAACCTTTGGTAAAAAGATTGAAGAAGCAACAGTAATCAGGGTACACTTGGAAGCTGCAGTGGTGTTTATTTCTTCCTTGATGAACAGCTGCTATAGCACTTTGCACAATTAAAATTGTTTAGTTGGTCTCTAAAACGTGGAAAGCAATTTCTGAAGGGAATTAATTACCTCTCTTAAAAGCTTTAACGATTTTTTTTTCTTCTTTTCAATTTCAGAAATACTTTCACCAGCTATATACTGAAGAGTCATTCTTACAGAATCTTACACATTGACAATCTTACACATTGACAATGACAGGTCACTAAAATTTTGCTTATATAGCAGGATGAACTTCACTGCAATAGTTCAAATTCCTGTTTAAAGTATGCCTCTCTCTGCAAAGAGGAGAGCAATCAAGGCAGGAGGAGGGGAGGGAGAAATCCAACGCTGCCATATGATGGAAGGAATGTGACTTCCTGAAGTGAAAGGACAGGATGATCAGCATAGCTTTTGCTATGAGATGAACCCATGAACAATTCATTAGCTGTGCACTGTGTGTTGATGGATATCTCAAAATCTTCTATCCTTAGATATATCCTTTGACTAAAAATGCTAGGGTGTGCTTTTCTGGATCAAATGGAATCACAGCTCTGACCAGCTCTATTTTAGCAGAAACTTCTGTCTCATGCTTGAAAGMGTGTAATGATAAACACTCCTTTCATTTAGCACAGTTCTTGGCAAGTTCACAGCAGTCCTCAAGGTCTTTTTTTAATTATCTGAGCTGCAGCTAACATTTCCCAAGGAACCAAGCTGGAAGGAACACCTGACAAGATAACAAAAACACAGATAAATGAAAGTTTATATTTGGTTCCACAGTTATTTTTATTACAGTAATGTAGAAGCTCAGTAACAACTTTAGCTATTATGTCTTTCTTGTGAAACGTATTGTTCAAATATATGTCCTGTTCTTGAATGMTTTAGAGATACACACCAAAAAAATCCATGGTGGATGAAGGCACAAGGACATTTTTAAAGAAAATTATTCAGTCACTGGTAGAGTAAATAGTGTCTTTCAAATGCCACTGGTATGACTACAAAATAGCCAGTGATTTTGTTGATATGCAATCAAATAAATTCCTTTACAGAAAATTCAGCATAGGCAAACGCTTAACTTTGTTGTTCCACTCCCTCAAGAATGGTAGAAACCATAAAAACTGTTTTCTTTTTTTATTTTTTAAAGAAGCAATAAATTAAAGGGGAGAAATAGCATTATGGAAAAAATTATACCTCAATTCAATCTTAAACAGCAAATTAGATTAACAGGAATAAGTCTATGAAGGGATCTCTGTAAGGACAACTCCACTGTCAACCATTAACTACAGACTGTAGTTGAAAGCACTCAAACCTTTTGAAAGAAAATCTATGGGGTGTATGTAAATTTCTCTATATTCTTAGTAACCTGACCARTTGATTGGTCATCATTGCTGTAAAATATTCAACTCAATACAGAACCCCACATCCAGGTGTAATTTCTTACAATAAATCCCGTACTACGTGCACCTATGTGAGTTTTCTTTTCAGGAATGCCGTGTTGAAAGGGAGGTAAACCCATGGGTGCCTCCCCCAACTCTAAGCTCAGCCTAATATTTGTGAACATTTAGCAAGTCAGGAAGCTACTGGTAGCTTTTTTTGGAGTAGGTAAAACATGGTGCTTCCCACACTTTCTGTACCTAATAAGCCATCACCTTTGGTCCCCCATGATCTTGTCATTAAACCATCTAGACACAGYAATATATATTTATTTGGAAATACTGCTCTCCCTCCCACAGTTTTTATTTCATCATTTCCTTGGTTTGCTTTGTATTTTTTCCAGTGTTCCTTTTCTTCCTTTGAGCAGACACACACAGGGGTTTGGTCCTTCATGCTGTTGCTGGAGTTGCATCCATGCATCCTCTCAGACACTGTCAGGCCGCAGTCTCTGCAGCTGCATCAGCTAATTCATTCCCTTTCTGTAGTGCCCTTGGCATGAGCTGGGCATGACAGTGATTTCTTTAGGTATTTAAGTTATCTATTTCTTTTCCGTTTAATATCTTCTTGCCTGATGAACTGAAAAATCCTTATTCTTTCCACAACATCCCAACTGGATGACATATCCCAAGGCCCTACAGCACAAAAATTATCTGCTAAAAATCAAACACTGGGGTAGGTTCAAAAGGTATACTTACAAGAGCTGGGAGTGAAGAATTAAATCTAGTGGAAAATTCTTTTAAATTTAACTTAGTTGAAGAAATCTGGGTATATAGTATATTTTTCCTAGAATTTTCATATATTATTTTACAATTGGTTCCCTGCAGTTAAATATGTACCCAGAATTTCAACATACTTAGTACACTAACTTAAAAAAAACTCYTAATGTTCATCTGACAAGAGGAAGAACTTGTATTCATCAATACAGTTACATTAAAAAAGAGAGAGATGTAGGCCAAWACTCAGCTTACTTTATAAGAAATCCAAACATGGCTGCTGGGATGTGTAACATATCCTTAAGTTTCCACTAGCATCAACAGAGATATCAGAACAGTCAGTATCTAGAGAGCTGAACAGCTYTCTCAAGTGTATGACTCTACTTCTTATCTATAGACACTTTGGATAATGTAGAACACTTGGTCAGCCAAAACACTTTAGAGTGTCTAGGATGCTCCAACAGCCTGGCAAACACGGTGTTGACTTCTGGAAGACCCATATCCCTTCTAACATGGCAGCTGGACAGGAAGTAAGTCACAGAGTATCTGCAGTGTAACTAGACACCTCTTTTTAGGCAACTGAATCTGACTCTGGATCTCCCCTTTTGGGAGCCAGGTTGCTCTTAAATCTCTGCTGATTGCATGAACAGGTAGCAGTCTCATTACTGAGTTGAATGACACATCTGAGGTGTTTGCTGGAGAGGAAACAGAAGCTCTCAAAGTCAAAGAGCAGGCTAATGAAAAAACCTCCCTTGATTTTCTTCTCCTTATGTTTCTTTCCACCTTCAGCAGGACAAGGGTGTCCATWTAACAAATTCAAATTTCCAGAGTTACAAGCAAAGCTACAGAATCAGTTCAGGAGAATTATTTCATCACAATTACATGCTGTGCAGCCATTTGTGAAAGTGTAAAGTCAGCTCAAAGGAGGGAAATTGATATGTCACCATCTATTGATAGAGGTTCTAATAGAAAGCAAAGGACAAAAGTCAGATTTATGTAAATGCTRCTGTTATCCTTCCAGCTAAAAAGTGAGACTGGCACAGCTCTATTTCTTTAAATTGGACAAAATACTTGCATCCCATATGCAAYAGAGAAAAATCCAGTTCAGAAAGCATATATGTGGATTGTTCAATTMATGCAATTTAGAAATTGACAGAACAGTACATAAAAGTGATAATTTATAGTTATCTCAGTCAATCAAATTAATTMKATTTCAGATTATCCTTTCTGKTAATTTCTYYGCTGATGCAATTATTTATGTACCTGTGCCTCCCAACTGATTTTCAGTTTGTCTCTCTGGGTTCCTTTGACTTCTTTTGTCACCTTGAAGACATATTCCTTTGTAAGTAGTCCAGTGAAGCCAAGAGGAATAAATGACAATGTTAATGGTACACACAACATAACTTTGTCTATAATAAATCTGTTCAGCATTAGTTTGCAATTCCTTTTAGCACAGGACCCTGAAAACATTTTTCTCCAGAGAGGTGAAACTCACCCCAGTATGGAACAGCAGAAAAAAGGTCTGAAAGTCATTTCAGTTAATATTTCATGACATGGCTCACTTTCTCTGTTAGTCTTGCACACCAAGCAAATATTCTTTTCTGTCTGAAGGATGAGAGGCATGAACAACAGCTATTAAAACTTTAGCACATTTGTCTGTTAATTTAATGTAAAGCTGCCTTGAGGAAAATGGGTAATCTAGTTCTCTTCCACCCAATCTTACRGCAAGAAAAACTGTAATGTTATTCTAAGCAGATATTTGCTTAAATCATTCTTTAAATGAGGCATATTTTGCTACTTTTATTGACATTCCTTAGCTGGTCTACCAGAAATGTTTTCCTAATACCCAGCTGAAAAGGCTCCTGCTGAATGTTAAGCCTGTTCTTGTCTTGGATGACAGAATAGGGAATACAGTTATTAAACATGAAAATACCAATACAGAGCTTGAAGGAACTGTAAATGCTTTGGAACCCAGAGAACAATTTAATAATTTCTATTTTGCATTTTATATAAAAATGGTTGTCATGCCTGCCTGCAATTGTTYTTTTCCTGAATTAAATTCCATATCTTTCCATATTTCCTCACTTTTCAAGACGTCTGGTCATGTTCTGTACCCCTGTGAGATGGCACACATCTTTTTTGATGCTGAAGTTCCTCAAGGTCCAAGTTCAAGGGCTTAGTATTATCAAGTAAAGCAGAAGAAATAATTATGTGTATCTAAACATAGATACACTCTTACTTAATTCAATGCATGTCAATTATTTCAAATTGAGACCCACTGTAGGAGAAGATACCTTTCTCTAATACTGCTGTCTAAACAGTGGTCCTCTTCTTTATTCTGTTGCATTAAAAATTTCTACCTAAAAATTTGCAATTCTTCTTGTAAATTCTTATAAAACAAATAAATTTATTCTCTTTTATGTTATCCACATTGTAACAAAAAAAGTTGAAGTGAAAAAAGTCCCTCAGAAACCAGAAAACATTCTGGCCCAGTAAGTATTTTCAACCACTTTTACCCATTTACCTCAGTAGTTAAATCTCTGTCCTTTTGCTCTACCTCACTTCTTTGAACAGTTCAGATTCATTCAATGTATAAGTCTTGATTTGCAATTGTTGCTTGATCTGAGACTGTCATTATCTGCTTGCAGTCTGTCAGCAGCTGACACAGAGGATGACAAAACTCTTCAATAAAATCCAAAAAGAAATTCTTCCATGTGCAGGCAATAAATACTCTTAACACCTATTAGATTTATTTGGATCAAGGCATAAAATATAAAGTCAGTTTCAAATATTTTAACTACTGTATTTAACACTTRCCCTTCACATAAATCAGAYATAGGYATAATGGTCATAAGCTGGAATTTAYACAGGCAGAAGCAYTAMAGCTCATAATCACTAAATGTGAGATTTATAAAAGTTTTGCACAACTGCCACTGAATATGTGGCATTCATTTTTCCAGRAGCATTTCAAATGTCCTTTAAAAAGCCAACCAAAGGTTGTCTTGATATGTCCATTTAATTAGAAGCTGAAAAATGTGATCCTTATGCTGTTGTCAGGAGCATATTGCATGCAGGGATTGAAATACATTTGATTGGCTCCTCAATGTGTAGCTGCACTTCAAGCAACAATTCTGGAGCACAGATAATTGGTGCCCTGCAGCTTTCCCCACTGAAAATCAATTGAATTTCCATTATGTTTCAATTGTCTTGCAGTGGGAAACCTACAGGGTTTCGTTGGCTGGTGKTTTTTTTATTATTACCTTCCACACTAGAGAATAAAAGTTTTTAATGCTTTTTCCTAGGTAAACTACTAGCAACACAAGAAAGTAATCAATTCAAACAATCTGCTCTGCATGAAACTCCCTTCCCAAAAGGGCAAGTAATCTTCTGTATTGTACTGATTTTCTCATACTTCCAAGCCTTGCCTCAGTCACCAAGGTCTGCAGATATTTTTGCAATGTATTCTTCACATAGTACTTTGTGTGGAAATGAAAATGAAATCTGCAAGCTGTAGATTGAGATGCAGAAATGCAAACTGAGCTCTGGGTGAGAGCCTGAYACAAGAGGCCATGAACTGCCAACCTTTGGGATAGTACAAGGCATGAAGATAGGCGCCAGCCAGGGAAAGGGACACTGAGAGACACAGCAGGGAACTGCTGACGTTTTAGATAATAAAGGAGATGAAGATGAGCAACTCCAGTGATGTGGATGAGCAATGGAAAGGGAGGGAAGGAGCAGAGGACTGAGGATGAAGAGTGAAACTGTGGGTAGACTGTGAGAGGGACCTTTGTTGGGGGTCCTCCTTCAGAGGCACCAGCTGGAGCAGTTTCTGTGTTACTGCGCCATGAATAAATGGCTGTACAGAGCATCGGCGGCCCTGCCGTGGGATAATCCGGGGTGGAGCCGGTCAGGAAGGCAGTGTGAGTGTGAGGGGGGTGTGGGGGAGCCAAGCGGGGACCCCTCGGGGCACCGGAGCCGCCGCCGTGAGGGGCTTCAGTCCCAGCAGGGACAGTCCCACTGCCACAGCCTGTGAATGGGCAGAGCGGGGAGTTTCCTTAACAGAATAACATGACCAACTTCTCAGTTACTGCTTTGGTAGCCAAAACATGTGCCATGTAAAACTGAATGCAGGACACAGTGAAGCAAGGGCTTGTTATCACCACTTTGTATTTCATTTACAGCAACTCCTTTCACCTTATTAGGTTGCACAAGACATGACATCCATATTGACTCCTCACTGTTCTTCAACTAAAAATGGCCAGCACTGAAGAAAATTCTTATGGTCGTCCAAAGAAAGCTGGATGAATGCACTTTTGTGTAATTAAACACAGCTTTACAAAAAAATTTAAAGTCCATCTATAGTCTATCTTATTTTAGTGACAGTCTTCAGAAACAAAGCACAGTGACATTTAACTGTCTGGTCAGAACCAACACAGGTGGTATTTGGGAAATAAAGGAGTAAAGGAAAAATTAGTGCTTTATTAGATCAGATCAATTGAAAGAGAATGTTCTTRAAATGGAGGACTGGGTTATTAACAGCAATCTCCCATGCCTTATTCTGATATTGCTATGTGACTTCAGAAAAGTCAGGGAAAAGGTAAGCATTACTTTAAGCCTCCATCAGATAACAGAATAAAAGATTTCTGGAGAGRGAAAAAATGGTGAATGATCTTGAAACAAAAGTTCCAGCAAGTGGTCTACCACCACTTTACAGTATAAAKAGACATCATCTGTGGCTCTGAAAACTTAACATTTTCAAGTTCTATTTTGAATGTATTCTTCCTCTGTAACACAGAAGAGTTAGATCAAACACTTGCTTCCATAAACTTCTTATGTGTGCCAAATTCCTAATTTAATCCACAAAGTATAACCAATGACATACTAATGGGTGCTACATTAATATAGCTATAGAAACAACATTACATTAATTAAAACTTTGTAAATGCTCTAATTAAGATATTCAGTGACAGCTGCCTTTTCTGTCCCTTAGCGTCACCCAGAAGTCTCTCAGCACTACTTATTTTGGAATCAGCAGCTGCATGGATGCAGGAAAAGCCATATGTTGGTATTTTTTAAATGTTAACTGAGAGAGGTTCCAAACAATTACTCCTAATACTTAAAAAAACTAATTACTTTTTTTAAAAATGCGTCTGACTTTGGCAGGAATTATGTCATTAGCACTTAAAAAAGAATGCATCTTTGGCTTCCTATCCCACTGATGCACTCTACCAACATAGAATCAGAAAAATACCTTTGCCTTACCTGCATGGGTAAAGCACTTCAAGGTTTTACCCYGGTMGTATTTGGAAAGCTGTATTATCCARAAGAGATACARTCACCTACAAAAGTTCTACAAAAGTCATTCTGTGGATTACTAGTTCTTCTTCACTATCAAATCARAAAGGGGATGTTTTTCCCCTCACATTTGGAATATCCACAGGTGCAACAGAGATAATTTTGATACCAGTCTATGTGACCCTTCTTTCTCTTCTATAAACTTAGTATTTTCTAAAGCAGGCTGCCCTTCACATATAGGAAATTCAGAAAGCTAYCAAAACTCCTCTATATTAAACTATTTGCTTTCATATTCTAATTTCTTACTTAGCTCAATGGACTTTGGATCTTGCTTSTCAGCACAGCTGACTTACACCCTCTTCCCTCCAATCTAGCATTCCTACTCTGTTAACTTAATGTCACAATATAAAGCCATTTCCTTGTGAATAACATTTCTCCCCTTTTGATGTTTGCATCCTCCAAACAATCTGTTGCTGTTATCAGACCTGAAGGAATAATGAATTCAGTGAATTACACATTTTTTCCCTATGTCAGCAAGCAGATGGTATAATTCTCAAACTCATTCATCATTTGAAATTATATTGGAAGAGCTTTCAGTTTTGCTGCGTGGGAGCTACATGAATGACAGACATGCTGCACATCCACATTACCAGCTAACTCCATGGTTTACTCCTGTGTCCCACTTCCCCAGTCACCAGCATTACAAAAACATTCATTTTCTCCTGAAATCTTTGGTAAAGAAACTTACTCTACCCTGAGAAGAAACTTAGTGTAACACCGGGATAGTTTATTTCAAGGAAAATTTGCAGCAGTCTGTAAGAATAAAGTATCATCAGGTCTGTTTTCCTACACCCTACTACTCCACTACAAAAGCAGGCTTTGCTGCAAACATTTTTAAGTGCTTTGAAGTCCCATCCTAGCCCTTCAAACATATACTCAGTACTATGTAAAAAACCACAACGTTCTGGTGGTCTGCAACCCAGTTGTCTTATTGTTTCAGACACTGTAATTAAAAAACAATGCCAAAAACAGTATTTATAGTCTAGGGCCATAGGGAAYCCAAAAATAAATCTTCTGAGAAGGTTCAAAGTCGAGTTGCACAAGGCAATATATGGCAATACTTCTGCTAAATTTAAACAGCTTTTAGCAGAGTGGACACRATAGCTCTACAACATGTAAAAGCATTTAATATTGAAGACGTAGTCAGTAAGCCTGGAAGATAAGAATTTTACACTCTTCCAAGGAAATGTTCTSTTTAATTCAATAGTGTAGTACCTCAGGTGAAACAAGAGCAGCTTACCTGCTTTTCCACTGACAGAAAGAGGTTAGGGAAGAACTGGGAGAATATGTAGAGCTGTATGAGATATTTTAGAGTTTTACTGGTCCAGAAGCGCAAGAGTGCCAGCCTCTACTTCCTAAAGTGACTTCTCAGTCATGGTAACAAGTTAGGAGTAAAACAAAAAGTACAATRGAGCTTTTAAAGAATTTCATTCATAAAATATAAATAAAGCATAAATAAATCAGTACAAAACATAACAGTTACTTTGCATGTCTAGGCATATYACAAATTGCTTATAAATCTGATACTATAGTGTTTATAGCAACCTCTAATTTCTAGCAGTCTGGGGCACTCTAAGACAAGATTTTTTTTTCAGAGCTGAATGGATAGAATGAAAMAGAGACTGACAGTCTCAGGTGCCAATTTTCAGTGCTGACTCTTGAATGTCATAGGATGTAAACCCATGAACTCTGTAGCAGAAGTTTCCCCTAAAAAGCCTGGAGAGATTAGTTCATCATAGAACAGGACATGCATGAACCAGTCAYAGACTAAGGAACCACTTACACYTCTGTTATAAAAGGATATACCTTAAATCCAAAGTCAGTTTGAGAGATGCATTATTTGGGACTAATATCCTGAATACTTTCCCTAAACAGGGTATCTAAGCTCTTTTTCTTGGACAAGCAGAGAAAGATTTCATTCATTTATTTGAAACTGCTCTTTATGCTCTATTTCATTATTTAGAACAAATCCTTTTCAAGTGCAAAACCAAATTCTTTTCTTTCACTGAGGAGTTTGATCCTGTTTCTCAAGCAGATAACTGCCTAGTTTCATACCRTGTAGGAGAGCAACATTTCATCAATATTTCCTCAGCCAGTGACTTTTTAGTAGTAAAGATAAAAACCTTCATTAAACAACTACATTGAGGTATAAACAATTACATAGGGTTGCAGAATTATGTCCATTCTCTCAAGATTAGTGAACTAAGCTACTGTAAATCATGGAGGCTGACGCTGCTTCTCTCACAYGTGTATTCATGCACCTGTGGTGAGACTAATCTAACTTCTACACTTGAGCTGGCTCTACATAGTTAAGAGCAATTTTTAAATACAATTTTCAGATGTTGCGATTAAGGGTGAATAGAGGACCTACGAAGACATAGTTCTGCTCATACACAAATTGATTGAATTCTTCTGCACTCCATTAACCTAGAATGTATCAATAGCATTGTGATTCAACTACGTAGCAATRCAAAAGTATTTTCATTATTTCAGTGACTTCTTGCAAAGTAAGAGATTTCAAAATTATTTTAAAATCCTAGGAAGAAATCCTGTAATCTATGGTAGGTACTTTATATTAGCAGAGTTACAAATACTCACAAATGTGGCTTCATCAAATTACTTGACTGGATCGAAACTACTGAATCAATAAATTAAAAGAAGAAAAATCTCCCATGTCAAATAGTCAGCATTTTTTCCATCTAAGGAAGCTATGAAATGAACAAAAAAAAACATACCACGATCTTTATGAGCTTCCATTTACGTCTGATCTTTCATGTTTAAAAATGGAGTTTCACGATATAACTCCAGCATGCCCTGAAATGCATTGATTGATAAGTCAAGAATTCATAGTAGTAGTAAGAGCAAAACATTTATTCATTTTTGAAATTTTTCCCCATAAGTTTTAAAATAGTTTTTAAAGTTTCATTTTGGAGACTTTCTGCCCTCTTAGATTGTAAATATCTGAAAAAGGAAAGCAATGTTATTCATATTAAATGGGGGTTTTCTTGTCAATAGGAGCAAGATGAGAGAAGATYAAAGGGAAAATTCAGTACCCCATGAATTAAGGACTTCAGAAAAGTCTCAGCATAAATGTGAACCCACTAATACTTCCACTAGCAGAATCAGAGTATTATATGTCTACCTGTTTGAATATTTTGTTGCAGTAGTCTGGAACATGAGTTTGAAAACATTTATAGCAGTAGAAAAAGTACAGAAAATATCTTCCTACACTTTCACTAAGACCTTCTAAGGAGGTCTCACGCACATGAATAGGTAATGCTTGCATGACGAGGTTTTTCAAGGTTTATATTTTCACACATATTAATGACACTTTCAGAGGACTAAAAGTCCCCACTCTATTTCATTGCAGAAACTGATATATATATATATATATATATATATATATATATATATATATATATATATGGAACTAAACCAGAAGATATTTTTCTCTTCAAATTCTCCCCATCTTTCTTCCTCARARGAAACTTGAGGACATCAAAACTGATGAAAGAGATTAAATRGGTTTAGTCTTACTTTGCAGAACAACTGTTAGGGATTCCAGACTGTACTGTTGATATTAAACACATTCAAATRAAACAAGAAGGTGACAGAATCCTGTCCTTGAGGGATTAATAGATAATTTAAGAATAATTATCCTTCCAATTCACAAGGTTGAAGGAAAAAAACCACCTTTTAATCAAATAAGGAGAGCTTGATTAGATATTTGAAGGTGTTCTCTATTGGTTTAGGCTTGATAGTGCCACAAAGAATCTGTAATAAYATAAGATTGTAAAGTAAAACACACCCAAGACCAACATAACTCAGAATTCTGATTTTGATTCTAGTCAGAAGCAGATACTAAGAAGAAGATTCAAGAAATTACCAACAGACAGRTGAGGTGGGGAAAAGCAGCCTCTGCAGTCAGCTGCACCCTGGTTTCCAGCAAATAAGCCTGTTTCTGCAACACAGCAAGTTCCATACTTTGAGATTCCATGCGACATTGGGGCACCCACAGCGAGTTTGATGACAGTAAGCTGAGTAGTACAGTTGAACACCAGAGGGAAGGGATGCCATCCAGAAGGATCTTCRCAGTCTTGAAGAGCAGATTGGTGCTGTGGGTGCTCTTAATCCCACTGTGTATGCTATTRATGTAGTTATTTAACAGTATTTGTCTCTGTACACACCCTTAAGGAACTCCACWCCTTACTGGTATCCACTTGGCAATTAAGCCATTGACCATAACTATTAGGATGCAGATTTCTAGCAAATTCCTCAACCTTTTAACAGTCCATCCACCAGACACATATGTTTCCAATTTGGTGGACAAAATGTTGTGGGTGACCATTCCAAAAGCCTTACAGTRATCCAGGTGGGTAACWTCTGTAGCTCTTCCYTTGTCCACTGACACAGTTATTACASGTTAGAAGGGCACTAAATTAGTCAGGRATAATCTGCCTTTGGTGAAGCCATGCTGGGTGTCTCCAATCACCTCCTTGTCCTCCATATGGCTTGATATATTTTCTAGGAGAATCTTGATCTTACTGGGCACAGAGGTGAASCTGACTGCTCAGTAGCTCCCAGGGTCCTTCTTTTTATTTTCTTTTTATATTTCCTTTTAGAAAACAGGCATCATGTTTCTCTTTTCCCACTCTATGGGCACTTTGACTGCCATGACTTTTGAAACGTGATGGAGAGTTACTTGGCAGCAAAATTCATCATTTCCCACAGCAACCTGTGGTGCATCTCAATAGGTCCCATGGACTTGTTTATTGCTCAGGTTTCTCAGGYGATCTTAAACCTAATCTTCATCGGTCTGCAGTAAACACCAACCTTCAGTTTTCTTTTGTTGTTTTGGCAGGTAATTTTTACCTATAGCTCCTAATGTGTTCATCCCTTGTTTCCAAAGACAAGTCTGTGTAGTCAATCAGTTTATTTTTTTTTTTTTTTTACACAAAGGGCAACCCTTCTGACCCCACCTCTGCCTTTCTTGCTTGTCCCTTCTAAATAATTTATATCCACCAGTATCACCACTCCAGTAGCCTGAGTCATCCCACCACATACCAGTAATACTGATTAGATCACAGATTTCTAGCTGGAAARTGGCTTTCATCTTCTCYSRTTTGTTCCCCATGCTGTKTGCATTGGCCTAGAGGCACTTCAGCCAGGCAATTAACACGTTTTTAGAGGAACACACCCTAACACACCCTATTTGGAGGCTTTTCACAGTTTATAAAACATCAGGTTTAGATGTTTCCTAAAACATCTACAGCCCTGTCAGTGTCCAAAACATCAACAGCCCCTAGTTCTMTACTGCTCAAAATTCTGTCCCCTTCTCCTTGTAATTTTGGTTTAAAATTCTCTTTAAAAATGGGATCAGCTTTTTATGAAAGACCCTCTCTGTCCACTTTATGGTGAATCCCATCAGATCTCAACAGACCTGGCTTCTCAAAGGTAGATTTTGATTGCTGTAGAAGTCAAAACCCTTGAGTATGTGAACAGCGATACAGCCAGGTATTCATCTGTTCACCACCTTATTCACAAATCATCCCCTCTGACTGGGAGAATAGAGGAGGACTGCCTGTGCTGCAAGTTGCTTGAAGGCTGCTCTGATGCACTTACCATATGGTCTCTTTGGTTGTTTTAAGCTGCCTCATCACAGAATGACTAGATCCTATGTGGAACTGTAGGAACAGGTGATAATCTGTAGGCCTCACAGGCTCGGCAACCTCTTGGTGTAACCCTGAATGCAAGCTCCTAGAAGGCTGCAAATTCCTTTAGAGAAATTGTCTGTATAACAAATGGGTGTTTCATGTCCTCTCAGTAAGGAGTCTCCAATTACCACCAATAGTTTACATCCTTTTCTGGTGGCACTGGTTCGAATGCAGGGTGTTTGGATCAAATTGCATGGTTGACTTCTCATGTATCCTATCTGTTTCTTACCTGCTCTTCATTCTTTATTCCCAGATCACTTTAATTGTTATATAGGGTCACTTCAGGRGAAAGGTGAGGGTTCTTCTGTCTTGAGCAAAGACGAGGAACTCAGTTCACTTCATCTCATTATTTACTTCCACCAGTCATCTCAATTTTGAATTTAAATTTCCTTGTTTCTTCAGATGTTCTTTAGTAACMTTTCATGAGATTATTTGTGAAATTAATGCTCTGAGAAAATGTTTAGTCTTTTTTGCATCAGCCTTTACAATGAAACTGTTGCACTAGAAAATTTCATCAGCCCTACTTAATCTGATTCAAATAATTGATATAGAAATGTTTTGTGCAGCTGTGTTAGATTGACTCAGACCCTAACTTGCTATACATTTTTTTTCATTCTGTAACCATAATTGGTGATATTTATAAAGAAAATCAGCAGACTTAATTAAAACYGCTTGATACATTCACTGGTTTTGTATTCATTGACTTCCTCCCTGTATTTCCATCCTTCTGAAATTTTGTCATAAATCAAAAGCACTAAGAAAAAAAAACTGTGTACATTTTGATAATTTCTTAAATTTTCTCAAGAAAAATATTATGTGCTTCTGAAAGCATTTGGGTTAAAAGCTTTGTGGAAATTTCAGCTGGATTTGTCTCAGGCTAAAGAAAATCAAACTGCTTGAGTTTTCCACAGTAAATAAAACATCCATTTGAATACTCAAAATGGTGGCTAATGTTGCCATTAACATTTCCTTTAACAAACTAACAAAATTTTGGTTAGCAAAGTCCAAAGGACTTCAGGTTCAAAATTCTCWCTGCTCCAGAAATCTCTAAATTCTATGAATATATAAATTGCATTKTAAGCTAAACACTTTTTAAAAATGCAGGGTATTGATAATAAATAGGGAGCCATGTAACATACAGGATGCACTAGAGGAAGAGAGGCAGGTGCACTTGCTTGCTTTTATTTCAAGGTACTACTGCCTTGATTCTAAATCACTACCAACTTTTTTAAGAAGCAAAAAAATTATATACAGCAACTTCTCWTCCTCCTTTGATTGAAAATAAGACCAGATAGTGCTCGAAAGAGAAAGTGTCCAAAGAATTGGATCACTAACTGAACGTGAAAGAGAGAACTCCATCTGTCATCTTG
Source organism: Alauda arvensis (assembly GCA_902810485.1). Classification (NCBI taxonomy): domain Eukaryota; kingdom Metazoa; phylum Chordata; class Aves; order Passeriformes; family Alaudidae; genus Alauda; species Alauda arvensis. The sequence continues at coordinate 56,371 of CADDXX010000384.1, forward strand.
CTGTAGAGTTTACAGAGCTCATTGCTCACCCTCAGATACTGGGACCCAGGAATGTTTAAATCTCTTGATCTTCATTTCTTTAGAGATCAATTACCATCCCTAAAGATGTGTTAAGTCTTATCTTAAATATATATTGGAATAAATGYGTAATGATTGTGAGGTCCTTAGACACTATGATAATGAGTTCCATAAAAATATGAAGYCTACAGAAGTACCTCTTCTATTTTTTCTCCCCATCTTTCCTGAACTTCATTGATAAATATTAATGCTACTTTAATACTTAAACATCTTCCACTGTGTGTTCCTTACACTTTCTACCTTTGCACCTAAGCTTGCCTTAAGAACTTGTAATAAATTTCTAAAGGCACATCATCTCAGACCAAGCAAACTATCATTAGAACCCATTTTACTGTTTCTTCCTCTCTTTTAGTAATACCCCCAATATACCGGGCAGAACACAGGTAATTAATATGTGGATCATTCAATTAGAGCTATGCAATTTGCTGAATGTTGTCTTATAACCATTGCATAGTTGAACAGGAAGAAGCAGAAAACCAGAATTATTTCTTCTACACATTCACAATAAAACAAAAACACATTCCTATGAATTTATTAATAGTAGTGATTTCTAGCACTGTTCTGCCACTAGGCACTTCTTAGGACCTTCCAGTCTATGGTATGACCTGAAAAATATTTTTTTCTTATCAATTGATTAGTTTTTTACAACTTTAAAATTTTTTTGCCTCTATTTCATAAACATCATTAAAAATGCTACACCCTGTTTTTCCAGTTAATGTGAGTCTCTACACAAAAAACTTTTCAAGCTTTGTGGATGACAAAGATTTGAAGGAAATGTTTATTTCTTCAAAATTAAGTAAGAATGATAGCCCAGCTGTTCAAGGATTTAGCCAAGACGTTCATGAAGCATTAATTTTACAATACAAAAACCCCTACTGTAATTACTACTTGTTCTTGAACATTTCTAAATCTCTTTGCTCATTTTAACAGTTAATACCTGTTAACACAACAAGTCTAGTATAAATGCAAACAGGAGCTAAATGTTACGTGTATTAGAAATATATATAATTGCACATTTATATTTAATATGCTGTAATATAATCTGTTCTGTGAACTGTGAAAGACTCCTGCACCATTTCCAGCCACCAGCTGGGAAACTTCCTGCATGTCTAAAGCTATATCCATATAGATGAATAGCACAGGAACAACTTGGGCAGCACCTTTTAATTGAAAGTAACTTYTCAATTCAAGCACCAGAACAGGATKCTTTGGAGACTATTTTTGGATTTCTAAGTTTGTCTCAGTCTCTGTGTCAGACACAGATGTTTTGGTCCAGATTATGCTAAACTATGTGTTTACCATTAAAGTGACTCAATAATTTTTATCAGATTAGTTTATTAATGTAGACACAACAGAAGAATATTTTTAATGTCTTCATGGCTACTCTGTGAAATTGAAAAATTTGGGAAGCTGAAAAAGAACTGAAATTATGAATCAGTCTTAATAATTAGCTCAGAACCAATCTGCAAACAAATCTCTGAATTATTTAACTCCACTGAATTGCCTTAGAAAGGGCACAAAACTTAATTCTAGAGGAGAAGAAACTAGCCAGGAAACATATCTGTTGTACATCATCAGTACTGGCTCAATCTGAAATGCTGCCATCAAGGGATAGATGCCTTCTTCCCTAACTTATTGGCAGATATCTCACTGAGCCACTTGTCTTAGGGCARATCAGGACTCATAATACAATATACAAAGATGTGAAAACTCACTGGCCTTGAAGAAGATGTATTCAGTGATCTTGATAGTACAGAAAAAAAAGAAGGCAAAAGCATGGAATCAGGTCCAAGATAAGAAGCTACGATCACAGGAAATGTGGCCAGGATTTGTTGCATTAATGCAAAGTACAAGAAGCCTACTGATAGCAATTAGCAGCAATTAACAAGCAATTACTCTGAACACAGAGGAAACCTGGTGATAGCTGGTCAGGACACCATTCCTGTGCTGATAGCTGGTCATCCCACACTGGTCTTTGAAGATCTCAGAAGCCAGCAGTGAATTGCAGCAGAATGATKCAGATCTGCATCTGATTAGTTTCTGCAATTAATTCCTTACAGGGAGTGGACAACAGATCCACACACTTTGGAGATTTTTGTCTCCCCCACACCTGGTTTTATTACCTGGTATCCAGTRCAGCTGCTAAATAAATTCTGCTTAGGTGAACCAATAATAAAATTTGTTAATACAGTTTTTATTTGATTCACTAAAGTGCCCAACATTCTAATAGAATTAGGAATTTCAGTAAAATATGCAGAAGTAAAAATATCTCTGATTATAAATKGTTGATTTTAAATTTCCAGCTAAAATAAAAACAGCAGTGTCTGGAAGGTGAGGATTGACATTTTCCGACTTGTGGCAAAAATTTCAAAACAGTAGAAATTTTCACAAGAACATTGCAGTGCCATCATCAGTGGTAACCTTAATGAAGTTAAAGAATCAGACAACTTCATGCTAACAAGATGGTGAAGGATCTAGAGGAGGAAGGCATATGAGGAACTGATGAGGGGGGACTGAGAACTCATCAGTGTGTGCAGCTTCTTCACAAAGCTTGGCAGAGGAACAGGCACTAATGTCTTCTCTGGTRACCAGTGACAGGACACAAGGGAATGGCCTGAAGTTGTGTCAGGGGACATTTAGGTTGGGTATGAAAAGGTTCTTTACTCAGAGGGTGGTTGGGCAGTGGAAGAGGTTCTCCAGGGAAGTGGTCACAGCACAAAGCCTGRCAGAGTTCTAGCAGCATTTGGACAMTGCTCACAGACACRTGGTGTGACTTAKGGAGTAGTTCTGTGCAGAGCCAGGAGTTGGACATTGATGATTCTTGTCAGTACCTTCCAACTCTGGCTAGTCTGTCTATGATTTTCTGAACATCTGATACTACATTTGATAYATAGCAAGACATATGACACTGCATACAATACAGACATATGTCATCTAGAGACTTCCCCTGTTCTGCAGGGAGGGAATGCAGAATTATATTCATATGCACTTACATAATGCACTGTCATCAGAGTGGCATAGCTTTGACACAGTCATTCCAATCTGGTTGGCTTGTCCTGTATCACACAGATCATCTTTGCTACAATGACCTGAAGGCAACTGACACATGCAGGTAACTCAGAGCTGAGGCAGGACAAATCATTATAAAAAGGTTTTAACATTGGATACCTCACGTGGAAACTGCTAAGAGGAGATTTCCAAATTAAAATCTGGTTGYAYTTCTRAGGGATCTCCCRGACTGAGAATAWTTTTTCTTTTATAGCTAYTTAYACAAAATGTCATTTAAAGGAGATAGAAACAATGTTGATAAAGAATATACGAGTAAGAACTTGAACAAAATACGCATAACCCTAGAGCAGAGCTGAGTGCATCCAGAGAATTCTGTGACTAACTGAGCCTGCTCAAAGACAGAATCATACATATCTCTTTRCCTAGACATACCAATGACAGATGCTTGAATAAACCCAGAAGARCAGAGGCTGGGATTCCATTAGTCACTCATTTGCACTCTAGAACTAAAGCAGCCTGGCCTGCTGCAGTTCTGCACATCAGAGAATTTAAAAATAGGAATTTTCTACCTCRCAGAAGGACTGAGGAAAAAAATCAGAGAGCACCTGGACCAAAAACATAAAACYACCTGAAGTTTGTCACTGTCCTCAGAACAGGTAGCAAAGACTAGGATTTAGCTTTCARGGCAGATTTATCATGAAGAATGGTAATAAAAGGGTCATAGCACCTCAGGTATCATAAACTCACATACAGTACAATGTGTARCTTCTAGCAGGGCACTCACCATGCAACCTTCCTGTCCTCACTATAGAGACATTCTTTCCATGCATCCCAAAATGCTGAAATGACACCCATCTTAGGTGTCATTCTGAGAACTGTAATTAGTTTATTTTCTAATGCTTGAATAGGGCATAAGGAAAGATTTATTTCTTTAGGTCTGAATATAGCCAGATAGAGCCATTTCTGAGTGTAGATTTCATTATATTTATGTGACTCTTATGGGCAAAACAGTCTCAATTCAGGATGTTTTTTCCTCAACTGAATTATTTTTAGCAAAATATTTAATTATTGATTTTTCTRTTGAGAAAAAGAAAACACAAGTATTTAAAGAAATACTTAAAACTTTTTTTCTTCCTCAAGCTCAGCTTAAGCCAAATTATTATCCTTTGAGTCTCAATTACCCTWACTGTTAATATAGGTATTAAATTAGTCACAAGAAAAAAAGTACATGAACATCACATCATGTACATTCAGTTCAAGCAAGGAATTTTTCACACTTTACCAGATCAAGCTGACCTGACTTCAAACAGATGATGTAGTTCTGTAAACCAAAATGAGAGAAAATGTATTGGATGCAGGCTGAAAGCACATCACAGAAAAGGTAAAAATAACCACAGTATAATATCTATTTGGAACAGTTTGACCATATAATTGTACTCAGTTCACTTTTAAAAGCCTGAAAATGAACTTTTTTACTACATATAATGAATATGTTTGTAGAGTAGAGGAGAACACAACTGGAAAAGTTAGATTTCRTCAGGATGAATCATATGGAGCAAAATATTTATTATCCATGTTCACCAGTTAATCTATTCAAGGTGTTATTGAATGGGTGTGTGAAAGAACAAATAGAAAAGAAATCACTAAAAACAGTTACTAGTGGACAAAAGTGTAAATGRGCAAAACTCCATAAAACACTTTCTATTCCACCAGTGCCTTCATAAAGGTAAAGTTCCACATATGTACAGTGACAGATTTACAAATTATGTTAAACATAACTAGTTGAAGTCTCCATATACTCTGTAAGAACACTTTAAATGCTTGAACTTTAGAAGATTAAATGCGTTTTCTATACTTACAGTGAGAAAAACATTGTTTTTTAAATTTTATTTAAACTCTGTCTGAAAGCAGYAAGCAAGAAAGAAAAGCAATTCAAGGAATGACTTTAAGATCAAATACAAAACTAAAAACACTTTAATGGCCAAAGCCAATTTTTCTGTAGATAACATAACTAGGAGCAGAGCAGAAAGAGATAGAAACTTTCAGCACCAAATGACATAAATAGGTGACATATTTCTATCTGATTGTGACATATATCTAATGTCACAATCCCCAAGTTTTTATTTTCCGACTTTCCTTAGAGGATAAAAGTCATATTTTTTTGTTTGTTTTCACAGTGTTCTGCACAGCCTGAGTCCATTCAGGACTAGATATGGGTTTAATTTTATATCCACCTTCTTCCCTCTATACCAACACATCCAAAATAATGCAGCAAGCTTTTCATGTTTTTCAGATGACAGAGATATATCTGACTAAGAATCCATTCTTATCTGTCTGCTTGTTCAAAGGCAACCCATATCCATGGCTACATCCTCATATCTGCTTTCTCTAGAGGGGACACCTAATTCTCTAGCTATTCATTTTTAATGTGTATGTTGACTTTTCCAGACCTGTGCTTACAACCAGAACCAAGGAGAGCTAATGCATCCCAGTATTCCAACATGGAGTGTCTCAGTGAATTGGGCCTGCTTTTGTCTCAAGGGTATACATTAAATATCAAAGATGTGGCATTAAATTAATGCACTGCCACGGTTTTCATCATTAGCTTTGTCCATTAATTTGGTTCTCTGACAAATTAAATACTCTAGCTAAGAAGCATAGTACAAAGCCCTTTTTAAAAGAAATCTTGTTCTTAACTCAGTGGTACGTTGCTCTATTGACGAAAATGTGTTACATTCCAAAGCCTCAATGTTTGCTGTGGGAYACAAAGCCCTGGCAAAGAGAAAAAGCAAATTACTTTCATGTTCTGAATTTTTCKCACACATAGTGACTTGTTTGCTCTTCTCTTGTCCTTCTTCATAAATATTTTGCTTTTCCTTTTRCCCCAAATAACCCTAGCAAAGGGAAATTAGGTTCAATGAACAAATGAATTGAACCCCACACAATTTCACGTTTCTTAAGGCTTCCCTTTTGAAAGTATCAGGTTTTATTCTGTCTATAAATAGATATTAGTGAGATGTTTAAACATCTTTTAATAAAGACAAGATTGAATCTGAGCTTTTGAAACCTGTGCAAGAATCCAAATCAGTTCTTATTATTCAAAATTCTTCATAACTAGTTTTTTGAGTTATAGTCTTAGGTAAAAATATTCAGTTACCTCTTTAGTTTTAAACTATCTGAAGTATTAGTTTGATAAATGCACTACCCCATTATTTAAAAATCAGCCACTTCATTTATTGTGCTCACCATAAGAATATCTAAGCAATTAATTCTAAAATAAAGTATAATTGAGATGTATAATACATTGTGATATTAAAATATAAAAGTAGCAAGTAATAAATGAAATACTTAAACTGATAAATTAACTTTTAGAATCAAAAGAGTAACTATCTTTGAAATTTTATTTGTGTTATAAACTCAAACTACATTTTATTACTAATAAATTTTCACAGTCTATGACTTATCTATGGAACAATAAAATTGTGCAGGGAAACTCTTTCTGAAAGTTACTGTGGGTAGTAAATATCACTTGCCTAAGAACAATTGACTACAGCTAGCTAAGAGGAAAGACCACTCCACTGAAGGAGAGTGGAGATAGAGAAAAGCAAGGCTGGAAGAASAGTTGCGTTTTCAATTACACCAGAGGATCAGAATATCAAGTGGACTGAGTACTGCTAATTGGAAAGACTCTGGAAAAGAGAGGATGGAAAGTTTYGTGGCCCAGAAGTCATGATCTATAGTGAAAGATAAAAGAAGTTCTTTTGACAAGGAATGTGCAAGAGATGGTCTTTTTAAAGCCTGTATTTGTCATACAGGAGAGCTCTCTTTGATTGCAAGTACCTCTTCTATCTAGAAGATAAAAGGTCCAAATGAACCCAGAGACTGAAAGGCAGAAAGCCTCAGACTTAAAGAAGATGCAATTTTTAAGTAATCAGTGGAATTAAAAAATTTTTTTAAAATGTGCCTTATCATGAGCCATAAAGGATTCTATATCATTTGAAAACTTTCAAAAAACAGGTTATTCCTCAGAAGTTTCATGCAAGAATTGTGTGAAATTATTCCTTTTGCTGCTAAGTACTACAGACATGAATCCATCTTAGGGGTTCTTAATTTTTCAGTAATACAAAATTCCCCTGCAAAATCCTCTTGTAAAAATATGTGCCTGACTAATTTAATTTTTTAGAAATGACCTTTAAATCTTCATTATGCTATTTGTAAATGTAAAATGAAAATATTTTTTAAGGTAATTCACAAAGAGAGATTTAAGATCCTTTACATGAGAAGGTTCTGTATTCATATAAATTTAAAATGTTGACCATGATGGAAATGAAAGAGGAAACAGAACCACTCTGTTCAGCCATAACAACTCTTATATTCAAAGCTACATTTAAATGCTAAAATAATTGTTAAGGTGTCATTTGATTTTTACAGATAACCAGATTTCTGTGGCAGAACTGAAACACAAAATATCTAACTCATAATGGTTTTGTAAAGTCATCAACCACAAAATAGGTTGTACAGACATGGATGTTTGRAAAACTGACCCAGAGGATCAGCAGTGGAAAACTGAGAAATCCAGTGTCAATCCTCTGCTTCAGTCCTTGAGAAGTTGGAGTACTTGGTGAACACTACTAATAAAAAGAACCAAGACTCTGAAAGCAAAGCTTTGTTTATTTGTACACATAAATATGGACTGAAGTGTATATATATATATATATATATATATATATACACATATACATGTGTGTGTGCATATATATATATGTCTTAAAAATGAATAAATTTATTTTCTACTTGGTGAACACTACTAATAAAAAGAACCAAGACTCTGAAAGCAAAGCTTTGTTTATTTGTACACATAAATATGGACTGAAGTATATATATATATATATACATATATATATATACACATATACATGTGTGTGTGCATATATATATATGTCTTAAAAATGAATAAATTTATTTTCTTCTTTGTATCTCACTTATGAAGTAGATGTGCCTATATTTATCCACAGAAAGGCATGCATTGAAATAGTTAGGACTCTTCAGAATATTCTACACGTGAATGAAAGAGTCAATTCCCTTCTAAAATTACCACTTCAGAGACAATGTATTATTACCAAAAAAAAGTCATTTTAACGACACCACAATGTCTTTACAGGATGTTTCTTGATCTTGCCCTGATCTTCTAAAATCAATCATACATAAAAGTGAACATGTACACATGAAACACCACCTATTAACATTTTTTTCTCCACTAGCTGAATATTGCCATCTTATAATTCTTATGATAATATAGATTTTATTTGAATTATTCTAAACATATATTACAATGTCTAAATYACAGGCYAGARTGWAYTTTGATCTGGTRTTTTTCTGAATGGTACTGCCTSTAATAAGCAATWATGCCTAATATGTTATTCATGCTGAGTMAAATTCGATTGCATCCTTAAAACCTGTATAAAGGTATACATTGGCATTGCTTGTCATTACAGAACTGCACTCAACTCCATTTCAAATAGCATAGAACAGAGACTTTGYTACAATGGAAAACCACAGGCACCAACACTAATCCTCTTGTTTGGGGTTTTTTAAAGGACTGCATTTGGTAGGGAGATTGCCTTGATGGCAGCAATAGAGAATCAGAACTCAGATTAAGTTATCCCCAAGCTGCGCTGTGGCTGGGACACCAGACCACAGAAGGACTTTCTGAGTGCGCCATCTCTTTAGAACAATGAAAGGTCCCAATATTGTACATTTTTTCATGTTTGTGAGTACTTTTCTTGTTAAATAAACAGGTTTTTTCTCAAAGGAGGTTTTCCTCCCAAACTGGTAGGGGAAGGGGCTGCTTGAATTTGCTTTCTAGAGAGACCCCTTGGAGATTTCYTCCCTAAGTTTGCCGTGAATCAGGACAGTTAATCTTGTATGAAACTTGTTCACTGAAATAAATTCTCTTCTTTGTGCAGAGGATAACCTAGGAAAGTACAGAAGAAAAATTGAAAAGCATAGGTGTTTATAAACAGCCAAGGTTTACTGCAGCTGATTGTATTTTGTAATGTCTTCAGTAATACACTGGTTCAGATGAGAACAGTTCTCACAGACATCAGGGATTGTCTTTCCCTTGACTTCATTGACCTTGACAAGCCTCACAGGTCAATATCCRTCAGAGCTACAGGCCTCAAGGTGCTCAGTACTGCAGTGCTTGAGATGTTTGCAATTTGGATCTGGTCACAGTAAGGTCAAGGACAATGTTTCATGTACCTTGTTACACTTTGCCAGAATCAGCATTCAGATGGTTGGAAGGGAACCTTAGACATACCAAAATGACAGCCAAAAGGCAGGACCTCACTGCCAGAAACAAGGACTTGAAAACTTCTATTCTGTGAAACCAGAACATGGTCCCTGCAGCCACATTTTTTCTTGGAATCCGTTTTTAGTAGTATTTCCTTTTCCTTTCCCTTTCCTTTCCTTTCCTTTCCTTTCCTTTCCTTTCCTTTCCTTTCCTTTCCTTTCCTTTCCTTTCCTTTCCTTTCCTTTCCTTTCCTTTCCTTTCCTCCTCATGAAGGATTGCCCAGTGTAGGGACTACTGACAAGGGGAAGTTCCTATTCAGGATAAGTAACTATTTAGAAATTTTTCTATTTGATGTTAYTGCATTTAATTTCTTTATACCAATAAACACRCCTCTACATCTTTCAGGCTTGACATCTTAGTGGCAGTCAGTTCCAGACAGAAYACCCTAATATACACAAAAATATGCAGCATTGTGCTGTCATGTCATGAGTCAGCAGCTAGTAGTATGCTAATATAATATTAGCATTGATTTTCTAAGCTATTCCAGTACAATACATTTATAATACACACAACTATTGTCAGCATRTGCCAAATCGGCAACATTGCAACAATTTGATCAAGAGAAGTGGACAAAATTAYAAAATTAATGGAATATGCAACAGCAATATACTTAGACTTTTTAGAATTCASTTAAATGATCTCGCAGCATCTTTCTGTGACCATGCCACAGATCTCAGTCACTTCTCAATAGCTTTTCTATTCTTACAAGGATTGTTTAGCTTACACGTGCAGTCACATATCACTGCAACTATAAGACAAAGAATGTCCACATTCTGGAATTAGTTAGTTCAACAAAGTTGACTTGAACTTAAAACCATTGGCAGAGAAACCATTCATGGTAATCACCTAAGATTTCTCTGAAATATTGTCCTTTACTACTGTGGTGGGTTGATCTTTGCTGGCTGCTAGATGCCCACCAAGCCAYTCTTTCACTTGCCCTCCTAAACAGGACAGAGRGAGAAAATACAACAAAAAGCTCCTGAGCTCTGAGATAAAGACAAGATGATCACTCATCAGTTCCTGTCAAGGRCAAAACAGGTTCAAGTTGGTGAATTAAAATAATATATTGGCAATTAATAAGAGAGAGGGTAGTAAGAAACAAGGAAAAATCTAAAAACACTTTCACCACAACCCTTTTTTCTTCTCAAGTTCAATATCACTCCCAAATTCTCTACCTCCTCCCCCTGAGCAGTCCAAGGTAACGGGGAATGGGATGTGTAGCACTTCATAATCCTTCATATGYCTGCCCCTCCTTCTTCAAGCTCTTCCTCTGTTGCAGAATACAGTCCTTCACAGAATTCTACATGGATCCTTCCCAGGGGCTACAGTTCTTCACACAGTGTTCCAGTGTGGTTGCCTTCCATGGACTACATTTCTTCTGGAAAAGACTCTTTCCGTGTGGGTCCTCACAGGAGTGTACTCCAGGGATGTCCACACAGTGTTGCTTCCTGCAGGGCAGGCACATCCACCTGCTCTGGCACAGGGTCATCCACAGCCTGTAGCACAGATATCTAATCCATGGCATGSTCTTCTCCACAAACTGCAGGGAAACCTTTGCCTGGAGCACCTCCTCTCCCCCTTCTTCATGGACCTTGGTGTCTGCAGAGCTCCTTCTATGAAATATTAGAAATCAATCCCATACACAGTAATTCTAGACAGTGTCTTCCTGCTTACCACCAGTAATCTCTTACTCCTTATCCAACAATTTCCCAGTTTCAGGGATGTTCAGAAYTTCTTCAAATGATCACACAATTCCATTATTTTTCATCTATGTGAAAAATAAAATTAAAAATAAAATAAACAAAAACTCAAACAAACAAACACAATCCCCATTTCCTGATCTTTTAATCATGTCTTCTAGTATTGTGTATGATGAAATATACCATTTCTACATTATTCCTAATTTCATAAATCACAGGACYACAGATTTCCAGTGTACTTTTCTTTTCCAGCAGAAGCTGGTTTTCACCTGTATTTTCTTAACTATGCTKTTATTTGGTCTATTTTGTCATTTTGGTTGGTGGGATAAAAAAAAAACAAGATACAGGAATAATGACATAGTCAGTTATGACCACAGAGTTTATTCTTTTATTGCGCTCTTACTATTATAACGCAATTCAAAATTTAAAAAAAAAATACTAATATTGACTCAGAGGTGATTGTTTGATAGGTAGACTTATTCTTAATTTTCCCATGTGCCCTGAGATACTTCCCAGAGCAGAGGAAAGATCCTATGGTTTGATACCTGTTTCTAAGTGTATCTTTCTGCCTAGTGACTCTTTTATGCACAACACTTTTTAATAAGAATGTAGAAAGCTGCCTTGCATCTAAAGAAGGGAGGTTTCAAGACAAATATACTCTTAAACTGCTAAGTTCAGGTGTCTGGACAATATACTGGCTATTGTTAATAATAACTCCCTGACGTAATTAATCCTCTCCCCACTCTGTACATAAAGGTCAAACACCAGGAGACAACTCCAATTTCTTTCAGCTAGAGATAATACGAATTATAACACTAACATCCAGCTGTGTTTTCTTCCCCAAAGCCACACAACAATGAGCAGAACAACTTAGATGCAGAGTGTCTTGGAGAACTAAACAGGAGGCTATGTGGGAACATGCGAAAAGCAGTGCAAAATGCACCTCCCGTCAGGTAGCACAGAACTGTTCTGCCTGGCACTTTTCAACATTTGCCAATGTAGCAATTTATGAAGTTAAACCCTACAGTGGAATACATTAATTTCTATAGTGTAAATTATTTCCTCAGAAGTGTATTTCCCATAAGTGAGATGGTTTTGCTGTGGCCATGAATAAATCAAAAATGAAGKAATCTTTATAGGCAGTGTTAAAAAATAAATCTGACTCGGGGGAAATCTGAACGTAAATAACACAGAAAAGTTTACAGAAAAAACAACACACAAACTCATTAAAAATGCATTTATATTATGGTGAAAAAAAGGACAATGTGGAAAAAAAAACTGCCTAAGCTTAGCATTGCAGATCTGACATTCATTGTATTGATCAAAACCCTGTTTTGTCAGGGAAATGTTTGATAATATAATTTTGAGATAAATTCAGTAACCGAGAGGACAAACAGAAATCTTTAGGGTCTAACATGCAGTTTTGAGGCTTTAATCAAAAAAAGAATGATGACCAACGCTTTCTTGAATGAGTAATGATATAAAGTATATTTTTCCCTGTGGACCTATCAAGAGGTGCCTTGAAGGGAACCACTAGAGGAAGAAAAATGGTCAGCATTTTCTGAAAGCTCTCTTTTCAGGGTGCTACAAAAGTAACACTGCAAATCAAAACACCTCAGCTTGCTTTTCAAAATCTATCTGCTCATTCTGTACTTATAGGTGTCTTTATTTGTACATTTGTGTAGAAGGAGACAGATTCTGTTACTACTCCTTTGCCTTAAATAAGCTTTCAGTTGGCAAATTGTTTTCTTTTTTTTTTTTTTTTTTAGAGAAGCAGATAAAAATCTTTTATGTCCCTTGGAAATACTTAACTATGTAATTCCTGTTAATTACATGCCAAGAAGCTGTGTATGGCTCTTAAAAACTGCTTCTTTGGTCATTCCACACATGCCACAGTTCAAAGACTTTAGGTATTGTGTTTGTGCTCAGGAGTCTTGACTGGGCAAAGAGTAGATGCCTTACATAACACTTCATTATTTGTAGCTCTCTCACAAACGGCGGTGTTATTTCTTCCTTTAGTCAAAATGGGCAATAACTACAATTAAGSATTTTGGAGCACAGTTCATCTGATGGTGACCATCAATATCTTCCTTCATTAGCCAAAGTCATACTATATMTATATTTCTTTATGTGTACTCAGAAAAGTTTTTTCAGAGTAAATAGTATACTCTTGCAGTTTGTACAATGGTGGAACCCCACTATGTGGTGCTGCAGTTTTTATCTGCTCCTGCAGAAATAAAAAAGACATAAATATAATAGCATGTGGAGCAAGATTGACAGTRCTCTGTCATTGAGACAGCCTAGCAGTTCTCTTTAGAAGAATCTGTTTCTCACAGGTTATAACTCCTAACATTTGTCAAAGTCAAATTTATTGTATTTATTATGGCTTCATTTCTTCTGCATGCAGGTGTATTTTGTGGAGGTGCAGARTCCTTTGGGACTTGCTCAGGCATCTGACACTACCAACCAATGACTGAATTCCGAATCACTTGTGTCCCCACACAATGGCTAAGCTCAGGAGCATTTCTCTTATAATGGCTTCCCATTAGTGCTCTCCCCTGCCTTTACACAGTCCAGGTACACCACGCTGTCCTAATGAACTGCAATATTTCAAATGTGCCGTGTTCATTCTTGTGCGCTGAATAAAGGAGGAATCTTTGGGAGAAAAATATCATTGTTGTACAAGAATGAATAGAGAAAAGAAGGCAAAATTAATTGGCCAAGAAACCTTATTCAATATCCTAACTTCTGAGAGCTTGATGCGTCAATCTCAGTACTATTTTTGCAGACTTTATATGCAACCTATTTTATATATGTCTGGTTCTGATTCAATAGTGCCTGAAGCCACAAACTAAAGTGAGATGGAGGTCAATTGACATTATATATTTCATCTCAATTAAGTCACACTATTTTCCAATAATAGAGGATGATTACCAGATGTGATTATGTTTTCACGYCGTATTTGTCTTTGTAACACCGAAAGCAAAATAATAAAATTTGAGAAAGATTTTTACATTAAATATGGCTATGAAAAAGTTTATTTACGTTTGTTGCTAATTATGAAATGGTATATGGTCATATTACCCTAATTAGTGGTATTCTGGCATCCAACTTTTCAGTTATTACTCCACTTTTGCATTTATGATGCCTATAAGTGTGGTTTCTGATAGGCATATGTAAAGAAACTATAAAGGGTGTGGGAGAAAAATCAATGAAATAAATATTTACAGAGGAYTAAGATCTGTAAATTATGCATCTCCTAAAGAACATAACTTTCCTGTCAAGCATCCTATTGATTTTCTTAGGCTCTTTAACCTGTCTTCCTCTCTGGTGAAAATATTCTCATGAGAAATAGATTGTTGCTAAGTTTCAAAGATAACTGACCTCTCAGACTACRGCCTTCTCTGGCTCTCTATGGCTGTCAAGGAGAACTTGGAAATATGCAAAAAAATTAGTACTGGCAATACATGTTCTATCCTGAGTACTTCAAGAGTGTTCAGTCTTACTGGTCCTCCTATCCAAGTAACAAACGTTTTGTATAACCAATAGCTATAAGACACATGATACATGCTTTGGAGAAGGTGAGAAAGAAAGTTCTGAAAATCATTTGCAGATGCAAAAACCTCCCAAAGGGTATCACAGTTATATCACGGAATAAATTTGAAATGGGAATAYRTCTGGGGCACAAAGAGCACTTATAATGTCAACTGTCCAAATAATCCMACCAGTAAGAATAGAATAGAATAGAATAGAATAGAATAGAATAGAATAGAATAGAATAGAATAGAATAGAATAGAATAGAATAGAATAGAATAGAATAGAATA
>CADDXX010000384.1:71360-82001 GCA_902810485.1 Alauda arvensis
GAATAGAATAGAATAGAATAGAATAGAATAGAATAGAATAGAATAGAATAGAATAGAATAGAATAGAATAGAATAGAATAGAATAGAATAGAATAATCAGCTTCCAGGGGTCATGTCCTCAAATCTGGCCAATAGCAGACACTTACAGATGAGTAATAATAGAGTGAATGTGCATTGTTTTTTTAAATATTTTAAATTTTTAGAATTCTCCTCACCTGCCTATGAACTTATTCAACCAAATTTAATTTCCACGTCTTTAGTAACACTCAAAGGATTTCTCTTTCATGAACTTCTGCAGTTTTTYCTAGCACCAACATAAATTTTTACCAGTCATTGAATCCCTGGCAAGGATTAATGAAAGACTCTGGAAAAGAGAGCATGGGAAGATTTGTGGTCTAGAAGTCCTTATCCATTAGAAAGAAAAGATCATTTGTACTTTTTGCACAAAGAGCCACCTCTTTCTACATGTGTTGAASCTGGTTCACTAAGTTCATTGAATTGCCCCTTTTGTCAGAAGAATGAACAATCAATTTATACCCRTGCTATTTTTGCTGGGGGCTTTTTGTCATTCATGAACTGYACTTATCTATCACACCCTCCTCTTCAGTAATTTCTGTTCCCAGATGAGTCTTGGATAATTTCACTGCTCTTTATACATAAGTCATCCTGTATCTCTCAACATCTTCRCTCAAAATCTTATACATTCTTCTATGTCCAGGTAAATTCCACAAAACTGGCTACATAATGTAACTTGTCATGGGATACACACTTGAGTGTTACCCATGTCTACCTCAAGAGGCACATTCTGGTACCCTTCCCGTATGGTCTCTTTTGGCATGAAGGTAAAAATGGTGTTAACATGGCCAAGTTTTAGGATATTAGCAATAAATCAACCCTCAATGTATTCTAACATTGGATAAAGCAATCCCAGAAAAATACTGAGACAAACTTTGGAGAARGGGTTTTCTCTCCTCACTACCACCTTTCCCTTTGGAGTCCCATTGATAGCCTATAGCTCTGCCTCCTGGATGTCATAGTAGCCTGAAAAGCATTTGGAAAGGTCATGTAAAACACTTGGAAGAGAGCCTTGGACTGTATAAATCTGGAAACTGGGTTTGCTCATTTTCAATTACTGTGAAACTTCCTTGTCTGACCTTGTATCAAACAGGACATGTCAGTAAATTCACAGCCCGTGAGTGAGAGGTTGTAGAGGTGCAAAACCAACACARAGGTCTAAGCTCCTTACAGTCCATTGATACACCTGCTTGTTTCCAAAGGGGGAGTCACAGCATCTAGTCCAGGAGTTATTATATCAAGGTCTGCACTGCGCAGTTTTGCAGGGTGCCAAAATCCATGAATGGACAGTTTTTTCTTCCATTCATACTTTCTCTTCTGTTTAGCCTTGTTTAGAATTGCTATCCTATTAACTACCGTTTTGTAGCTTCCACTTCAGAGAAGGTTTGGTTTAAGACAAAGTCACACCTGCTTGCCGAAAACAACATCAACCAATCCTAAATTTCTTTCTCAATCTAATAACATTAACAGGAAACTCACCCCAGACCAATTCACAAGAGGCTAATCTATATATCAGTAGAAAAGCCAGGGGCTGATTTATATCTTTGTATCCCAAAGTGAAGAAAAAGTGGATAACAAGCCTAAGTATTTTGTGCAAGTTCATATTTGGAGTTTTACTTCTTATTCTGTACTGAAACTGGAATTGGCACTCTTCTTGTACCTGGCTGCTATGCAGAGTTCATGTGCTCTATCCAGCATGAAKGTTGATATGAACTGCTTTTTATTTCTTCTTGKAAAAGGAGGAGATCTAATTTCATTGGTCACATGAAGATCCACAGGAAAGGTAGAAATCAGTTCTTTAAATTCAGATGYACCTGTGAAATTATGTGCCCAGTAGGGGAATAAACTGAACACCAACACTGTTGCATACCCAGGACTTCCCCATAGAATATAAACCTCTCCTGGTCAAATTCAGAAAGTCATAGAATCATAGAATGACTTGGAAGGGACCTTAAAGATCATCAAGTTCCTATTCCCCTCCTTTACATTAGGCCATTCCAGTCCCCTAGGAGACTTTAGCACACCTTCAACCATTAACTCCACACATACTTAGGAGCTCCAAAAAATGCCATCTGTTTATCTGCAGTGAGGCATTAACATTTGTGTTTCCATTTCTGATAAAATTTTTATCTAGTCAATGTGTCATTGTCCAGGTCTGGATTTATAAAAAATATCTTTTTTTTTTCTCAAACTAAAACAAACTGCAGCACACTGGAGAGCATGAAGTCCCCTCCTTTGTGAGAGCAGCCTGTCCCTATGTCAAGTTTACAGATATCCCTTAGCCAATGAATCTTCATATGCCTACTATTTCCTTTGGCAAATACATGACTGAAATTTAATGGAGCTGTAAACATGTACCAGAG
The DNA here is from genome assembly GCA_902810485.1 of Alauda arvensis. Taxonomy (NCBI): domain Eukaryota; kingdom Metazoa; phylum Chordata; class Aves; order Passeriformes; family Alaudidae; genus Alauda; species Alauda arvensis. The sequence goes on from CADDXX010000384.1 coordinate 73,799, forward strand.
AAAGAATAAAACCTTCTTTCCAGTTAGGCTCACAGCAAAAATGTCTTCCTATTCAGGTTCAGTAGCTAATTATTAGCAGAATATATTTAAATACAGTGAGTTGTTGTACATGCTTTGGAATTCAATGAAACCTAATAAGCAAAATCAGGCTCTTTTATGTAAACTAATCACTTATGGTTAAGCTCTCTTTGTAACATCTTCACTGCATTGTTCCACAGACAATAAATTGCTCCTTTCAGTGCAGGCAATATTTCTCAACTCTCACATACCAGAAACCTGATTTTCTTCTCATTCTGTCAGTTTTATTTTAAACAATTTTACAGAAGYGTGCACCACAATTCACATGCCATACATTATTTCCTATCAACAGCTGCTTCCTACTTTCCAGTTTCAGTTTCATATTTACGTATCTTGTCAGCAGGGAAAACAAATACTTTGAAATCTCTTCCACACTAAGAGCAGAAGATTGTATTGGATAACACTGTCAGTAGTACCTTGGGATTTTTGACATGATTTTTATTGACCAACACCAGCACAGTTGTTAATGATTTTGATAACTAATATTAGATCATATTTCTGAGGTCTACAGAAACATCTTTACACAATATTRCACAGTGTTTACTTTGAAGCACTGCAGTTGCTGCTAAGGGCAGCCTGTTACATGGTGATTTGTTTTTATTGGTTTATGATTTAATGTTCATGTTTCTTATTTGGGTTTCCCTGTTGATTAAAATTCTGTATAGTTTGATATTGACCTGAACAACATCCAGAAAATTAATTAGACTTACAGAAAAGATCTTCCATTTAAGGACTTAGCAGGCTTTAGGGATCACTAAGGAAAAAAGTAATAAACTCCACCTCATAGTTGCTCAGAATTAATTTTCAAAAGGCTGCAATTCCCTGTCATATACCTGGAAAAACAATTRAGCTCTCAAAACTAGGGAGCAGCCATGCTCATAGTACAGTTATGGAAGAGAAGAACTCACTTTTCTTGAACTAATGCTCCTCTAATAACAAAAAATGCTCACCTTGATGCAAGGAGGCAGTACCTTAGTGGTTAATGCCTTAGGGAGGTTTCACTATTTTTGTGTGTGTYGTACATGTGCTATAAGGCATAAGCAAGATCATAAGGCAGAAAGGTGGATAGATTGTTTTATTATATCTGCTGAATTTTGTAATCTCATCAGAGAAAACTGTCAGTTTGATCAAGTATTTCCCCTTCATAAATTCATGCTGWTTTCCTCAAACCACCTTCTTGTCTTTAATACATGTGGAACGAGTTATCAGTTCATCCTCCTCTTATTTTAATGGTGAATTTCTCTTACATGGTCCCATGCCACAGAAAATACCTGTGTCAGAATCAGTAGCTATTTGCTAAAACCTGATTTACATATACAGGAAGATCCAGCTTTTGTACAGTTTTTCATCATAACACAGTTAGATTTGGTTTGAATTGTTCTGTGGAGTTGGGGGCTGAGCAGCCAATAAAAAAGGAAAAAATATACAGATCTAATCAGACAAATCAGCAGCCAACTGACACCCTCATTTTCAGTGTCCATCTCTTGCCTTACTTGACAGTTACCTTCTGCTTTTCACAGTTTCAGAATCTAGTAGATTAGGAGTTGAAATTATGACRTTTAGTAACAAACAGTTCAATGGGGACCTACAAGTAAAATTCCCATCTTATTAGCCTGCAGAGAATTTGCATGAAAAACATCTGGCCATTCTTTTTCTACCAGTTTCTGTTTGACAAAAATCAGGACTGTRAACAGGTAGATGCCATGAAAATGATGATGACTGCATTTGGACCTAAATGCTATCTGCTCTTCACAATTACTYTCTAAAGGATATGACTTTTTGATATTAAAAAGGGAGTTTGCATCTAACTGGGGATAAATTTTACAATCCCACACTTCTGCCAAAATTCAGAACATTCATTAGCTCACTATTTCTGATACTTTGAAGTATCATCTTGTAACTGGTTTGATAATCAATATATCTCTTGAATGTCTGCCATATTGGTGAATTTAATAATCTGATAGGTCTTTAATGCCTCTTTTGGACAAAGATAAAAAASTGGTCCAAACAACTGTAGATTAAAAGCACCTGACAATTTATTGTTGGAGTTGAAATGGTGCTTCTTTGAAGTTTGAATTCTTCTTTTGACTGTATATCAAACACTAATTTATTGTTTACAAGTCTGCAATTARAACCCTATTTTCAGTCATGAAAATGATGAGTGATAAAACACTGATGTTATTCCAAAAGAATATTTATTAAAAATTGAACATGCGACATCACTGATGGAATTTCCTGCCTTTGCCAACCCTCCTATTGTTTAAGTCCAACATTAACCAAATTTYTGCCTGATATTATATAAATATTAAATATTTTTTCTTTCATTTATGTAAAAAGAAAGCTAACTTCTTTTTAAGTGTTTAAAGTGATGATGAGTGGACARCCTCTTGTGATAACACCTTCCCATTTTTATTTATTGTCATTAATTTTTTTTTTCCAGTGTGAATGTTCGCAGCTCTAGTTTCTGGTCATTGGAATTGAGAAGCTACTCAAGGTATTTTTWAGTGCATCAATAGCAATAGAATTCTAGAATATACTGAGTTGGAAGTGATCCAAGAGAATTGTTGAGTCCAAACTCTGACTCTACTCAGTGCAATCTAGGAGTTAAACTGCTTATCTCAGAGCATTATCCAAATGCTTCTTGAACACTGAAAGGCYTGGTGCCATGACCAGTTCCTTGAGAAGCTTCTTGTAGTACTTGACTACCCTCTCAGTGAAGAACCTTTTCCTGGCATCCAATGCCCCCGATGCAGCTTGATACCATTTCCATGTGCCCTATCAGTGTTCACCAGAGAGAGGAGATCAGCACCTTCCTATATTCCCTCTCAAGAAAAAGCTGTAGAAAGTAATAAGCTCAGTTTGTCACCAACTGATCCTGATGACAGAATGAATGTAATTCTGGCATATGGCAGTCATATCAGTAGGAAAAAAAGTGAGCCTTGAAGAGTTTTTCTTATAACCTCCCTTTACCAAGATTACCACTGCAGCATAATTTTTCTAGTCTTTTTTTGCAAGTGGTTCTTTATATGACTTAAAGTTTCAACAACTTTTATATTTTTAATAATATTTAYACAGAACAGTTGCAGTAGAGCTAAATTATTTGTAAGCAGTTTACAATTCATTTATTATAAAATGGGAACATTAATAAGTTTTTCATAATTCCCAGAATRATCTTCTCCATAGATTTGCTAGGCATCAGTAGCCCTTACAGGGTGCTTTGCACAAGTGTAAAGTGTCTGTGTTGCTCTACTCTTTTTTTTCTGATCCTCTTTCATGATCAAAATTGAATATCACGTTCAATGAGAAAATTATATCATATATGCCCTTATTTTCTTTGCGTGGCAAGGTTTTGTCAGTGGGGAAGACTGCAGGAGTGGCATCTGAGTTCAGGGACTGCCCCCATGTCAAATCGAGCCTGTTCTACCTGGCTCCAAAATGGACCAGCTTCTGGCCAAAAAACAGGACCCATCAGTCATGCTGGTCCTTTCTCTGCTATGATGTATTGAAGAAAGGGTGAAAAATGCTGTGTAACATCTGAGAGAGAGATGGACTGGGAAAAAAAAACAGGGAGAAAACAGCCCTGTGGACACCAGTCAGTGGAGAAAGAAGTTCTCCAGGCACCCGAGAGATTTCCCTGTAGCGAAAACCATGGGAAGCAGGTTTGTTCCCCTGCAGCCCCTTCACAAAGGAATGGGCAGGAGCAGATATSCACACTGCAGCACATGAGGGATTCCATGCCAACAAAGGTGACATGCCCTGAAAGATTGTGCGGAGCCCACACTGAGGCAGGCATCTGTGGCCCGTGGAAAGAAGCCTCCTGTAGAGCAGGAGTCAGATATTAATCAGAAAATGGCTTCCGAGAACAATGAAATTGTGAATTTCAGCTGATTTTTGGAGAGACCAAGTAAATGGAATTTTCTGTATTTCCATTTGTATTTAATGCCTCTTTCATTACAGTGGCTACAGGTGAGAAAAGTTGAGGTCTACTTTCTGTACTGTGTCTTGTCAGGTATTTACATGCACTGATTAGATCTCTCCTGAGTCTTCTCTGGTCCAACCTGTTTCTCTTAACAGCAGGAGAGGTAGCTCTGAAATCAGTGCTGAGTACATGAGAAGATATTTGGCTGTCTGTAGAAGTGGTTTTCTAGCTGCACTGCATGGGTGGCTGGACACAAGTTGAGTGGGCGCTGGGGCAGCAGGCACAGAACCCAGGACAGGGTCATGGTGGGGATCATGACAACAGGCTGGATTGGTGAAGCAGAGTTGGAAGCAGGGATCTCAGGCAGGAATGCAGGGGACAAAGCAGGCAGAGTGTCAGACAGGAACACAGGAGGCATGACAGCTGACAAGGGYAGGGCAGGACAGACAACACACGAGGCTCGCAGGTCAGCTGGTGTCCTACCAAGCACCCAGCGGGAGGAAGGGTGAGTAAGTGGGCAAGGGCCAGTGAGGGCAGAAGAGTCAAAAAGCAGGCTGGAGACAGGGCAAGAAGGACAAAACCAGGTTAGAGCCAGGGCAAGAAGCAAAAGAAAACAGACAAGATCTCAGAGCTTRGGAAAGTTACTTTTATACCCCCTGGTTTGCTTGCTGAGAGGAGACCACTGGCCCAGCCCAACACTGCAGGCCATTGGCRGAGTCCTTTTGCCATCTGACTGSAGAAYCTTTCTGGAGGGTAATACAAYGTCCTTGGTGGTCTCCTGCTGACTKCCARTCYCAAGTGAGAYATGAAATGGCTGCCAGGCAAAGTCACCCCAGAAACAGGGCCCCCTCCTGTCTTTTCCCAGTTGCCTCCTGCAGATGACACACATGTAGCCCCTCCCACACATCCCTCTGGCAAACAGCATTGAGACAGAGATCAAAATTAAATTGGCTCCTCACAGCAACATTTAAAACAACATTGTGTTTGAACTCCAAACACAAGGCTTAAAAATCCACGGCAAGAAGTTCTCATGAAACGCTAATGTCTTTGGGAACTCACCTGGAAACCCTTTTCCCATGATCTGAGTTTCAATAATTAAATTCTTGAAGCTTTCTGAAAAAGAGTTCCTTTGAAGGAGTCTCAAATTTTATATCAGAATTTGTCTTTCCTTCCAAAATCCTCAAAAAAAAAAAAAAGAAAGAAAGCCAAAATTATTAGCTGCTTTTAAAAACCTGACCCTCATTTTATCCCCTAGATTCTTAGCTATGCTGACAAAYTCAGGAAAGCCTGCAAAACCCTGCATATCAAAATAAAATAATTAAATTTATTGTTAATTAAATTCTTCCTTAGCAGAGAACCATCAGAGGCTAATATCCCACATACATCTTACTTTGGCCTCATGCTGCCATTCTGTACAAGATAAATTTCACCCATCAATGCAATTTTATCAATGACTCTTATTCTTAATAATCACATAAGGGCTTTATAAAATTAAACATATGAGCCAAAAAATAAGAACATGAATGCCAGCTTGCTTGTAATACTGAGCATGATRGAAYATTTTGCTGTCTTACTGGAGGACTCAGAGGATCTTGGTCATTAAAAGGCAATAATGTAAGGGTCTCCCAAAGAGCATATTTTGATACTCAAATTATTATAAAACTACTGAAAGAATAATAAATTCARCTAAGAGGGCCATAATCCAGGAATCCTTGAGCATTCCATCAAGTCAAAGACCTCAGAATGCTTTATCCTTCCCTGTAGATACTCTAATACTATAAACATTGACATTACTAACAGAAAAATGAAAAACAGACACTCACATAAACATAAAACATCTTTAGTAGATCTGGCAGTGGTGCATACTTTCATYCTCTTCCTAGGGGACTGTTTCACAGGTTATTCCTCAAGTATGCCCTCATCATACACATCTCTTTTTCATTCACATGTTCAGCCAGTGAACTGCATTCTCTCATTTTCATTTTACAGCCCTACTCTCATTCACAGAGGAGCTATTTGCTTATTTTCCTGGAATTTACTACTACCCAGTTCAGTAAGATCTGCTACACTAAAAATTACTTCTTACTGGCTTCTAATAGTAAGGGAAAAAAAGCCAAGAGTTCATCAAGTGTAATCCAGGGACAGAGGTGTCCCATCCCACTGTAAAAGGGGAGTTGGGAGGGATTCTTTGTGATAGATTTGATAAAGTGCCAGCAATGCAATACTATATTGGAGAACTGTTTATTGATAATGGAAGATAAGTGTTCCTACTGAAGGGGGACAGATAGGGGAGCAGAGAGGGATGAAGAGGGCTTTCTCTCCCCTSATCAGCTGCCAGATGTAACCTCCCCTAGGACAGGGTTCCCAGAGTACAGCCCCTAGAGTAGTTTTTCACTTCATGTATGTTGAGGCATAAATAAAAATCAGATTGKTYCCTCTCACCAGGCAAGACTGAGTTCCTCTGGCAGGAATAATTTTCACARCTTACAGATAAATGACATTTTAAAAATACTTTCGGGTTCAGAGTCTTTTTAGAAAACTTTTTTTCATTCCATCTTCAAAAATGCTCATATGGAAGTAGGAATTTTGCTTGTACAGTTTCTAATCAAATAATATGARCACTTGCTGACCTCTTCAGGTCATGGTTAATTTGTTATCACTATGAATGCAGACAGTGATGCCTTTCTTCTGCACACTCCTGAGATTTACCACATGAGGTATTTTTAAGTATAAATCCCTTAACATCTGCCTTAATTTAGTAGATAAGATCATTAACAGCCATTATATCTAATCAACATCTAATCCTTGTAGAAGGGATTCATTAACAGGATGAAATGGGAGCAGGAGCCCACTAATGATAAATGTTTATTTTCTTTGAATAAATTTCCACTAGGGAAGATCTAGCAACACTTTAACAACCTCTTCCAGAACAGTACTGCACAGCATATTGAAGGATCACCCTCAAGCAGTAGGTCATTAAAAATGTGCTGCTTGCTTTTACATCTAAAAACAAAAAACAGACTCCTTACAAAATAGAGAAAAGGGACTTTCAGAAAACTTACATGCAGTTGTACATGCAGGTATTACAACTTCTCTTGACTCCTGTGTGCAGTTTTGGGCATCACAAAATAAGAAGGACATAAAATTATTAGAGCATGTCCAAAGGAARGCTACAAAGAYGGTGATGGGTCTAGAGTGAAAACCACGTGAGGAGTAGGTGAGGTCCCTTTTCTTGTTCAGCCTAGAGAAGATGAGAGAGGTTTAAGCTGGWTATTAMAAAAAGGTTCTTCACCCAGAGGGTAGTTGGGCACTGAAACTGGTTCCCCAGGGAAGTGGTCACAACACAAAGCCTGACAGATTTCTAGACACATTTGAACAATGCTCTCAGGCACGTGTTGTGACTCTTGGGGTGTCCTGTGCAGGACTAGGACTTCAATGAYCTTTGTGGGTCCCCTCCAACTCAGGATTTTCTGTGATTCTGTGAAAGKTTTAAGAACAGTTAGAACAACTTTTTTGCTTGCTGTGTCTGGAATACTCCTCTCTGAGTGAAKATTATGTTATTGTGTTTTCAGGAGCTTTTTGTTGTATGTGGAGACACAAGACTATATACCACAGCACAGTGTTTCTGAGGTCTGTATTAAAATAGAGAGCATGACTATGCAGCTATGAGCTGTGTCCTCTAAAGTAACCAGGTACACTTTCTGAAATTCCTGTCCTTGAACTTCTACMTTTTCAAATAAAATTGTAGATGCCTTTGTCTGCTATATTAGAATATAAATCACAGTAACTATATATTAAAATGTATATGTTAGAGTGGACTGATGTGGGGTCAAGTAGTAGTAGTACAATAATAAGGCACACTTCTGCCTGCCAATCTCCCCATATAATTTTGTTGTTGTTGTTGTTTTTGCTATTATTTTAAATTAGCTGAAGAAGAAGGCAAGGCTTAAAACTAGTAGTACTAATAAAGTCTCTTTATAATTCAATGCTTGCTGAGRACTSGCTTTATTTTAATCTATTCTTTCCTGACCATGTTTTTTTGTCAAGAAAATAGTTGCAACAAYCATGAAYTGAAAAGTAGCTCCAAATTATTTAAAAGGTTTTCACTGTTGGAAAAGAATCTGCTTACTCCTCTGTAATCTAGAGATATTTAAGCATTTATTTCTCTTACATTGTAATATTGCGGGCTTCTGGGAACAAGTGTGG
>CADDXX010000384.1:86202-113272 GCA_902810485.1 Alauda arvensis
GGAATTACTCCTGCACTTTAGCCACTTGTATAAGCACCATTCTTTGGCTGGACAGAGAGAACCTGAACATTAAGCACATCTTGACTATGTAAAAGGATCTATATATTCATGACCTTTGCTTTCTTAACCTCAAAGATATCCTTAGACACTAGTGCCTTGCTCTTTGGGGGGTTTGGTTAATGTTTGCATTCAGGTTGAAGTAGAGAAATGGAGTAATCTGGTAAAGAATGCAGGAGAGTCAGAAGATCTGCATACATACTCCAAAACTGACACACTGATACAGGCCGTGCTCATAATATATATAGAACCATCATCAATTCCCTGTAAGTAAAAAAAAAAACAAATGTTAGTATCACACTAGTAAGAAACTACCTACTGATAACCATGATTTCTAAGGAAGTCTTTCTGAGATACAGCCCTTGTGTAATCATTAAAAATCTATGATGTTCCCTTCTGGTCAGAATGCTATGTTTAGTTTTAATTTAAACTTAATTTAATCTGTAATCTAAACTGGTTCTGTAATATTTTTTAACTTACAATTTTATTTTTCTATCATCTTGATTCTGGAGAGACCTGGGCCGCTTAAATTTCTCATTTTGTGATACATCTGAGGATCTCCTAAATAAATATATTCTCAATATATTTAAAATGCTAAATGTTAATCAGGTCTTCAACCTCAAGAAATGTACTGGAGCATTTTAATCCTGGAAGAATCTCTCTTAATTCTTACTGAGACAGTAAATTTTACTTCCAAGAAGATTTAWGTAACACATTGTTGTCCTGTGTTCTGTTCTTCTGCCTTTGATTTAAACCTTCAGTGGAAAGAATATACAAGTTACAGAATCCTAATTAAAGAAATTTGTTTCTTAACATGATTATTTGCTGTTCTAATTAAAAAGCAAAAAAAAGTTTTTATTAAGGCCAAATGATTCAAGGCAGCAGCCCCTTTTTATCWCAGTACAAACCTGTAATTGCTGACATAACTCTTGACCACTCTACAAAATTGTACTTCTAGTAAAGGTGCAAGAATTGAAGGCTGGCATTTTGAACCCTGACTCTTTAGATGCTTTCTTTACCAGCATTTTACTTGACTGCTTTTAATTCCACAGAGTTGATATATGATAGTGAAGTCTCAATCAATTTCACCCTGAATGGACAGAGGTGCTGTCAAATCTTATCATCTTTAGAATGAAGGCAGAAGATCCTGGCACAATTCACTTCTAATTAAATTTTACTSTCCATTGAACATTCTGCTGAAGTTCATAGCTGCTGGCCACAGAGGAGAGCCYAAAGCTGTGGTGCTACCTCTGATGTGTCTAGTGGCCCTTCCACATTTCTGTAACTAYCCTTGTATCTTATCACCTCATCAAAGCACAAAGCTCCTTTCTTAATACCCTAAGGAAAAAAACAGGCATGCTGTGTGTTGCTCTTGGATCTAGATAAATGGTGAACCTTTCTAAATCCAGGATTTACTTGTTTTAAATTATGGATGATGACAGAAACCAAGAGAACAAGCATACAATATTAAAGATTTACATAGCTCCCCCAACTGCTATAAACAGATGTTCAAAAACTGTATTTCGTTATACTTTATATATATACTAAAGAAATATACATCCTGTTTAAAGAGGGCAACAGTAAGCATACTGATTTTTAGATAGAACCTTTGTTATAAAACAAATAGAAATTTATGCAGCTTATGACAGTGCCACTTTTCTATATATGGAAGGAGGCAATTAAACATTTACAAAGCCTTCTTTGTCAGTAACCCCTAGTCTTGTCTGCTCTGATGCCTGTGGTACTAAATAAGGTGTTTGTGACTTAAGTTGTTATTAATGTTCTCACCATTACAATGTCTTGTGCACACCTATTTAAACTCCATATTCAGGCTGTATTTTCTTCATGGCAGAAATAGTTAAAGAATTTGTGCAGAACCTTTCACAAAGTGACACCAGACTCTCAGAGTAATTACATGTGACAAGCCACCATGAAGAATTGTTTCCCACGAGAAGAAAGCTGATGTGATCCTTACCCACGAACATAAAGGAGCTTATGTAGCAGTAAATCACAGCTTGCAGGTCATGATGAGATTGAAAAGACCTCTGGAGAACATCAGGATCAGCTAGAGCAGGTTGATGAGGATTGTGTCCAGTCAAGTTTTGAATATTTCCACTGATGGAGACTYCACAACCTTCCTGGGCAGCCTGCTCCAGTGTCTGACCACGCATGCATTCTAAAAACTTTTTCCCCTGAGCTTAAATGATATTTCCTGTATTTCAGTTTGTGTGCACCATCTCTTGTCCTGTCACTGGACAGATTCCTGGCTAGTCTGTGCTTGCATCAAACTTTCCCATGGGAGGAATGGGAAACCAAATCCAATGCAATTGCAGCTGCTGACTGAGGCCAGGCACAGATCCCCCCAGGGACTCAGAGTTTGTGAAAGTAAATCACACTAGCAAAGACTGAGGAAAAGAAAGTAGTGCATGTCCTTTGTAACCAATTCAGCAGCTATGCCACKTTTTCTGGGGTCTTCCTTGTGCTGCTGCTATGCCTGCAGAAATCCTCTTTGTTGCTCTTCATGTCCCTAGTCAGATTAAATTGACTTTCTTAAGTCCATCCCTGTACACTTTGAAAAATTCTCTCTGTTTATCCTGGGGCCCTAGTCCCTACCTGCACCTCTTGGTACACCTTCTTTTTATGCTCCAGTTTTGCCAGGAGTTCCTTCCTCATCACAGGAGGTCCGGCCACCTTTGCGTGACCTCCTTCTGAAACAGATCAGCAAGTCTGGGACTTGGAGGAGGTGATTACTGAAAATTAACTGATTCCTCTCCTCGACAAGTAATCCATGATAGTCTTCCAAGCAATTCTCTGAACAGTCCAAAATCTTTTCTTCTGAGGCCTAGGGTTGTGATCCTGTCATTTCCCTGGGTCCCTCAGGATCCCGAAGTTCACCAGTCTATAGTCACAGCAGTTGAATCCCAACCAGTTCTTCCTTGTCTGTAAACAGAAATCTTTTAAGATAAAAGCACAGCAAATAAGCAAACTAATCTCCTACAGAGGGACACAAYAGCTCCAAGCTGAATCTGAAGAGATTCATATTCTGTGTGAATCTGACACAGAGAAGCTGCAATGCAATATACATATAGATTTAACCCTGGGTTGGATTCTGGTAGAARGATAAATTGTTATTTCCAACAAAAAAGTATTACAGGATAGTATTTACTGAAATATGAACCACAGTGCTTCTGAYATGCCTTCTGGACTTGATAACCCTGTAACACTGATAAGTAACTAAGAAATTGCTAAGAAATCATCAAGGCGAAAAGTACTCCTCTAATTTTTTTTCTCTTCATTTCAATTTGAATAGTTTGTCCAAGRTTTTAGGCAAGAAGATAGAAAAAAMCCCTCAAAATCTAATTGCAGGATCGATTTCCCTGTCCAGTCAATGGAATAATCAATAATGCASTGCATCATTATCTTGCGTGCATGCRAAAAGTTTTACAACACATAAAATTCTCTTCTAGGTTTCTACAGTTGTCTCAACAAAGCTTTGACTCACCCCTTCATAGAACATGAAGAACATGAAGGGCCAGCCATAATATTATGTAGCACACTTATAAGGCTTGAGAAGTTCATATTTTAAAGAAATTCCAGGTGCTTGGATAAGAGAAACTGTCTGGAAGTAGCTGCTATTATTATTGTTGCTGTTATTATTATTAATATTTTGATGATGATCCAAATCAGTTCGTTTGTTAAAAAAAATTAACCTTTTTTTTTTTTAGATTATGACAGAAGAATAAAAAACAAGGCCAAGACAGATACTAAAAGTCAGATGACCAGAATGTTAGTACAGTCACATGCTTTAGTCAGTTAAAACCTATGATCACAATCTTTCCCCTGTTTTCCCCTGTACTTAGTGACATTTCCATTAAATATGAGATGATGTGAGTACTGAGGAAATATCTTCTGGATAAAATGGTTTTCTACACAAGTCAATTCTAAGAATACTTTGAAATGTTTAGCACTAGGTGCCTTTACTCCTCACCTCTGGCACAGCCACATTTTTCAGCGGCTGTCTTCTGACTTTTGCCATCAAAGCATRTCATTAATCACCATTAAAAGTCTGCAACTTACCTCAGTAGAGCTGAGGCCTTGTGGCATGACATAAATATCAATCAACAAAACACTTKTGCATCATAAGATTGACATTGTACAGTGTTCAAGTCCCATGAAGAAGCCTCTGATTTTGGAATTAGAAGACTCTGTCCATCTCATGGAATTCCCAAGATCAGTTTCCATTTACAAGCAGGTATCTGCAGCATAAAACTTTTAGTATTGGTCACAGGAAAATGTGAGCAAACACACAACAGATGAAAAGCCTTTTTGGTGGAATATAACTTCTCATTTGTTTTTCACATTGGTGATATATCACTACAGGCCCATAAAAACAGGCTTTTGCCCCGTAGCTTCCTACTTCCTGCTTCCAAATGTTTGAAATGAAAGCACTGCATTCTCCATGGATATGTAACTAAGTAAAACAAACTAACAAAGAAAAAAGAAACACAAACAAAAAAAACAAACCAACAAACAAAAGAAACCAGGAAAAAAAAAAGAAAAAAAACCATCTACCAGAGGAAACACTTCACAACCAGCCTTATTCTGCTTTAAATCCTCCCAGAGGCTGAGTATTCCTAAGTTCCATTGATGTCAATGGTACTCGAAGAGAATTCAGTTTTTGCATCCCACCAGTCCATGACAAAATGTCAGCAGCACCTCTGACACTACATATTCAAAGGGACTRACTCCAGAGAGATCATTAATGCTGACACACAGAGCCAGCAATTGGCTGGTGCACCTCCAAATATTCTTTTTGGCTGTATCGATCACCATGTGATGAAGTACTCTTGCAGGAAATGGTTCTGGAAGTCAGATTTCCCAACTAATTATTCAAGGGACATCAGACACAAAATTGGCCAGGTTTAGAATTAAGCCACAGAGCTGATGGTCTTTTCTTAAAGTGGTCAGAAATGTGCATTCATCACACACCATCTACTGTTCAAAATTTGTGTCAGAAGCTAGGTTCTTCCCAGATAAAATGGCATTAGTCCAAAAATCTCTCACTAAGCAGACACCAAGGGAGAACGCACAAACAAAAATTATATGATGGCTGTTTAAGATCAATAATGGAGGAGGAGATTTTCTCTCATCTGAAAAATATTTGTATCATTAGGAGAATCCATCTTCATTCTCCACATACAGTCCTTTTAAAATGTCATTTAAAAGCTGAGTTGGATTCTTCAACCCCAAAATAACCTAGGAATTCAATACATTRGTRTCCTAGCTTTRTCCAGGACAGGGTTAATTTTYTACAGGTATTAACTGCAGAGCTGTAGATTTGGTCTGTCTTTGACCCAATGACTGTGTGACTTGCACAAATTGAAATAACCTCAGAAGGCAAACCTAAAAGAGCAGCTAGGATGCCATGCAGGTTTTGTGTCTCTTACTTGCCAGTACAAGACCTAGCTTTAGATACAGTCAAAGCTGCTTTAAATCCATTTAATGCAAGTGCTGGTTAAGTCATCAAGGTCTTATGAYTTTATGAGAAGGAAAAGGATGTTTCTAAAAGAGGCTAAATAAAAACAAACACACCAACTCACATATACCTTATCTGCTGTAGACAGAGTAGCTCTAGTTTTAATAAGAACTACCTGGTCAGGATGAAACCTTTGCGGAAATCTGCCGTTTGCCTTTGCTTGTTAACTTATTAAACCACAACATTTTCCATTAGGTCTAGGAGAAGAGAGGAAGTAACACTTTTTTTCCTTATCAAGTCTTTTGAAGGGATGACCTCTTAAAAACTTAGTGCAAATGTGGGTGTTTTCAACTGCCTAYATTTCTTGCACATTAAACTGTCTTGTTAAATGCAGTATTTCTTCTTAATACACTTAGTCGATTGTTTAAAACAAGTTTACTTTCTTCACTTTCATTTGGAATATTCAGACTATGTACTGAAGAATACTATTTTTGGAATCTTTTGTTATTARAGATAGTTGATTTAATAAAGAAATTGTCACATCTGAAACCGTAAGCCAGTGTAGAGATTTGTTTGCCTCTCTTGCTAAATATAACTTAGCTCTCCAGAGATAAAATAGAGATTCATTAAGCTGCTGCATGCTTTTATGCATTCTCATGTTCCTGAAAGATTTCTCATTTATTACAAAGAAAACACGGCTAATTGTTAATTAGAAAGYGCATATGAATGTGATAAGATTTAATTAACTCAAACAAATACAATTCAAACCTTTAATAAAAAGATTTACTTTCTTTTTTCTTTTGATTTTTCTCCATGGGAAAAAAAGTTCWAAGTTTGCAAAAGTCTTACTTAATGCCCCTGTTACCCTGCACAATTTGACCATTTTTAATAAATTCCTTCAAAACATACAAAAAGAAAAAAGTAAAAGGAAACRTTTAAAGATCTATGAAGTCTGTACTTCAAACTTTGCTGGAAAACCTTAATTGAAAGAGTTCTCCATCAGAAAATGCCCTTTCAATTAAAGTGCCTGTTTCGGCTCTGATAGAGTTAAGGTTCTTCCTGGTAGCTGTTCTGGGTCTGTGYTCTGGAATTGTGTCCAGAAGCAGCGTTGATAACCCAGGGGTGGTTTCACTATTGCTGAGCAGCTCTCACACAGAGCCAAGGCCTTTGCTGCTCCTCACTGACCCCACCAGTGAGGGGGCTGGGGTGCACGAGGAGTTGGGAGGGCACATCCAAAACAGCTGACCCCAACTGACCCAAGGGGTATCCCAGACCAAAAAGTGTCATTCTCAGCAGGAAAACTGCAGGAAGGAAGGAAGAGGGGGTTGCTCAAAGCAATGGCACTTGCCTTCCTGGGCTGCTGTTATGCACTATGGAGCCTTGCTGTCCTGGAGACAGCTGAACATCTGCTTGTCCATGGGAAGKGGTGAGTTCTGATTGCTTGCCTAGCTTTAGTTTTCTCTATTCAACTGTCTTTATCTCAACCTGAGTTTTCCCACTTTTGCCCTTCCAATTCTGTCCCCCATTCCATGAGGAGAGAATGAACAAATGATTGTGTGGGGATGAGYTGTCAGCTGAGGTTAAACTACACAAATAAGGGAAGTGTGTAACAAAAAAAGCAAGTCAATGTTTATGAGAAAAATAAAACTTTGTACCAAGAAAAAGCTGAAAATTTRCTTTTCATGTGAAATGTTCTTTTACAAATTGATTTTTCTTTATATTAGCTTTGTGTCATACATTATGTTCTGACTCAGCAACAGTCATACTGCACTGAATCTGTCAGGTCAAGTTGGCATCACTGACAGTCTCTGTTCCCATTGACTTCTGTATATTCAGGAATACGAAGCACCAGGATGGAAGATAAACCAGAGTAGATAATAGGATCCTATTATTTGGAACTTAAATCTACATTTATGGTAAATTTGGTTTGTAATGTGCAGCTACTACTTAGCTAATAGAATAAAAAATTAAGAAAAATTGCCTTACAAAATAAGGGCTCAACGTTTACATTTATAATTCAGTGTAAATTTTTGCTTAAATAAACTTTTATGAAAGCTGAAGTACAGCAATAAATTATATTAATTTGACATGAAAATGAAAGTGAATGAAAGATTYCAGATTGATAGATGCAATGAAAATTCCCTGTCTCACAATTTTCATATAAAAATTACCAATTTTTCTTGGCAAATTTCTGATGATACTCTAGGAGAAGGCATATATTTTCTTTACAGCAGGGCTCCTGAAAAATAATTACATTGGAAAGATTTACTGGAAAGTCTCTTAAGCTCTTCCATGTTCCTTTATCATGGAAAGTTCTGCTGGTGAAACTTACCTTGTTTCAGATTTGCCTGTATCTATCACTTCATAATTACATAATTAGATTTTCAGCTAAAATTTGGAAATAAATATTGTGCTCACAGTGTGTTTGGATAGGTGCCACAACCCAAATATATCAAGTGACTGTGTATGTCATCATCTATATATCTATTTTAATAAGCTTCCTGTAATAATTTTCAAAATAAATGCAAAATTACGACTCTGAAAAGGTCTCATGACTTAGTATATGTGAATCAGYCCCATGAGGATGTGTACTGTTTTACAGTGCATGCTGGGGATGAAAAACAAGAAGTGTATAATTTTTATTAGCCTTTGAGAAAACACCAATCCTAGAAGCAGTTCTGACATCTGCAGGGTTTGTAAATAATGTACCCAGAAGAACAAATTTTTTCCAGATGATCTCCAGAGACAGGAAAAAACCTCATTCGTGTACCAAAGCCAATAAATATCAGGGAGAAAGAAAGGGCAACACAAGATAAAATTTGGATTGGACCTTTTAGCAATTTCCATAGAGAGGGGGAGAGGCAAAAAAACCCCCAATATTATGCCTTGCAAACCCTACTATGTGTCTATATCCAGATTGTTWTCCTGAAAATGAAACTAAATGTTACTTGCAGGTTTGAGGGCAGAATCCAGCTCTTGCAACATGAGTCAGTAGAAGAGGACTCAGTTGCTCTTGGACATGCACTATCATACAGCCTCACTATCCTAYAGGTAGAGAAAATGAGACAGGAAATGAGTCCTGTACAGAGCTTGTTGTTCCTTTTGAGGACCTCATCAATGCCTTCAGAGTGAGAGACTGTCCTTTCCAGTTAGCTGACATACCTGGCATTTGTAATTTAAGCCCCACTGTGATTAATATTGTGTCATGTCAGGATATCAGCTACAAAGTTGGAAAGAATGGTAAAGCATCCAGTTAAACTCTCTCTCCTTCTCATATTCTCTTTCAAAATATCTTGTAAACCTTCATAAATTATAGTAAAACCCAGAATTTACCTGCATGAAGTATATTCCCTACTCAACATTTTTCATGTCTAGAAAAGCTATGCTGCACTGCTACCCTAACAAGTAGTGTGACTTTCAACACCATAATACACAACATCTGTGTCCACTCCCAATGTGACCAATGAGGACTAATTTTCYACAGCCAGGATGAATTATCATCTTCAAGGATGAAAGCATCTGTCTCCATGATGTATAAACAAGTCTTCCCCTTTGGCCTAAGAGAGGATTCATCTACGCAAGGGAGCAGAAATAGGGGCATTGCAGCAAAGTTACCCCTTGTGGGAAACCAGCTGTTAGCTATTTATCTTCGTGTGGCCAAGGAGCCTYTATCCAAGATACAGCTGTTCTTTCCTTTCCTCCTTATTAGCTACACCTGCCTCAAGCAGATGAGTGTGATTGTTAAATGCTTTTCTCAGTATTTAAAGTTTTAGACTTTGTTCCAGTACTCCCTTGTTTTCACTGCTAATAGTTTAAAGATCCTGTCAATTTATCTTTGTGGTAAAAAAGAGACAGGCTTACTTTTATTTTCATGGAGATAAATGAATACAATATCGCTTGTTTTTTAGGGTACTACAAATCCAGGCAAGATACCTATTTTCTTTAATCCAACTATGAATTCCTAATGTAGCTGTAACATTTGATGACCTCAGAATTTTTAATAGGACTGAAATTTCCCGGAGGAAATGTGTACTCCTGAGCATATGTCACATGCTTCTTTCTCTGCATGTAGGACTCATACAAACATTTTGTGGCAAATTACACTAACTACAATGACATTTTTCCATTCAGCTGACAGTATTGGGTTCTGGAAGAACAAAGTCACACAAGGGTGTATTTTCTACTCACCTGTATGCAACTGTGTACTGGAATATGCTGTATACTGAAAGTCTGCACATTTCTTCCTGTCCTACCCTTCCTAAGTCCACACTTCTCTGCACTGTCTGCTCATATAACTCAGYRAGATTATTTACTTTCCAGAAGCACTGGAAAACACCACACCAAAACTGAAGTGCCTTTTCCAGGYGTTGTACAAACATGCAGGAAAATAYTACAAACTACACAGATAAAACTTTGGAGCAAAGAACAGGCAGAGCTGGGAATAGATCACMGGTGTCCCAAATTCTCACTCAGTGRTTTTTTTGYTCATAAATGATTGATTCACAGTTGTCCTAACATTTGTGTCTGAWGCCACCAAAACATGTTTGGAAATGTTTKCTCAGCAGATTCAACTTCTGAATGGCAAAATGCACACTGATCCATTTTGCTGAAGTTTGGACTTTGCCTTCTCACCTGATCAGCATCCACACGGCATCTGAAGTTCCATCCAGCAGACATAAAGGTTGGTGAGTCCATTGAGAATAAACATCAAGGCAGTCAGGATCCATTCAAGGCAAAAGCTTCTCTCATCTTAAGAAGCAGATGAGTAGAAGCAGTTCCTGCTGACAGCTGAGGWCTCCACTGCTGCATGCCAGACACCTGCATGTCCAGCCTATTCCCAGGTGGGGCTGCCTGTAGTCATGGGCACCCCAGGGCAATGCARACTACACAAGCTTGGCCTTGCACAGCGTCCTTGTATGTTTAGATGGAAGTCTTCCATTTGCTCTCAAAGCAGCAGAACTGCCAATCCAGGACAGTTTTCCTCCTGACACCCTTCTTTTCTTGCTGGGACTCCATCCTTCTAGAAATCATAAAATCTGCAAAATGTTCCCTCACTAAATCCATCAACAGTTGATTTCTTTTCCACTCAGGAAAGGCAAGGGATGATAATTGCAAATCATTCTAGTAGATAAGAGGCCAAATAAAGTAGTGTCTAGTAATTCATCTAGCCCACTTCTAGGAATTAAAAGGGCTTTCTTGTAGATTGAGAATAAATTAATCATGAATCTATAAACCAAAAAACACTGGTAAACTCAAAGAGAATAATGAGTACATGACAGGAAGCAGAGCATCTTATATGCAAGGATGTATTTTCTCATTAAGCACTACACATAAATATGCATCCTTCTTTTCTGAAGGATGTGAAGGATAGGCTGTAGGTGGAATACACTCAAAAGGAGCAAACAAAAACTTTTTCTTATTCAACCAYGTCCATTCTTTATTATAAAAATAGATGTATGCAGACAGACAGACAAACCAAAAACATGGGCATAGGCATAAGCACAATATATTCACAAAGATTTTAAAAAACGGATATTTGGCCATTTGGGAGATGAAGGTTGATTGAATTTCTTCATTTAATTGGGAAAGTATTTCACCAGCAATTAAATTATTTAATACAATTTACATTCTTTTTTTTTTTTCTCTAAGAGCAGAAGGGGGAAGGAAGAGAAACTACCCTTTTCTTCCCTCTAATGCTTGTCCTCCCCACAGTCACCTGCAGCACACCCAGGCTCCCCAGGCTGCCTGTGCTCCTTGGCCACACACTAATATAACTTTTGTACATTTTATTATAAACTCTGTGGGTTCTTTCTGGTTATCAGCTGCACATTCATTCTTTGTAGTGGCCCTGCTGCAGCACACTCTTACTTACAAACGTATAAATTATATCATCAGGGAATTCTGCCTTCTATGCTGAATTTCTTTTTATTCTCAAACAAACCCTGTACTGCCTCCTAATGTATTAASTGTGGAGGGCTGTGTGGTTGGCTACTTGTAATCTAAAGGTGGTGTTATTTCAGAATCTGCTGTARGACWGAGTGRCAATCAGTCMRTGAGGTCAGTGCCTCACAGGTTGAAGAAAGTGGTCATGAAATCATTTGCTGTTCTACCTTTGTCTTTCTTRTACAAATGAAAATTACTCTGTACTGTAGAAAAAAACAAAACAAAATAAAACAAATACTATTTCTTTTCAAAGAGCTAGACAGCTTCTGAGAAAAAAATGGCCCTATTATGTACCTAATTGAATAGTATATGGTATTTTTTTCTTCTTGTTGCTARTGGAAATTAAAAGCCTTATAGAGTGTCTGGTTTCCCAGAGTGACCATCTCTTGGAGTACTAGTGACTGAATAAAAAAGGTGGCAGATGGAGAACATGGAGGTGACATAAGGACATGAATCTAAGACACCTTGGAAGGTCCTCAACGCCCTTCACAGAAAGGATGGCTATCCCACAAAATGTTTCTGTGATCATTATTGTACCAAAGGAACTGCATGACATCTTACTCACCTTGCACTCTTCCATGTCAATGCAGCTGAGTAGCCAGAAGAACTGAGAGGTTCTTTCCAGCACAGGCTGGATTTTCTTCCCACTACCTGGAAAAGTTTGTTCTGATTGTGAGAACAATCAGAATTGTGAGAGTTTAAAAACCCTCACAAGCTGATACTTTGGTTAACTATGTATATTTATTTTTACACTTCTCATTGTAATACACAGCAGAAAATTTAAAAGATCATGTTGCTCATGTTTGATTTAATTAGTACTTGGGGAATCAGATCTGTCAGGTTACATGGCTGCTTGCAGGGTGGAAATTCTCAATTAGCAATATGCAAATGAATGCACAAAAGCCATGTTTCCTCATTTTCACCTTTCACCCTTTGCTCAGTTTCAGGGGATAAAGTAAGCCAGYTATAATTTTTGTCAGAACRGGATTAATAGCTTGAGTTCACACAWCCAACATGGGGTTGCTTTTGTCATCTTACAGAACAACAGTAGGTACAAACCACTTAGATGCTGTCACTTGTAGCAGTTCATATGTTTTAAGTAYTTGTAAAGTTGGGGGCTTTCTAATGGATCATTGCATTTCCACATTTTAGTAGATTCATTTTGCTATTTCATTCTGCATGGGTCATCATTCAATACCAAGACAAGCTGTTCCCTTTGAAATCAAAATTTGTCTTTCAACTCTGCAAAACTACAAAATGCTTCTGKGCTAGTTCTCTTGCAAGTCACAGAGAGAATCTTATTCTTTAGTCCATTTCTATTTGTATTTCTTCCCTGTATAATACTTTTATAGCATATACTTTTATAATATCCCTTTAATATTGGTAGGAAGCCCAAAGAAAGTCACATGGCTGGCTTCTAYGTTAACATTGATAAAACTCTGCTGKATTTAATGGTTGCTGCATGGGCATCAGCAAGTGGTGTGTGCATCCTGTGTCAAATAATATATTCAGCAGTAAATAGTTGGAAAGCTGAGCAGTAAGCAGCTTCTCAAGGTTTTCTGAAAAACAAAATTCTGTTGGGGAAGCCAGTCTGGTTTTGCTGTTTGTATTGTTTTAAACTGGTGCTTATTATTGCACAGTCCTTTTCTATGATCTTGTTGCTAGGGTCATTCACAGTGCAAACATTATTTTCACTTAAATGACACAAAGCTTTTGAGGATATTGRAGGGAAAGATTCTTTTCCTTTCTCCATAAACACAGAAGCTAGCTCAGCAATAGAAGGGATTAGATTACAACTGATTAATTTCTGTACTATGGAAAGTATTTTCAATAGCAAGACTATTTTAAAAACCCCATTAAATTGTGGACAAATATTATTTTCATGTAGATGGTATTTCAAGAAACCCCATTTTTGCCCATCTTGGTAGGTAACTGCTATCCAAGAATATTAGAATGATAAAATTAATTGAAAAAAGAGAAAAAATATTGTCCTTGCCTGAGTGACTAGAAAGTGATGACTTTTTTTTTTCACAAAAAGAAATGTTTTTCTTTGATGAGCAATAAGAAAAAAAAGCTGATGAGAAATGTTTTTCTTCTCTGATTAATTTTTCAAATAATTTTCTCAAAGAAGTTTCCTGCTGTTTCAAAATAATGCAGAACATCATACTAAATAATTACTAATAAAAATGTATTATCTGTTTTTGCAACTACAGCATAAGTTAGTTGTTTGACTGTAAAGAAACATTATAAAGAAACATGGTTAGATTACTGCAAAGGTCCAAAACAAACCAAAGTTTTTGGACTAACAGCCTGCAAATTCTGCAGGTTTCATATGTSTGTTTCATATGTACATTAAAAGAGAGAGATCTAAAGTTTGGAAAAATTAGGTGAAGATGAAAATAAAAAAGCTATATCAATACCTTTCTGCATATAATAATAATTGYAAAATTTTGGTTCTCTCAGAATTTGGCATGAGCATTTGATTCACCTTCAAATTTATTCTCACTTTGCCATTAAACAGACATATATTACACACATTTCAATTAGATTATATTTTCCAGAGGAGGAAAATAAAATAGCTGATATTCACATCTGTGATTACATGCCACAGTCATGAGTCACCTGAGAGCCATAACCAASCAAGACATTTGTCTGCATCTGTCCATATACTAAATATTTCCTCAGAATGAAGTAAATACTGTCAGAGAGTATAACCAAAACAGCAAATGGAGCAGCCTGCAGGAAAAAAAGGATCAGACTCAAGTGTTTTTAAAATTGGATGTTTGAGGTTAAGCACTGAAGAAATACCCATTTAGGTAGGCTGTGGGAAATGAGTTCTTCAGGTTACAGATGACTGAGTGCTCCTGGACCAGCAGCACAGCTATCAAGCAAGTTTTACAGATGCAGGATGACCTGAGGCCAGAACACTCAAAATCCCTGAGCCTTGAAGTYGGGCAAGGTTAAACACTGAATTAGGGGCACTGTTTCATTCTTTGCAYCACACTCCTGGCCTGTCAGCCTGGGCCATTCATTCTGGATAAAGACAATACCCCCACAAATTCTTCACACTYCTGAAATTTTACTGGAATATCTCTRCTGGYTCCTCTCATTTGCTTCTCCCAAACTCCAGCCATGACCTGTCAGCTTCCTTGGAGCTTCACTTTTCTTCTGCAAGCCAAAATGGCAGAATCACAGAATGGTTAAGGTTGGAAGGGACCTCTGGAGGTCATCTGGGGGTCTGTGCTCAAGAAGGGTTTCTTAGAGCACATTACTCAAGATTGTATCCAGCCAGCTTTTGAGTATTTCCAGGTAAGAAGACACACAACATCTCTGGGCAAACTGTTCCTGTTATCCTCAGTAAAGTTATTCYTCATGTTCAGGTGGAACTTCCTGTGCATCAGTTTGTGCCCATTGCCTCTTGTCCTATTGCTCAGCCAAGAACAGCCTGTCTCCATCCTCTTGACAAAGGCAGCTGGATAGGGTCCTAATTGCCTTATTCTTCACAAAAAAAAAATACTGTTTCAGTCTTAGCAGTTAGAAAATACCTTTCCAAACTTTACAGAGCAGGGATATTTTTTACAACCTGCTTATTAAGTGGCATTTGATTTTAATTTATGAGTGGATGCATTTGTGTCAAGTCATGCAAAGTCTKTTCTTCATATTTGAATTTCATTTTCTGCCACTTTTCTCTAATGATTTTGGAATCTCATAAAATTTTACAGGAGTTGTCATTTTTCTGATACAGCATAAAAATCTCAGCATGMTATAACAAGGACATATCTTTGCTTTTATATTAAAATAAGTATTCAGAATTGGTATTTGTCTTCCTCACTGCTGTCTAATTACTTTGATTAGGTCTAGTGTGTGGTTTCACTGTTCATTATAAAATGTGATCTGTTTTTATAACACAGATGTCTTCCTGATCCTTTTCTTTCAAAACTAAATTCTGTACATTTAGCACCCAACTGACAGCCTCTTACTGCTTTCAGTGAATAATTTTCCAACARCATCCACACAGTCTCATTGATCTGTGTGAATATATGCTGACCAGAGTAAGTGGATTCTTACATACTAATGATTTTGTAAAGTGATTCATTGCTTAATTAGCAAGGGGGCACATTCAGATGTCCTAAATGTGGTGCTACTCTCCTCAGTACCTCTACTGAGTCTTAGCTCTTTGATGGAAAGAGCTAAGATGGCTTCAAAATGCCTCCAACCCTGCACTAATGTAAGAGGGATGTGGGAGTGGACAATCCAACCTAGACARAGAACACTTTCCTGCCAGTTGCTCGTAGGACAGACTGCCCTGAGGCCAAAAAGAAGCAAAGATGTTTTGAGTTATCATCAGCCTTCAGAGTTTGTTGTGTTCCAGAAGGAAAACACAAAACAGTAGTTCTCCAGGTTCCATGGAGTAGAAAGTTTGAATGGACTCTCAGCAGATATGGCACATCAAACTGTACTGACAGTTCTGATTGTCATGTACTGCAGCCACTATCTTACCATGTAAAGCAATGCTTCTTGAGACAGCTGGAATCCTCTCCAGAAAAGCAGCTGATTGCTGTGAGAAAAGATGTGCCAAGTACCATCCTTACAACAGGCTGGGAATTTGATACCTACCAGAGAACAGCTTGTACARAGACTTTATGAAATCTCCATTCTTTACTGGTGGATCAAAGTCTTCTCAGCTGACACCTGTGGGCTCATGCTTTCAAACAGAACTGTTTACAGACATGTGCATCTTCATAAATAAATAACCAGCAAATCATGTCCCTGTATGCATTTCCCAGATGTTTTTCAGAGGAGATTTTCTCAMGGAGACTTGTAGTTACACTTGGAGGAGCTTATTTGAGGCAAAAAGCACGATACGCTTCCACTTTCATAATTTCAATGACTAGCCCTTACCTGGACAGGCCAATCCATTAATTCACAGCACACACCTGCTGATTTAATCTTCCTGCAGCTTGATCCTCCCAGGGCTTTCTCTCTGTACTAAGGTTTTGGCCCAGCACTACAAAATGCCATTTAGTCTGTTTAATGAAGTACAATAGATCACTTTTTTGATGACTTCTGGAAGGATGAACAAAGGGAAATTCACCCATCGGCTCAGAGAGGTACCAAGCATAAGTGGTTACAGGCTCAGGAAGTCTGTCTCAAACCTTCCACGGATATGGAGAAAGTCTAACAACATCAGGCAGGCTAATGTACTTCAAGCAACACTTAGTTATAACCCATAAACATTACTGAACATACTGAATGAGATTTTTTACAGGACGTAATCCATCCATTTCTCAGGTTTTGGACTTTCTGAAGAACAGAAGAGTGGTAATGAAAGTTCTTATGTAGGAATGAACAGCTATTGAGTAAAATACTCACAAACCCTCACTCCTCTTTCCATCAAATTACAAATCACTCACATCAATGCAATTGCATTTTATCCAAGAACCTAATAAGTGAGATGGGTCTTCTTTTAGAGAGAACATTTTAGACTGATAAAAAAAACCCTAAACAGCAACCTAATGATACAATTATGTGTTTGCCCTTAAGCTAGCCTCTTAGGGAACATTCCAGACTTGTAGTAGGCACAACCAAAATTACAGCCAACGCWTAAGAGTTGGCTGAATTACTCCAACGAGGTCTATGTATCTAGGAGGGATTAAAAACTATTAAGGGACAAACTGACGTCACAGGGGAGAACAAGGAATACCCCATAATGAAATAAAACACATTTAGATAAATAAATAATCAAACCTAGAATTTTAAAATTTCCCAGAAGTTCTTCTTTTCTCTTCTGGAAAAGAAGAATTGAATCTGAACAGATTAATGCATTTAAATGTTTTTTCATAACAAAGTACTTGCAATACATATACATTATACATTAGAACTATATTTACAGAGTAGATCAGAAACAATTTCCATTAACTTGAAGACTTCTTATTATCAAAAAAAAAACAACACAATGACCACAAAAAAACCTACCTGTTCTTTTTATATGTGTTTTACCTGCTCAAACATTTAAGCTTCTTAAAATTTAAGACAACAAGACTAAGCTGCATATTTTATATGGGGGAGTCACTTTCAACAGATATTACACACAGATGATGGAAGACAAAAGGCAGCACAAATAACAAAGGCTAGGCTTGCTTTACAATGGCCAGTGGTTAAAATTTACTTAGATATTGTATCTCTATACTATTTCTAAACTGAATATGACATCTTCTGTTTAATATCTGGAGCTCTGGAGAAGGTCCACTATTTCAAATAAATTCCAAAAATTTTGCCATTCAAATGAATTTATGATCAACCAAACAAAAAAATCCAATGCTCAAGCTCTGCTACAGGCAACAATGAAATATATTAAGTTCTTGGCTGTTATGTAGACTATGACTCTGTGATGTAGTAGGAGTTACAAAACAGATCCACTTGTTGCCTTATATCCTCATAGTGCTGAGCCTTTACATCTCTTTGATTTAAAACTGAATATAAATTTAAACGTGTGCCTAATTGTGCCGAGAAAAATAGCAAAATCAGCAGGAGAACTTGAAACAGAAATGATGAGTGCATTGTACTTTTGACTTTCTAAGCCTGTAAAATCCCCTGTGAATGGTATGCATTTTTCTACTGCTAATAAATAAATAAATAACAAGTAATCATCCTTATAGATATATATAATATATAGATAATCATATGCAGATGATCAGGAGTCAGACACTCACAGCCCCATTAGGGTCTTCCAATTGTCCAAGCCTGTTGCAAGTTTAGGAAACACAGACTAACARGATTGCTGACTTCATACTAGTGCTGAGGAATGGCAGGTACCATCAATTGCCAACCAAGGAATTCCCACACATGAGACTGTGATCAAAAGGGAAACCCCACAATGGGACTGAGTGTTTGAAAGTAATACCACACTTCACATCTGCCTTGCTTCATACAGTGCCCTTAAAGCCATGCAAAAGGCAACAGAATGAGCCACGGTGTGTTTTTAAAACAAAGCACAGTGGTTGTGCCCAGCTTGTGTTAAGCAGTCCTTGGGAAGAAGTYGTCACAGCAGATGGTGTCCTTTTCCTCAGCCAGGTTGCAGAAATGGCAGAGAGCAGTGTGAATATTATGTAAGGGCTGTAAATGTCACAGCTGGCTGCTGCCTGGGCACCTGTACAGAGCAGGTGTCAGTGCTGTAAAAACTGTCCATCCTGCCAGGCCACTTTCCTGAGGGGGGAGGGGGTGTGCCCTGGAACCCACTGTGCTTCCTTTGGTTACTTGTCTTGACCTCAAATTGGGCAATGGGAGCAGTCAGAAAGGGTTAAACCATTCTTCAAATCCAACTGAAKAACAAATAAATTTCTCTTTAGCAAGACACAGGAAAGAAATAAATCAGCAGAATTATGTAGGTGAGTACAAACAGTGAATCCAGCTCAGCCGACTCCAGTGCTGATCACCCTGCAAACAGTGCTGCTTTCTAATGTAGGATTGAACTGGGGGCTTGGTGTAGGAAAATTTAATTTAAGATGGGTATTATCATTATTCTATATTTCTTCAAGACACATTCAAACCTTGCAGTGATAAAAGATCTGTAAGTACCATGCTATACCATGCTACAAAACTCAAGGTGCTGAACATTTAATTCTAAAGATCACAAACTGCTCATTACTCCAGCTTGGGCAACCAATCTCCTGCATAAAGAGAAATATATTTCTAAGTCTCAAATTCATTTAACTGCCAAATGACACATGATATTCTTTTCCTAATGCTTGTGCATTCACACTATGGTACCAGACATATAAGACAGTTGAATACTGTAAGATTTGCTTTATTTCATGTATGGAAGAGACAAGAGGTCCATAAAAGATTTGCACAAAGATAGGCACTAAGGGAAATCTAGCACCTAAGTTTTCTTCAGAGTTACTTTTGGATTGTTTTCAGTAACAATGATGCTTAATAGTCTTCTTGCTAATCTAATTTTCATTAGCCGTTTTGAGTATTCCAGATATTCATATTTGGGTGAAAATTGACCAAGAGGCAGTTTCCTTTCAGGACAGGGTGCGTTTTTAGGAAGCTGGAAGGAAAATAATCAGTGAATAAGCCCTGGTTGCAAATCAACTAGCAAGGTAGGGAGCAGTTTTGTCATCTGCATTTTGGGTGCTTGACTGCACAGGGATCAAAAGTTGGAATCACAGAATCATGGAATCTTCAAGGTTGGGAAAGACCTCAAGGATCATCAAGTCCAACTATTGATTAATTAAAGTCTACACAGAACTGTGATCATTCATTTAAAGAGAATTCATGGCTCAGAGGATGTGAGCTATTCTAAAACATTATTTTCACTCTATTTTCAGCCACTAGGTGCCACACTGTGCTGTGGGAAAGTCTCAGCAGCATCCCTGGTAAACTGAAGAGACAATGTCCAGTTCAAAGCTATGTTGAATAGTGTTTGTTTTTGTTTTTGTTTTTTTTTTCCTATAGATACAGGTACTCTGTATGATTCCTGTTACATTCATAATATCATGACATGTTCTGAAAAGCAGAATTAACTCTCAAAAGTTAAATTTYGCTTCTCAATTTCTGAACACTTAGTTCTGCAGCCTTCAAGCCCTGTTACTGTGGAGGAATAAAACAGGCATAAATATATAAGTGTTCTTGCAAAGCACAGCATTACTGAGTCAATACAATTGTTTTTCATCCAAGCAGCTGAAAGGGATATGTAGGAACACTAAAAGTTAAATCAACATTGTACTGA
Organism: Alauda arvensis; assembly: GCA_902810485.1. Classification (NCBI taxonomy): domain Eukaryota; kingdom Metazoa; phylum Chordata; class Aves; order Passeriformes; family Alaudidae; genus Alauda; species Alauda arvensis. The sequence continues at coordinate 106,413 of CADDXX010000384.1, forward strand.
TATATAAAAGTGCTGATGGTGCAAAGAGAGTAGAAACCAATAAACAGACTGATTATTATCAAGAAAAATACTAATAGCTTCTCTTTATCACAACTACAATGTATCTATTAAAATGGACTGTATCCMTGTCTTCACCTGCTCATTAGGATGGTGCATCTCTTATTAACACTCAATTAGAAGAAAACCTATTCTGAGTTGACTTCAGTGTATAATCTCCTGAGAGCTGCTTACTGTTTCCAAAAAGGATATTCACTTTATAATAACATTTTGTTCTTCCTCTGTTTACTTCCCTGAAGTAAAAAACCAAAAGAAACCAACTAAACAAACAAAAARCACAGAAGAAAAAACCATATGAAATTCAACGCCCAGAAACTTTCTTCATATTCCAACTTTTACTTTACATTCAGCTCAGCTGCTTCTGAGTTCAATCATTGCTACAACATGACCACCCTCACCTCCCGTTCAGGAATGCCACCAAAGCAGAGCACACTGTTTATGCTTACAGTCCCATCAAGTCTTTGTTTCTGAAAGTGGCTTGACAAGGCACTGCCATCACCCTTTCCCTTCACAGTTCTTGCCACGAAGAATTAGATCATGGGTGTATCTAAAGAAACAGAAGCAGACAGACCTTGACCTAGCAGATATAGTCCTTATGCTTTTCATTATCTTGATGTATAGTTCTAAAGTACATGAGATGAAATACACCATATTGCTCAGAGTTTAATTTCTAGGGTGAAAAATTACTCTCTAACTGTTTATACAGTGTTTTTGCAACTGGCCAGACTGATGCTTCTGGCCAGACTTCAAAGCTCTTTCAGAAAACAATATACCCTCTGAGGTTAAGAGGGGAAGCACTGATTTCTCTCTGCCACTCAACTCAAACATGTCTCTTGAACTGAATGACATGAATTATCCTGCTGTAAGAAATGAATGGACCTGCTTTCAACAGAGCCTCTACAGGATACTTTAAGCTATCCTAGAAAACTTTAGTTTGCTCAGACACAAATATTAGCTCTGGACATTGCTGCAGTCTCATTTGAACAGTGAGATATTTTCTGATTATTCTTTGTATTTCAGGTCACTACAGTCCAACTCTCAACAYCAACTAAAACAAGTGGTTGCTTGGAGACCTTACTTTGGTAGTCAGTAATCCCACTGACTCTCTCATATAACCAAAGTTTTCCCTTTCAATATCCAGGAACAAGTGTTCATGAGCCTCTGARTTTAATTAACCTTCTCACAAAACGTGAGAGATATCAGACTAAACTACACCGCATTCCAGCATGTTTGGTTTCAATGGTGTCCCCTGTTTCTGAACATATTTTGGCCTATAAAATGCCAAAGCCCTGGCAATCACCTTACAATGGTAGAACATTTAATATAAATCTTAATCCTCAGAAATTAAAACCCAGTAAAAAAAAAAAAATCATATACTAGGTTTACAGATATGCAATGATCATTTTCCCAGTGTGCTTTTTCTCTAGTAACCTTCCATAGAAATTAATGCACAAGTAAGTATTTGGTTCCTTTACTCTCGACTGCATATTCAACAATAAAAGCCCTTCCAGACAAGTGGCATCCTTCCTGCTAAATTCCGTATCATGGTCTTCCAACTTTCATACCAGCMACTGGTATTCCAGAAATCCATTATTCTAGCTCTGCCCACTCCCCAGGCTCAGGAAATGTACAAATCCAGTACTGAGACTGGCTGTCTCATGACACTGGGGTTGTATGTTAGGGTGTCTAGTAAAAACAACCTCCAGTTTTCTTACACATTCCTCACCTAACACAGCTGAGTTTGAAATTAATGCACAAAAGCAACTTGYTTACTGGCATCTAACAACTGATCACAAGACCATGGCTTGCATGCAAATCAGGTACATGCCAAATAAATGGTCAGGTTAGATGCAATAAGAGCTACTATAAATATTAGGACCTCAGCAGTGGTCAAGAGTGARTATAGTCTTCCCCACTAATAGCTCACCAGATGAAGCAAGTTCTGAACTCTTTTCTTCCGTCTACCTGCAGTATGAGAAGTTGTCACACAGTAAGAAAACTCTTCATACAGTGAAGAAGTTCTCCTAGGTTAAGAACATTTTGTTCAGTTTAAGACAGACCAGTTATTAAAGCTGATATTTTCCTTATTTACAGATTRTTTAGGATTAATGACACATAAAAAAACATAATGGCTTTTTCATCACAGTGGTGGCACATTCTTGTCTAGTTAGCCTGAGAGGTTYCAGTGTATAGTTCAGTAAGGCAGCAGACACTCCAATTACTCAAATATGGTTGTTTAAAGGTCAAATATGTTTGTTTAAAGGTTTGAGAAGGGTCATCTACTGCTTGTGTCCCAGCCTTCATAGAAGGACTTCATAAAATACTGCCCTGAACACTAACAAGAGACTTTCCAATCTCGGGGATGAACTATTCTGGTTCAGTGGAATTGAGTTCCAACAACATACAAAAAGTTAATACTGTTCTCACCACAGGACAGTAAATCATTATCTTCATCCAGTCCTGATTCTCMAAGAAGACTTTTATTTTCATCAACAATTTTTCTGAGGTCCTTTACTTAAGGGACAGAAATRTTAGCCACACCACGTGAAATCAGAAGAGACAATACATTTTATAAAGTTGCAACAGTAAGGTTCCATTACTGGTCTGCAACCTTTCTGTCAGCTCCTGCTGAAGCTGCCAAATGAATCTCCAAGGAGTTATTTAGCAGCTGTCTTGGGTGTCGACTCCGAGTGCCTACAAACCTCTGCAGAACACAGGAGAACTCCTGAGGCRAATTATGGTCCTTCACTAAAAAGAGCATTGATATTTGGAATGCCCTTCCACGCAGAATGACTTTGCTTTTGGACATTGTTTATGACTATCAGTCCACAACACAGCTTCGTGTCCAGACTTCGATACAGTCAGGAACCCTGAGCACCCARAAGGACTGGTAAAATGGACTGAACCTGCACACTTAACACAAGAGCTATGGGCAAATAAGGCCAACTGCAATTGAAAGAGGTAGAGTAGCATTTGAAGGAAAAAAACCCTTAAAAACATACTAGAAYTCAAGAAACCCAAGACATCCAGATGTGTAATATTTATTTATAGCCATAGACAATTTCCATTTGGTTCCAAGCTTGATATGATTTGGATTCAAACTAGGACTCGGAACTAAAGCCASAGATGGAAAATTTTATAATTTTATACATAAATGCGTTTCCCTTGGTACTTCTGGAACCTTTGATACTTCAGTCTTGCCTGAAAGAGGTGAAAGGCAAAAATCTGCTAGAATTCCTAAAAATATTCATACTCTTCCTGTCACATCTGATTATGTCTTTTCCTGCAAGACCCAAGTCCTCCATCAGTGGACTGATGGATAAGGTCCAGTTTTCTCTTTGATACTTTTTAATGCACACATGAAAGCACCAAGGAATTGCTGAGGAAGTTTGAGCTCAAGTCAAGTGACATCTATGTACAGATTAAGTTCAGGAACTGTACAAAGACACCTAGCCCCCATACTTCACAGTCACAGGATATAAAATCATTTCTGAAACAGACTCCTTGCTAGGTGAGGTCAGGTTGTGGGAATGCACATTTGGCTGAAGCTAAACCCCATCAAGAGCTTGGACATAGGTGAGCATCTATGGCCATAACACAGTCTGTGAGATTAAGCATACATACCTGAAAAGCATCAGATTTTTTGACAGGCTTGTAGGGCTCCTAGGTTCCTGACAGATATTATTGGTGCTAAAAAAATGCCTCCATCTATTTTTCTCAGTTTTTTTTTCCTAGGGCATTCCAGAGGACCTTTCTATATGATGAAACAACCATTATTAATGCCCTATTTTTTTGTTGGCAGTACCCCACTGATGTGATATAACTGGACATGAAACTTTCTGAGGCTTGTATTTAAACATCCAGAACTAAGWCTGTCACAGATTTTGCAACCATCTGTCCAGAAACAATAAACTTATCTTCATTCTTATCTATATTTCATATAGAAAAACCCAAAAATCTTCAAAAAGAAAAATATCACACTGGTTTTCATTTTCTGCCACAAACACTGGCAGAAAATGTGGCAGGGAGCACAGTCATGTTTGATGGATTGAAAAACACAACTAAAGTTCACAAAGTAGGATGACTTAAGTCACCTTGAATGACCATCATTGTATGAGGCCCACAGAGTTCAGATGTACAAATAAGAAGTAAAAATTTAAGGTGTTCATTCTAACAGATTCAAMTCTGTAAACACAATGATCAAACTTGCGAAGACAATGAAACTTTAACATTTTAACTTTAACCTTTTTCCTCTGTTTTGATTTCTGTAGTCCTTCTATTAACYCAGAATTCTGAATACTCATGTAAGATCTGCCAGTTCATCAATACACATAAAGACATTTCTAAGTCATTTACTTAATTGATTTAAAGTTTACAAAAAGTAAAAAAAGTGAATTCCTTGGAACCTAGATAGTATGTATGTACAGGTTTTATTACAGTTGTTCTGATTTCCTTCTACTCCAGGCAATTTTACCACAATAAAATCCTTGATCCAAAAGGTATGACCATCACATAATATTGTGAAAGCARGAAAATATAAGGCTGGGTAGCAGCACTCTCTTTAGTTAAAAGTATTTTTAATGACTTCATCCTTCATGGTTGCCCAAAGCACCCTGTGAAATAAACCTTTAACTCTTACATCGTTTCTGTCTTGAGGGTAATGAGCCATATGTGAAGACATCTGCAATGCCTGAAAGGAATGATCATTAATTAGAGAGAAGACAGGACGTTTTCTGATTGCTGATATGGGGTGGGGAGATGGGGGAAAGCCTTTCAAAAAGTCACTGGAATTAAGAAAGAAAATTAGTCCTTTAGCTGACATGAATCACTGYAGATATCACAAGACATGAATACTCTAGTAATGATTTTTATTTCTTGTATGTGCTGGGGAGAAAAATTGCTACACTGTGGGAGCRAGACAGCAGAGAGGAGACAGAGAGCCAAGAGAAGGGAATTCTGTGAAAAAGGCTAAGACAACAGCATATGTTGTTTGTATAGAAATCTCTTTCTGGAAGGTCTGGAGAAAGATGCAAAAGCAGGGCACAGATTGTATGCTTAACCTCTTMTTTTCCCTGCTCTAATTGCCCTCAGTTTACAAATTACTAGGTCAGGCACTCTCATTTTACAGCTTTCTCTGGAAGTAGCTGAAGCCTTAGCCTCTCCTCCTGACCAAATATCCATTTTGAATCACCTTCCTCCTGACCTTTATGTGGCACCATGTGGTGTGAGGCTCAGCATCGTGCAGGGACAGTCCAATATGTCTTCTCAATGACGCATACAAAGTTGGACTTGTAGCAGAGTGAAGGCTTTGTATAAATGTGTGACTTCTTCACTGGTAGAAATCCCTGGCTTTTTCCTGGCTTGGAGAAAAACAGCTGGAAGTGTTCTGCAACTGAAAGAGCAGAAGACACACGTAGGATAGAGAAAATAATTTATAGGGAGAAATAGAAAGAATGATTCATTCCAGCCCAAGATAAGAGGAATGAATCATCACCTTGCTGATCTATCCCCATTGATCATAAAGGGAAAAGAGACAGCTAGTTCAGAACAGATGCCTGACTTTTAGACTCCTGAAGTCAGACAACCATAATCCCTGTCAAACTTGAGAGATTAGTGGTTTAGGGCCCCAAATTCAACGTGTTCTTGGAGGTTGCTGCAGGCTAGAAGTCTCTCTTGTGCTCAGGTTTTGTGCTCATGGTCTCCATCTCTTGTTCTCTATCAAAAATACCTACTTGGATGTTACATGTTCTGACAAGGGGTATATTTGACAGGAAATTTGCACTTTTTATAGCCTTGCAAATACATTCTTTATAGCAGCTGCATGTATTTATACCACTGGTTTTACAGAATTTCTTCTCTGCTGCTCTGTCTGCATAGATCCATGGTTTATACTTCCTGAGTTATAYGAAAACAAACAAATTACATTAATTGCTGTGGCATTCACGTATGGAGAGTGTTAATTGTTCAGTAAACACCATACGCTCACCTGTGCTGAGAAAGCTCAGTATACAAGGTACAAACTATCTAATGCATCCACAACAGCCTTGGTATTCAAGTACAAGAATAAAAAGGCACAAACTGAACATAAATCATCTTGGATTAGCATGGCTCTGAGTATGAATTAATAAGCTGTGTTGTAACACCTAAACGAGAACTACTTGATGTCATGTCACTTTGTAACAGGGAGCACAAGTGCTCTAGTCAKTCACTTCCAGATAGACAGGCAACTGAAGCATATCTTTTCTCAGCTGAAACAARCCCTCAGGACAGACATTTATTCATTTTTTGCAACTTTGGGGTTTGTTGGCCATTATGCYGTTATTATCTACAGTTTCTTATTTTTTCATTTCAGTGACCCAACAAAATATGATTTATTGATTTCCATGAGTGATTTAAGATTTTGCAGGGAAGGAATGAATAAAAATTTAAGAAAGCCTGCTTCAGGCTTTATATAAAATAATAATTTTTTGATAGGGAGTTCTAGTGCATCCAACACAGGAAGTGCAACTTATCCTTAATTCCCAATTTTTAGATTCCTATCTAAATGGAAGATATGGGCTTCATGAACATGTACTCTCTGTTTTTTCTGAGTCTGCTCAGCTAAGGAATTGCTCTCTTTGGCTGTTCCCAGGTAAACATACCCCTGGAAGCATGACAGTTACTAACTGAGGATTTAAATGCACTCTGGGAATTTCTGGACTGTAAACCCTTGGCAGATGGAGACAGCCATGAACATTTCTGTCAGAGTTGAGCCAGCATTATGATTAATGTTTATACATGACCTGTGAAAGTTAGAAAGAATA
>CADDXX010000384.1:113359-138899 GCA_902810485.1 Alauda arvensis
CTTAGATGGTTTTTCCTGGATTCTTCCGAAACAGAGTTGGCTGCTGAATAACTATTACAGTTTTTTCCAGCAGAGGAGGATACCACCAGCTCAAGACTTTACCAGGAATAACATATTCACTGTTTAGCTCATTAGATCTACTGATTGCTTCTTTTTTGAAAGTAAGGCACAGCAACACCATGCCTAACATGGCAGCTCCTCAAAGGAGTTCCTCATGGGAAAGGGGAGCTGCAATGTCTTTCTTCTATGTCTTCAGTCATACAAAACAGTAGGTATTGTAGCATATTTTTTAAACAAAAATTAATGTGTGCTTAGACAACACTAACATATTCTGGAAAAGAAAATTAATGTGATCCTACTACACAGTATTGACATCCAGTGACTGACATGAAGGGAATCACAACTATCAGACAAGGAGATAGACCTCAGGTGATGCTTAGAATTAAGAAAAACACACAGAAAATAAAAGCCTCTTTTGAACTGTCAGGAGAAGATTGCTTTAAATGCAGGGGTTTGCTCCAAACACCAGCTTGGCAATTTCTGATTTTAGAAGGAAAATCTGTTTCCTTTTACTTGAAACACTTATGGATCACAGCCCAGCCCTCAGTGACAGATGTTGATAACACAAAAAGTACATCTGGCAGATATTCTCATAATAAAAAAAATGTTATGACTAAGACATTAATCCTGCCAACAYGTACCTATGGTCTTAACTTGTAACAGACAAGCATTTTGATGTTTGCAACACCAGGAACCAAGTTTAACTGGACTTTTCCTGTATTTTCTTTTAATAGCACAGCCCCTTTGACATTTCCTCACAAGTGTTACTAGGGACAGCAGAAGCTGAGTAATTGGCTGCAGGAACAAGAGATAAGCAGTCAGTGATTTTCAGGCTTGAGGTTGCAAGCCTGGAAACATCAATAAAATCAGGAGTGTAATCCTGAAAACAGTCAAAAGCAGAAAAAAAAATTGGGAGGTTACTAAAATAAGCCTTGAATTCTGCTTCAAAAGGAATATGATAAAGCCCCCCCAGTATTATACCTTCCAAACACTTTTGTAAAGGAACATGATGTATTTATCACTGCCTATCTGGGGAAATATGTTCCTGGAGGAAAACAGCCCTGACTCATCACATTCAGAATTGCATCCTTGGATTTTGAATAGAGGTATTTGTGGTATGCTCCACTGGGAGAGTGAGGCCGATCTCAACAAAGGGATTCACCTCGCCTGCCCAAGCAAGTAGGCATGTCCTCTTTAGTCCCCTCTCAGCTCAGTGAAGCAAGGACTCACGAGGCACAATCCACCTGAGCTATTTTAGGTGACTGCTGCAGACCCAGGAGAGCTGGAGAGTGTTCTATCCCTACATCTGTGCAGGGATCTGAGGGTTATCACTGCAGGCTGAACTCAATGTTCTAAAGTGAGGAGAGATGCTTCACTGGGTTGAGGAAGCATACATAATTTGGTGCCCTAAAAGGATCTGGAAGTCAGAACTTCTCTGAAAAAACTTGCATAGCCATTGAGAGAGSATATGTCTGTTTTGGCACCTGTAACAGCTGCATTGGCACTTGGGGGCCCTCACTTGGAGATCACTCACACAGACAATTACACATGCATGTTTAATATCATCCTGCCACGCAGCAGCACTTCATCCTTATGTAACTACCTGCTTTYCTTGCCCTTCACCTCCTCCACAGAAAAAGCTACATTCTTTCTCCTCTTCCTCACACTAGAGCTATCACTTCATCCAGGTCTCACAATCACACTTTCTTCTTCCTTAATTTGACCTGCCATACTCAGCTTTTCTGTAGAACTAAGAGAGCTTTTATTGAAAGAAATTTAAAGAACACTATTTAAATATGTTTTTTTCTTATTTTAAAAATGTTTTTAAAAGAAACCCTTCAATTTAAAATGGTATCTTCCATCCTGACATTGGGATATCAAGCAGAAACTTGAGGCTAACAGCATCCTGCCTTTTCTGTGTGCTGCTGTTGTGTCTTCACAATTCTTGCCCTGTGGATGCCCTAGAGTTTTGGCTTATCTTTATAGCAGCATTTGAAAAGATCTCTGTGAGGCAGGAGGAAGCTCAACTTCCTTTTCCCTAAAATATTGGGATTTTCTTATTCATCCCTTGTTCTCCCAAGGATAGTAAAGTTGCCTAAATGTGTGTGCTTCATCTGGCATTTTTCTTCTTTGAGCAATGTGGTCCAATTCCCTTCCCCATTCCCATCAACTGAATCATGAATTGGCAAACTCACCAAGTGAGAGACCATAAGTGTGACTGCACTTAATTGACAGAACATCAGACACAGCAAACTGAAAAGTTCAAGGGTGGAAACATTAATGGCAGCTGTGTGTATATACAGCAACAGTTTTGATCAGGAGTAGAATGCAGAGATGTTTTAATTGGCACAAAGTTAACCATGCTGAGCTACATTTAACCTGCTTGAAAGCTGTGGGTTGCAGAGTTTAACAAATTGCTGCTGCGTGTGGTTCCAGTGTGATTCTCAACTCCAGCTGCACTTAACAATACTCATCATTTACTTAGTGAGGGAARCAATGCTTCCCTTATTAACTTTTCTTTCACTTCAGCAAAGGTTACACAATTATTTTTTTTTTCAAGGTGATTCACCTCAAGTCCCAGTAATGTTTTCAAGGTCTATGTTAGTTGCAGAGAAAGCAGATCAGGCAGTAGTGTGCACAACCTTCAGGACTCTGTATTGTCTATCCAGGCCATGTCTTCTTCACAGCTCAGAGATCATGCACTCTGTTGGTTCATCTGTAATGGGCAGCTATCACTGGCTGGACCTTTAATGTGCTTCTGCTAATGGAAACAATTAAGGGCAATCGTTTTTAAGAGGGCCAGCCAAAGAGCTGGATCATGTCTTAAAAGAGGACTGATTTTCAGCCAGTGCTGACAAAGTGCTTAAAATTGGCAGAGAAAAAACCATTATAAAATGCAGAAATGATCAGCAGGATTTGAGAAATTCTGCCCTAAAAAGTAATTGCAGATTTTGATGGAATTTCATATAACAAAGGTCTGTGTAGTCACTGTTCAGTATARGTACATTTCAAACAGAGAGCTAGGCTTCACATTTATGTTCTGATCCTAAATTCCTTATTTCCAAATGCACAGTCTGTGCTCACAAAGGACCACAATATTGTTCACATTCAGGGGCAGAAGAGTGCCCACAGAGTTATGTGTTTATTCACTGCCATTTTCTAAAGGGATAAAGCCTTCAGTCCCATTCCCTGCATAGCTGGTTCCACTTCCATGCACACAGCACCTAATCTGAGGAGTCATTTAGTGCAGGAATGTTTTGAGTCACAGCTTCAAATTTTGCTCTCTTGTCTTCATGCTAGCTGTTATCAAACACACCTTTCTATGAATTAACAGGAGCCAATTAGCARGAACTGCAGATAAGCCTTTATGTGTTTGATTGTATAGCAAAGAAATTAAATGACTGATGTTTTATCTTAAAGTTGCRAAACCAAAATAGCTTACTGGTATAATACAAGCACAGACATATCCTCAGAGGACTGACACATTCAGAATATCACTGTAATTAATGTTTTAAAGGGTGGAAGTTAATGCAAAGAATGTACATAGTAGTGGGCTTGYTCTGCAGGCATCTGATAGATACATTATGAATAAAAAAAGATACATATAAACAAAGAAATAATATTACAGGAGCTTTTACAAGATTTTCTCCTGTTACCTTGATTTTTCCACGTATTAGCTTTGAAACATTGTTTAAGACCTACATTTGTTTATCTCCTGCAAGAGGTAAAGGCAGAACATCCACCGAAGCAAGGTAATATCAAAAAATTTAGCAGAAACACCTTTGTTTCGTAGAAATTTACCATTAAAATGGTACTCACAGCTTGTTTTCTTCCGTGCTTGAATGGGCTGATCTGTCCTATTACCCAGACCCAAACATTCAATGGAATTTGTTTTTTCTTAATAGTGGCAGCACCTTCAYCTGCCTTTCAGGAGTGGTGCAGGARGACAATCCAAATTACTTTGTTTTTTACTCACCCACTGTTCTGTACCTCAGAGCTTACAGAGGAGGTCTTTGGCCTTGTRAGAACCCACATTAATTTTGCCATTGATCTCCTGATTTCAGCTCAGTTATACAGTAAAGGAAGAAGGAACAGTGKCACAGAAACATCCCTCTCCATAATTCATGTTATGGAGAGCTATGTCACATTTTATCTTTGTGGACAGTTTTGTGAAGGTGGTGACAGAGGTTCAACATGTTTCTAACCAGACATGACTGACACTACACYGGAAAACACAAAACAACAACAGAATTCCATCAATCAAATGAAACAAAGAGATGTATATGGATAAAGACCAAGAAGAGCAACAGGAAGGATCAGAGGTCTGAAATCCTCTGTGACAAAAGACAGTAAGCATTAGGGCTGTGATGAGACAAAAAAGCAGCAGCTTTTTTTAAGCCACCAGAGAGCTCTAGGTCAGACCTGAAAAAAGCTTTGTAAAGATAAAGAATAGAGCCCAAGGAAGACTTGTCTGGGGAGACTGCAAAAATGCCATCACTTAAAGTCTCAATCACAAGTCAGACAAACAGCTGTCAAGGAGAGCAGATGTATTGCTGACTCTACCTTCTTCTTACAGGCTGTTTTATAAGATTTTTATACAATACTTCACTTCTTAATGCAAATACACAAATACTCATCTAACCAGTGCAGAAAAAATAAGCAAGTTAGATGTACAAGAACAAGCATGGCTTAAGACTAGACAAAATTTAATTTCATAGTAATTACAAGGTAGATGGAGGTACTAAAAATGTAAGCATGAATCTTAATAAATTAAATTATCTTTAGAAACTAATAAAGCGACAAAGTAATTATGTGTTCTGCTGAAAACACCTTTTTTTAATAAAATGCAGATAATTAAAAATAATAACTTGGAGAACTTTAACTTAGGGCSAAAGTTATGAACAAAAAGTGCTATACTAATATATCAAATATGCCTGGTGCYGAAATTCTCTGGCATAGAAYGCTTCTTCTCCTTCTCCTTCTCYRGTATAGAATTCCCATCTTATCCTAAAAAACTGAGTTTCTGTGYGTGGACTCCCTCTTTGGAACGGTCTTTGGAAGCASGTTTTCCTTCGAAAAATTTCCCTTGCCATGGGTAACTGCAGGCCAAAACTGTGCTGAGAGTTACCTTAGAGTTTAATAGCAGAAACTCAAGTTCCAGTGCACAGGAATGTTTTCTGCCAAAGTTTAATTTACTGGTATAAACATAAATAGTGATAGCAGTGCCATAATCGAGTAATTCCCAAGATTCTCATGGTTGACAGCACCACATGAGAATAAATACCAGGTGCCAGGACCCAGAAGGTTCTGTTTGGGGCCTGTTTGGGGCCATAGTTGTAAGATTACAGTCCCTAAAGAGCATGGAGCAAAGTGGCAAATTCAGTTTGGATGTTGCCTTTGCAACCTGAGATTAAAGAGAATCACTTGAATTTTGTCTCCTGAACTCCAAAAGGGAGAGGAGGGGTTACATACAGTTTCAAAATGAATTTAGGATTTCAAGTATTAAGGATAAAAAAACTGAAAAACAAAAATAACATGCATACTYATGTCATTGGTGTTCCTAGGCTGCTCCCATTGTTTCTAGCCCTAGCAGACCTGAGAAAATTACAAACTTATAAATGAGACTGAACTCTGCACAGATTTTTTGTTTAGGTCCTATTACAGTATAGACATTATTACTAAGCACCAGCCATCTGTCTAGAGACCAGGAACACTGTCTAATCCCACATCCCAGAGTTTGTCTTTAATTTTAAGGATAGGTGAGTGAATTGGATTGAAAGCTGAGGTTTTGSTCTGCTCTCCTGACTGACAAGCACCTTAAGCACACAGTGCCTGTAAGAGTTGCCTTTATTCCAAACCAGGGTAGAAAAGCCAAAGAACACAAAGACAAAGAGCAAGCCCTCTTAGCCCTCAGCTCTGCAGTCCTGCCTTTCAGATTGACATTCCTGGGCTTCCCTCTTCAGCAGYATTAGCCTCATGGTCTCTCTGAAGCAGTGGAAAGTATCCTGTTTTACATTAGTGCAGTCAGAAGTTTGAATGCTGGTAAAACTGTCATGCAGTTCATAGAATTTTCTTTCTGCACCTTGCAGGAACACTAAACTCAGAAAAAAAATCAAAGAGAAAAAATCATAGTAAGTGAAGCCATGATGCAATATCTAATAAGAACACAGCCTTTATTCCAAAAAAAGCTCTTTGTGCTAACTCTTTTATTAAGAGGGGCCATGCAAATTTCTCTGTACACATGGCAGATCAGAAGGGGCTTTGCATTATGAAAGCCTTAGAGTATCTTCTGAAAGTACCTGGCATTGCTCTGAATTTGCACTGCCTACTGTTCCTCTTCATATCAATCAAAGAGAATAGCTCTGAACAAAGATTAATGAAAATCATTATTAAGGTGATTATTGGCAGAGATTATTTTTGCTGTTAGTGTCTGAGGCATTCATAATGCTATGTGTAGAGGTGAGAGCCATTTTCATTAAAGCTCACACACACACACACAGAGTTTTCTTTTTTTAAGATTAAAACCAGCCTTAAATTAAAGGGACAAATGCTGGCATCCTGGGAACAACAGTTATTCCAGTCCCTCTGCTCAAAGGAAAAAGATTAAATGAACTGATATTATTTCCTAATTCCAGGCAGAAATGAATCACAGATCACTAGAGTCTCTCTGTAGTGGCTTTTTATTATTATTATTAYATTCATTGAAATCAAAAAGTATTCACATCCCACTTTATAGTGAAGAGCTTGCTTCTTAGACCAAACTTTTCTCCAGTCTCAAACGTGACAGGGTTGCACACCAGAGAAAATTTACTCACAGAAAAAGCTTTGTCATTTATGGCCCATATAGTTTCAAACTTGCCAGTCATCTGGTTCAAAAATATTTGAAAGACCTTAATTTTTGTTCTGGTCAGCAATTTTTATTCCCAAATAATACAAGCACATAACTAACACTCATCTCTAATTTAATGTCCACAGCCATTGCTGATGTAATTATGGATAAGACACAACTTGTTTGATTTTAGGTTTTGTCCTGTACATCTGTGCTAGTCACCCTAGGTTCCATTTCACAAAGATTGAGCGTATGAATCATCTAATATACTTCAGATGTCAACTGTGAATCCTGCCCAGAATTTCCTTTTTCATYCCTCTGAGCAACTGCAGACACTTAAAATTTAGAAAGAATAATTGTGCCCTGTGTCTGTTAGTCTTCCCTGGCAGACACAGGGGCAGGGCCTCTCTGGCTTTCTGGGTGACCACTTCACAAGAAATGAAAGACTGCAAGACCTTGGTGCARAAGTTACATAATGAAACCTATCAAGACATGGCATATACCATTTCAAATAAGAATAACTGGATGAACTAATATAAGAATCCTTTCTGCCTTCTCTCAAGCCCTCAACCCTCTCCCTGATGGAATGTAAATGACTAACTCTTCTAAGCTGTCCAAATATTTTTTTAAAAGCCCRGACCTGTAGCAAAACCCACTCCAATTAGTGGGAAGTAGGTACTATCTTACCACAGGTTTGTTACTAGACACAAAACCTGACTGGCCTCACTTGAACAGAGAAAAAAAAAAAAAAAAAAAAAAAAAAAAAAAAAAAAACAAGAAAAATAAGAAATATCAGGATTATGACAGCCTGCAGGCTACCATAATAATAAAACATGGCTGAAACAGAAATGAAATCCTAATCCTGTCCCAGCAGGAGAGTAGTGCAAGAAAATACTATGAACACAAGGTCATATCCTTAGATGCTGCTGTTRCTGGACTTCTAATTCTGTGTTGACTTGGAGCCATCACAATGCATTTCAGCAGTTTAGTTTCTTCCTTCCTCAAGAATGAGGGGGTAGACAGGACAAAAGCTCAAACTTGCTGCTGCTGCTGAGATTTTGGGAGGATATTACTACTGCAGTGGGTGATCATGCACCCATGTGCCCTGCAGCCATCCAACACACACCTCTCCCTCAGCCTTTCACACATGTTGAGAGCAAAGTTTCCATTGACTGCCATGTGCTTCCTCTGTGAAGTGCCTGCAGATGGGCTCCAGAACATTTCTCCATTGCCTGTTTACCTCTTAACTATGGCATAGCAAGGGATCAACTCTGACAGCTAATGACAGCATTTGGGAAATCATGAGCGTTCAGTGGAATTCAATGCAAATTAAATATATCATTGGATGTATGTAAGGTTCTTTATGTGCTAACAAAACTTCTCCAGTTCTCATCTCTGAGTGTTAGTCTTACATAATTTTGCAATGTTGCTGTAAATTCCTTGAAGATAGGCAGATGATTGATGCATTGAAAATTGCAATACCTATAAAAGATGGGGTGAATGCACAAGATTTGGGTTTATCTCTYCACTGAAGCGATGAATTATCCAAGGAAACATGACAAGCAATTCATCAAAATATAAACCACATAGTCAAGCAAGAGTATATATTCCTTTAAAACCTAAGCAAAAGCCCATCAGAATTCAACAGCAGGCTTTCTATTGACTTCAGGAGGCCTTCAATGCAGACCAARGGAAAATTCATGGCTAAACTGGAGGGTGGGGTGTAAAGTAGTATAAAGTGATAAGCTGGAATAATACATTTTTTCCTAATTAATAATTCTTTTCCTCTGCAAAATTTATGTGTGTTATTATGTTATGTTCTAGGTCAGTGCCCTAATCTTTTTTAGTCTGAACAGGAAAGGAAAGATTTTTCTTTTAATAGTTAAATACTGTGCACTGTAAMTACTGGGCACATAAATTTCAGAATGAGAGGGCACTGTTCTTCCCTGGAGCAGCACATTCACCTCATCATCCATGGAGTTCCTTYCTGTATAACCTCTTGTGCAAAGATGGAACTCTATCACCAAAGTGAGCATACATGGCTTTATAGTGGGAGAAGGACCTAAACATTAAGAATTGTGACATTTCCCATTAGAGAGAGAAACAAAAGTTTTATTTCTCTATGAGCCCTGCCATCTGCATAATTCTTTGTATGTTTTTATGTCMCTCTGTTGTGGTTTAACCCCAGCTGACAACTAAGTACCATGCTGCAGCTCGCTCACTCCCTTCCCAGTGGGATGATGAGGAGCTCTGGAAAAATATAAAACCCATGGGGTTTATATTTTTTAATAATTGAAACAAAGCAAATTTAATAATAAAGATGATGATGATGATGATGATGATGATGATGATGATGATGATGATGATGATGATGATTGATGAAAATAACAATAACAATGAAAAGGAAAATGGAAGTACAAAAAGAAAGGAGAGAAATAAAACCCAAAGAGAAAAAAGTGACGCACAATAGCATTACTCACCCAATGCATCACCCAGCAGTGATAGGCCCTTTCTGGCCATGTCCACCCAGTTTATATACTGGGCATKATTTCCTCTGGTATTGAAYATTGCTTTGTCCAGTTCAGSTCAGCTGTCCTGGCCATGTTCCCTCCTGGTGTCTTGTGCACTTGTTGGCCGGCAGAGMGCATGAAACTGAAAAGTCTTTGRYTTTGAATAAGCATCATCCAGAAACTACAATATGTTAATTTCAACAGAAACATCAATATGTTATTCTCATTCTAAACCCAAAACCCACAGAGCTGTACCATTTAGGATGAAAATCAACTCCATCCCAAACAAAATCAGGACACACTGATGCTTCYATACACAATTGTGTACACTTTGACGACCTCCCCTGCTTCATCAGCAAGATGTGATATCATTTGGAGATGTGGAAGTGGGCAAGAAATTTTTTCAAGCATAAGAAGACAAAGCGAGGGAAAAAAATCTCCAGCCAGAAGAAGAATCAGAAGCACCATCTGGCTGTCAGACATGCTAAGTCTTTCAAGAAAATGAGTGCTACATTTTTTATTGGCAAAAGCAGACTCCTACACTCAAGAGCTTAAACATAACTTGATTTTAAATCCTGACTGATGTTGTGCGTTCTGCCCTGCCTGTTTATGTGGAACTTGCCCAGCTGCAGACCCCATTAGCTGGTAAAACAAAAGATAATAATTCTCACTGTAGTATGTAAGGCAGAGCTTTGTGAAGTGCTTTTTACCAAAGCCTGGTGAACTGGAATCCTTCTGTCATGCACAGAAAAACACAGCAGAGACAGCTGTAGCAGCAGCTCACCTGCTGTGCCTTAGTCCAAGAGATCCCAGCACTGTTTGCTTGGCTAATCTTCCCTCCCTCTGCTGATTCCACCTCCTGCATTAAAGGCTGTCAGAAAAAGCATGCTCAGAGATAGGGCTGCTTGTCCAGCACAGAGGATATTGCCTGAATAATTTCATATCCCCCCCCAAAAACAACCCACAAGAGCAGCGAACAAAACTAATGATAATTTCAAATTAACACCCGCATGAGAGAGCACAGCCTTTCCTCRGGGTTCAGAGACACCATCTTCAAAGCTTCTCAGGAAAAGCTTTTTTATTTTAGTTTTGCTAGGCTGCATGCACAATCTCAGGCAAGCAATAGCAAACATCAGAAGAGAAATTGTTCTGAAATACRGCAGGAAATTAATTGAAAGCATTGCGAATGTGCGCACACAAGTATAAAGAAACTGTCTTGAGTACTTGAAGGAAGAGTTTACTGTAYAAACATTTCTCTTGTTATTCAGTCTAAAGAAACCCGAAAAAATGTATTCAGAAAGGGGCTTTGTCAAGTAAGAATTACAAAGAGAGTGATATATTGTAAGATAACAAATTTATCCATCAAGCTGAGAGAACCAAAGAACAGAGACTTTCAGCAGCAGCAGCAGCATGAGAGCCAAAGCATTTTATAGAGTGCATCAAAATGGTGCTGTGGCCAAGCTTACCTCACGGTAGAACAAAACCAGTTAATTACTTAATCTCAGTTTTGGGGCAAGCTCATTTAGCAACAGGACAACAACCTTCCACAGTGTCCCTAAATCCTTAGGCAATAAATACCACTTCCCAAATGTATTTAAGTAATTTAAGCTCACAGAAACTATTTTAACTTGATTATTAGAGATTTCTTTCATAGAGACAAATGGGTTTTTATACACTCAGAATTTATAGAAATTGTTTCTAAGCTTTTAAAATAAATGCCATGGATATTGGTGGAGATACAAATTCTCCTTCAGTGATACACAGAACTTTCTTCAAAGGCAGCTTCCTGCACCTTTGGACACAAGAGTCCTATCTTTTGAATGCATCTGAGATGTTAGCCTGCAGGATCTGATTGAGGGATCTTTTCACCTGGTTCAAGATTGCAAAAGAGTTATTCTTACCTGGTCTCCCTGAAGCTAACTCCTACATACAACATTTCCTTGATCCCCCAGGAAAATATGGGTTTGCCATTGAAAACAGCAGATKCAGGCCTTTCCAAGAAGCCAGTGTGTTACATTTACACTACAGCAGCAATGCACTGGCTCTTCCACCCTCACCAGAGGCAGGGTTGGCACTCCAGGGCTCCCTGGCCACAGCAAGATGGTGAAGCAGCAGAAGCTCAGATGKCTGTGGTGCTGGGCTTGCCCAGAACACAGTTCCTCATTGAACATACACAGTGATACAAATTTAGCATTTTATAAATCTAAATTTAATGTTATGCTCATAAAATTTAATCTCAATTTCTTTCAGAGCACCATGTCACTCGGTGCACATCTTCAATGACATTCCARTGTTGTGGAATGTGGCCTAGCTTACCTGACCTCTTCCTCTCTGCTGAGGTCAGCTTCTCACTCAAAGTCTGAGAAGCTCCCCARTCAAAAGAGTAGCTATGGTCAGGAYTGGAAGAAACAGATAACTAAAACAAGCTGTCTTAACCCTTTTTTGTCTTTTTTAAAAAGCTTAAGACAGTTATCCTCACTGAGGGTTGTCAGGAACTTGGCATTTTTCTCTAGCAGATCACATAGTTGTATGCCCAAACAGACACATTTCAATGTGTTCTTTCAGTATTTGTTTGCACATTGTTATTCTGAGTAGTCACATGGACACATATACGTGATTTAACTTCACTCTCAATTCTTGATTTGAGTACAAATTTGAAGATTAAGCAAGTGAACAAAGGAAAAGTGAAACAGTTGATGAGCATCATAAGAAGCATATAGAGAAATGCARGGCAGGGTTGWGTGAATGTTTYCTCTCTTYGAATATTTTTGAAAACTGTAAGGAKTATTTGAGTGAGCTCTGAAATCTGACAGTTTTTTGCAAGTTAAAGTASATGAGGGAAATATGAGTAGAGCATATTATTACTGCTTTCATTCCTTGCTAGAATTAAAGGATGTTAAATATCATACAGCAACAGGTTCATAATACAGAAACCAAATCAACAAATCAAACCAAATAAAATGGCCAATAAATRGATGTTGATATGTTTGCCTTCAGGTATGTATTATCYACATTCTGTGCAAAACAAACACCAAAATTAGCTCAGACATAAARGCTTGTCATCATGCCTACAGAAAGACACCATCTTTTGGTTTTGATGTACAGTGATGTATTTCCATGTATCGACAGATTACTATAGAGTTACAGCACTCTGTCTTGTTATCATCTGTTGCCTGATCAGTCAAGATCAGGATCCAATCATGGCAGTGTTACAAATACAGATTTGTTACAAATACAAGAGTCCTTGCCTTGGCCCAGGCCTCTAGCAGCTGGCAGTAGCTTTGTTGAGGTGGCCAGCACCCCAAAACCCACTCTCATTCACAAGTTCTTTAATAATGGCTGATTTGGTCTATTATAGAATGAATTATTTATTTAATAGACAGAAAACTAACAGACATAAGATTTAAACTAATACTACACAGGAATAAGGACAAAAAGAGAAACTACTACTAGATATATATATAGTGTGAGGTTAAAGGTACCTATTAATGTTACAGCTAGAGTAGAAATAATAAAACTTAGGATTAAATGCATCTTATTATCCAGTTGTTTGTGGGGCACACATGGAGATCCTTTCCCTCAATCCCCAATGTAGTAACCACAGAACCCAGGCTCTGGGGAGAGGTCTCCCACACTTTCAGGGTGTTCACGTAGAAGACTTCTGCCTCTGTGATAACTCCTGTGTCATTTATAGTTTGTAAAACAGTGCCTCTTAGTCAAGAATACTTCTTTTATTTCTTCCCACATCAGCTCTCCAGACTAAGATGCTGATTCTTAGCTGAGGCCTGAGCCCTTTTGGCACCAGAGATGACCYTTTGCTGGCCCTTTCAGCCTGGGTTATCTCTTYATGCACCAACTATCTGTGAKAGATTGCAGGGGGGGTAGATGTCCTGCCACGGTCAGGTACCAGGGAAAGACAAGACAGTGTGTAGTCACCATCCTAAATGAACTCAACAGTCAAGTGATGAGTGGAGAAAAAGAGAGTCACCTAATCAAGAAGAGTAATGTGAAGCCCACAAAATAACATGTCAGTGGCAGGAAGGATTTTGTTTGTTTTCAGGTAAGTACAAGAGACACAAATAACMCACTAAATTGAAGGGCTAGGGAGTGCAGTGATAAAATGGCTCAGAATCAGCCACTGAGGAGGAGGGTAGTAGAAACCTGGACCATACCAAACTGAAAAGAGAGTGGACAGAAAAAAATAAAAGGAAATATCTTTATGATGTTGGCCTTGGCTTTTACAGCTGCCCTTTCTGGCTGTGGGTAGAAATAACAATTCTGATGGCATAATAATTTTTATTTGGCTTTTCCTGTTTCCCTTAAAAAGACTAAATAGSTATGATAGGTTGGAATTTCTCTAGGTGTAGTACTTCCTTATATGAGGTTTGTCTTAGCAATGCTAAACAAAGTCYTTATCTCAGTGTTTGGGAGAAGTGCAAAGGGAAGCATTCCAGGAAAAGCAGTGCTACCTTTTTGTGTTCTGCCAGTATCAAGCTCTGTATGAGAGACTGTTGTAGCTCAAATTAAGGCATAATTTATTTACCTGTGACCCAGAGAGGCAAGGTGAAAATTCAGACCATTTCTCATGCTGTCCTTTCCAAGATCCTTAAATGATAGAAAGACTGTGCTTGCAGTGGGGACTTGTCTCAGAGGTTTAAGAAATTATAYCTCTTGTTCTGCTGGATGTCAACAATAATCTGGTTAAGACTTGACATYGAAAGACACTTTTCCTAAATAGACAGCTACAACATCAATCCTCAGAAAAGCTTTTGCAACTTACTGGAGGAGCATTCACAATTTTGACATGAAGTTAGTGCTGCTGTGTGGGGACTAAAGGAATTGTGAGGATGGAAGCGTCTGTTCCTTTTGATGAGTCTATTCTCAGAAGAATGGGACAATTTCAATTTCTTCCAGCTGTCAAAATTACTCTGAAAAATAGGCAATCAATTAAAAGGAAAGAAAAATGTCTTTCATTAAGGTGAATAACTTAAAAAATGTGTTTGAAAGTGGATAAACAGATATGAAACACAATGTGTAGCTCATAACTTCTAGTTACACTTCACAAAGTTTTCATTTACCTRTAAAACTGCCTCAATACTTCACACTTCTGCAAGATAGGTTTTTATCTCAACTTAAGATGCTGGCTGCAGTTTGAGGAATGCTGTTGTCCTTTAGGAATCCTTCTGTACTTGAAACACAGGACATTCATGGAAACTGCTAAGAGGTGATTTAAAATTAAATAAAATCTTTACATGCTTCAGGAATTTGTTGTTGCTGAAGGTAGGGGAGCCAGGTGGCATCAGCAGGTTCAAAAGAAGTTTAGGCAAATTCACAGCCAGGACATCTGTAGGAAATAGGAAGGAATGCCTATCCAATGATTACAGTTGTTGTAGGGAATGTGAGGGAAAAGGACAGCAGAAGRTGGCCAGGCTCACATGTTATCACTCAATGGCATTTTCTATTGGCTCTTCTGGGGACAGACTACCAGGCTAGACAAACTCACTGCCTGGGTCTTTACCCTGTCATTTCAAGTATCTGGACATCTTCTAAAGATGAAAGCAAGGTGTATGTATATCCTCGATATTTTCCTTGGCTGTAAAGAGTTCATTTACTCCCTGAAGATGAAGTCATCCATGRAAACAGGAATGTTGGCTTCAAACTTTAGTTGCAAAACTTTGTAGCAAGCATACTGGGAACTGTATTTTATGCAARCATAATAAAAGCAACACGAAAGCATCTTCTTCTTCTCCCCATTCTTGCTACAAATTACAGGTGAGTCTACCAAGTAGATGGGAAGACATCTCATTTCTTCTTACTGCATTGCTACACTTAATAAAATAGGACAGAATTTAGCCCTYAGTCATCTTTAAGCTGACAAGTGCGAATTCAGATAAATTCTGGWGGAAGAGAAGTACTTCAGCTGATAAACAGAGAGAAACTTTCAGACAGTATGCTTCAGGAGAAACAAATTTCAACTCAATGTAAAAATACTGCTGGGAGTTTCACTTTAATCAGTCATTTTCTTCTTGTTTTTATTTGCACAGCAGTTCTGAACAAATTGAATAGTATTTTTTTTCTCCTTTAAAGCAGGCTGGGATTCTACTAGTTCTACTGTAAAGGGGAATTCAATTTTGCAGTGATAAGTTCAAGAATACACAGATAAGAAACTTGAAGGAATTGGAGGGGGGTGGTGGGCAGAAAGACTACCAGGCAGGAATGGAGAATACTGAGAAAATACAGAAAAAGGAGAATTTTTCAGCTTCATTTTACATGCTCAACCTAGACATTTTTCTCCAATCTGCAATCTTCAGACAGAGAGCAAGTAGTAAGCTTTGCTAATTTAATCTCTTCRTTGTTTTAGAAAGATGCATTTACATTTTCTGTGTGGATAAGCAGGACTAGACAGCTTGTGGATAGAGATAACGTAAGCGCTGAGCTCTGTTGAACCTYGGCAGCTTACTAATCTTTCAGGTTTTAATCTCAACTCATTGTCCAAACTCTATCTCTCTAATGGCCAGAGTAAATCCAGATTTAGATAAAGAAATTTATGGGTTCAGCTGAAACTCTGGTGGAGGCTGGATGCTGTGTTCTGAGGTGGAAACAAGCACGAGCCTTAGCAAGGCAAATGGGGAAGTTTTAAACTCTGCAGCCATCGCTGCTGCGAACGTGCGACATGCAATAGCAGTGGCTGAGGATGGATGGCTTGTGACACACAATAAGCACAGACAAGAGGGCAGCCCAGGGCCAGCTATCCTAGCATCCTGTCCTCAGAAATGGCCAACAGCAGCTTCCTTGGGAGGAGGACACAGAGATAGAGACTGTACAAYAAGATATGCCAGAATAGTCCTCTGCTCCTCAAAAATTTGCAGCTTCGGGACAGTTGAGCCAGACGTGTTGTCTGAGCTCATTAGCTCTCAGTGTATTTTTATTCTWTAACTTTATCCAGTCATCTGCACAGTTTCAACACACAGAGCCATTTGCAGCAGGGAATTTCAGAGATGAAAAAATTATTTTCTTGCTTTGTTTGCTATGAAGTCACCATAACTTGAAGTTTCTAGGTTCTGTGTGAGTAGAGACAGTGGAAAAATATTGCCTACAAGCCCTCTGCACATCCCTCTAGAATTTATACAGCCTTCCATCTATTTCCATTGTTTTTCCCTGAAGAGCTGGATCCTGTTCAGTCTACTCTCATGTGCAACCTGCATCCCACCATTGATTACCTGTGCTACTGTTCACTTGGCCTTTTCTAGGAGCATTGTCCTTGAAACTGAGACTAGAGCTACACACAGAATTTAGGATACAGGCACACCATCACTTTGCATGGTGATATAATGATATTTTCTRTTTCATTCTCTTTCATAACAATTTTTAACATTCAGTTTGCATTTTGTTACTAGACCTGGGCACTGAGTTCAATAAAACTATGTATTATAACCCCAAGATCTCATTTCTGTGCAATAGCAGTAAGCTCAGAGCCCATAATTTTATATGTGAAATTTGGATTGTTTTCCCCCATGTATGTCATTTTACATTTATCTGTTCTGAATTTCATCTGCCACTTAATCACCAAGTCTTTTAGTCTCTAACAACCTTTCTGCAATTCTCCACACTGATTCTCACTTTTAACTCAGCTATTTGACTTAGGCTTCCCACTACTATGGCACACCCACACTTGTTCTTATATCCTTGGAATAAAACACCCACYCTGATCAGGTCAAGGTGAATAATTGGGGTGAATTGTGTTACCATTTTCATYCTAGATTTTAAATATTTGTCTGCTTGCCTATGCCTGAAAACTTTTGAACCATTGCAAAGTTATGCAAGCAGTGTTGCTCCTGGGGAAGAGTGAAAGAGGGAGTGAGACAGAGTGAATTCAGTTATCAGGAATACCAATATTATTCCATATAGAACTGTAGAAGATAACCCAGACAATGGATTTCATGATAGCCTCCCAAAATAGCTATTTTCATGCCATTAAACTCAATGTCATTGTATAGCCTCTGCAGTTTTATAGCCTAAATTAGTTCAATATTACCATTTTTATTCTGACAGAGCTAAGGACATGGTAAGATGCAAGGTCTGGCCCTGAATGATTACAGACCAATGCACTGATGTAAGAAATTAGTTGAGGATATGTGTAGATCTAGTTACTCAATTAAGTTCTTCCCTAAATATGTCTGTTTTACAGAGTTGTGGATGAACCTGGAGGATCTGGACTAGGAAGTAAATCACAGCCCCTAGTTCGCATTCCCCAGTTTTGTTTTCCCAGGTCCTAAAATTCTCCCTAAGATAAAAAACAAAACAAAACAAACAAACAAAAAACAAAAACAAAGAAAAACAACACCACAAAGAGAAAAAAAGACTGCTTTAATGCGGAATCTTAAATCCATAAGTTGCATTTAAACAGATGGGAGCAAGAAAAGGTTTTAACAGCCTCTTGCCATCAGTCTCCAGTCCTGCCACATTTGCTGAGTGCTTAGTGACATTAGACTAGCTCCAAACTGTACCTTGAGAGTCTCCTTAATTAAGCCATAAGAAAACAAACAAATAAGCAAACAAAAAGAGGCTTGACAACAAGCCATTCATGGCTTGAGAAATGCAGCTAAATTGCATGTAATGCTTTATCGCTTTGAGTGAGAACATTTGGCTTCAAAAGTTGGAAATGTATTATTCTGTAAATCTCCTCATTAATTACATTTCATTTTGAATTCAAAGCCAGGCCAGCATCAATTTATTTCCCTCAATTGCATCAGCCCTGTAATGTTATTCTTCATTTTTACTTTCAGTCTGGCTCTGACTGATAACATTTTGAGATCAGTAAAAAGGCAGAGGGTGCTACCAAAAATAATGGTATATTATAAGGCTGCAGTCCAACAATTAAGGAYATTTTATTATGTAATAAAGCCTTTGCTATTTTTTTCACTGAAGCCACACAACATTAATTCAGACACTGATTTACAGGTGGTATATTACTGATGGGGCAAAAATGCATTAGTTTATATCACATTCAAAAATCATATATCTTCTAATATATTAAAATCAGAGTCCCCAGTAGGCTACAATGTRATTTTTCTTAATTGAGACAAAATGTATGCACAGCATTGATCAGATTCATTTGTCAGAGTGGTCCTTCCTGAGCTGGGTAGCAGCTGGGAAAAAGGTAGAAACAGCATTCTACTCTATAGAACTTACCAGCACTGCATTAAACAGCATGACTAAAAGTTTATTCTCACTGTTACTATCTAGTCTGAGAAATGTATTCAGGGGAGAGGTTATCACTGGCAGGAGTTTGTAACTGGTTTTAGGTGCACATTTCTCTCCYTTCGCATTATAAATTGACAAGGGAACAAATGCACTCAGCACTGGGAGCAGAAAAAGAATCTTTGGGTCCCATAAGAGATCCCTGAACAGTTTTAGCCTTGCCCAAAAAAAAAAAAAATGTTTTTTGAGCAAGGAAACAATATATGTATGACATGTAACTGTGCTGTGTCTGAGAAGTGGAGCACTTCTGGATCCTCCAATAATATTTTAGATAAACTTTAGACAGATTTCTTCTGAGGTTGATTCACATCCAGAAGGAAGCCTGGAAGAATGCAGAGGTATTGACAGTGCAGTACATCCTTCCTGAAGCCTTCTGAGGGGTGAAAGCTATGACTAAGTGCATACTTCAAGGACGGATTGTAAAATTTWGGAATTCAAATTTATAGTTGGGTCTTTGACACATCTGAGTATGTGTTCATAGCTGCCACCAATGATAGTTACTGAGCTGTTTTGATTGGATGTGAGCTGGTAGAGCTAAACTTCATCTTTGTAACGGTAACTGTTAAAAGCAAACAAGAATTCTGGAAAAAAATAATCATGCTTCAGACCTTTATTCATCACAAAAGTTTTGTTCAGATATTTGTTCATCACAAAAGTTTTGGAGAATTCCTAGTGATTGAATAAGTAAAAGTCTTACTGCAGAGTGTGTGCTTCTGAAATAGATCCTCAGTTTTTAGAGACAGGCTGCTGAGTGAGATGGAGGACTAGCTTGATTCACTGGGACTCTTTCTCTGTTTCAAARGCTAGAATGATCCTCAGCTCATTAAAGAGTTATTTGCATCTGTCAAAGACCCATGCTGTGCTAAAGACAAAGAACTCATAGTCTGGGAGACATTTTTTTCCATTCTAAATTATTCTATAGACCTTCACCATGATCTTTGTCAGGTCATAAGTTAGACCTCATTTCCTCAGCCCTTGTTCTTTTTGAATAGTGGTTATAGTACTTACTTATCTCCGGGGCTTGAGTAGATCTTCATAACCCAGAATCTGCAAAGCACCTATAGTATATAAGTAAGAACAGGAAAAAAAGGCTATCATTAGGCACCTTTCAAACTAAATCAGATGCGACAAATGAAAAGATCAAGGACCAAAACAGCACTCTCCTGGCTCCCAAGGGCAGGGCCAAAGTGATAAATGTCCTTGTAATTTCCAGCAGCCTGCCCAGTGTATGAATGTATAAGAGGAGCCAAGATACAGATTTATGAAATCCCCAGAAAGCATGAGTCCTATCTAAATCCCAGTTTCAGAAGGAAAGAAAATTTATTCTGTCTACTATTGAAGCGAAAACATTCCAGTTCCTTTTTAAACTGTTGTTAAAGTAGTTAAAACCAGAAGTGAAAAGCAAATAAATAAAACTGATATTATCTCTGAAAACAAATAAATCATGGTGGCATGCAGGGATAATACTGCTTAGTTGACCATCATTTTTGCTGGATGGCAAGCTCTTTGTTAATAACTGTCTRTGGTTGTGGGATCCCCTGACAGAAGGCCATATGTATCACAAAATCTCAGGCACTTGAATGAGGGATTGAGGATGTGAAGTTCAAATTCCCTTATCAGTCATGCATTTCTTCATGGTGTAGTGGTTTGTTTTTTGGGGTTTTTTTCCTTATTCCCTCATTTCAYGAAAGTCAGCTTTGAAATTATTTAAGCTCCTAAAATGTTCCTAGGTTAAAAGGGAGAGGCACTATCCATGCCATCATGGACAGGGTRCCAATCTTCTCCATTAAATGACAGCTGAAAAAGCAATAATTAAGGTATCTGAAGGACGGGAGTAAAATCAGGTTGCTTAGAATTGGAATTTAGTCCAAAAAAAATGTCTGAGAAGATACTTCTGCAAAGAGGGATTGACCTTGCAGCCTCCTGTTGTGCAGGGCTTGCATAGGGCAAAATGAAAAAGACTTGGAGAACTGCTTCAAAGAAGCCATTCACACAGAAAGAGAGAAAAGAGAGAGCTGGTAGCCATTAAAATAAGTTGTGAGCACAGCCCACACTTGAAAAGGATTCCCACAACATCAGCAGCACAGAAAAGTCTGTGACTGAGGCCACTCAGGGGCAGACACCTGTGTTTGAAGGGATCTTGCCATCTAGCTGCTCAGCCACTGGCTCTGAAACTGCATCTGTAAAGGTACAGTGACCGTGGTAATTCACACCTAGTGTTCACATCTGGATTGACTGTACAGGGATTCTTCCGGGCCRGTGCAGTGAGACCAAGCCCTGCACCATGACCACAGTGAGATCATCATCTGCTTTTAATGTGGAATGAAAGGAGTTCCTTCTTCTCTTCAGAGAGAGTAAGAACTCCTCATTACATGCACAGTCACACACTGCAGTCACAAAGGCCAATAATCAAAGAGCTTGTCTCATCTCAAAGCATGAAATCAAGGGGGGAAGGGATAAAACAGGGCAACTAGAGATAAGCTTGGGGGTAGCACACCAATATTAGAGGGATGGTGTCCTAGCAARGTCCCTCATTCTGCTATCTCACTCTCCAAAAGGTATATGCAAGSAAAGAGTGGCAGTAGGGGTTGTTGCACCACCCCAGATGTATTTAAAAGTTGTATAGGTGAGACACTTGGGGACACAGTTTTGGGGTGAGCCTGGCAGTCCTGGGGTAATGGTTAGACTCAATGATCTTAGATGTGTTTTCCAATCTAAATGATCCTATTATTCTATACTGAAAAGGAATTTCCACCTTGAATCTTAGAAGCACTGATCTATTGTAGAGTCACAGTTCTCAGCTACCTGCAACAAAAAAAGAGTAATTAGGCATCTGATTTCTAYGCAACTGTGTTAACCTTGGTACATTATGGGAAAGGTTGTGTTTTGGTGTCTGTTGGCAAGACTAATTGCCATCATTTCCTGTTAGGTCCTCCGTCTTCCAGGAATGGTCTGGGTCTGGGCATCCYGAAGTTTCAGTACTCTGTGCAATGAGGCATCTGCCTTGCAGAGTGGAAATAGCAGAGAACACTGGGAAAGGATGAAGAGCATTGTAGAAGGATCCAGAGACCCACATGAATAATGTGTTGAAGGCACACCTATATCCTATGGCAAGTCTGATGAATTCTGACTATTCAATGTGAACTTGCCATTGGGATAGTCTGACTACTGTTATGYATTGTATTTTTAAATGTGTGTCTCTGCTGTCCATGATCCCCAAAGTTTTGTTTTGTTTCTTTAACCTGTCTCTTATCTTTATCTCTGCTTAATCTTATAATTTTTCCTAAGATATAGCTTGTTATTTCTAAATCTCATTTTAGCAATGATTACTTTTCATTCCTAGAGTTTTAGMTATAGAGGAATATTAATTTATGCATCTGATCATTAGATAGCTCTGGTCGATGCTAGGACTCAATTTGACTGAACCAACAACAAACTAAAGGCTGTGACCTTCATCTGCCTCAGGCATAACCCAAGAATGATTGATTTCCAGTGGGCCCTTTGCGAATGTGAAATTAAACAGCACGACCTCTTTTGAGGTAAGCTTGCTCTTTGAAGGATGATCATGTATTCATTTGATCATCCCTTTAATCCTTGTCTGCAATTTTTATGAGGATTGTGTCACAGCAWAAGAAACACAGTAGACCCAGCAATGACAATGGTACCCACACACTCAGGAGGGGACATGAGAAAGAAAATATACCTCCCTACTTCACCTTCTGTGACTGGCAACAGGTTGAGAGTTAGTTTTGAAAATAATTATTATTTCCCTCCTGTGTTGGACACAACATCTGGAATTCAATTYTCTGGCTAATAAGGAGCCACAGGGGATCTATCACACTGTGATGYTTTCTTTGAGGAAATGTGAAAAGGRTTTTAGATAATACATTCTTCTGTGAGTTCAAAATAATTTGATCTTTTATAAATAGCAAAATATGATAAATTATTCCATTATCTGCCTCACTAACACTTTGGCAAAAATAAGGTTTGGCATGATATTTTTTTTTTGTCTACAGCTGGAGAACACAGAACCTGATAAAACAGCAGAAGAAARTTTATAAGACATGTGAGTTATGGAAATGGATAACAAGGTTTTCTGTTGATAAGGCTTCAAGTTCTAAATTTGTCACAGAACTCTTTGTCAATAACCCTACTTTTCAAAAATGCCAGTGTTACCTTTTGCCTGATGCCAAAAACCTAATAGGGCACATCAATAAGAATTATAATATACAAAAATATAGCAAAAAACTACAATTTCAAATGGAGACATAATGGTTCCTGCCCTTCTCACATATTTTCTGATTATACCAGCATACAGTACAGGGCAGTTTTGGTTTCAGTAGCAATCTTTTACAGTTATATGCTCATTTGGGGTAAACTTGAGTAGCATTCATGAAAGTATACARATGGGATTGTATTCTGCAGATTACAATGAAGTCGTCATATTTATACCTTATACACATATATGAAAATGTAGTGCTTAAAGATTAACTAATGATACAGATAATTAGTTACAGATCGTGTTGGATTATAGAAGAGGAATAGGAATAGGAAGAGGAATAGGAAGAGGAATAGG
Source organism: Alauda arvensis (assembly GCA_902810485.1). Taxonomy (NCBI): domain Eukaryota; kingdom Metazoa; phylum Chordata; class Aves; order Passeriformes; family Alaudidae; genus Alauda; species Alauda arvensis. The sequence goes on from CADDXX010000384.1 coordinate 136,596, forward strand.
AAGAGGAGAAGAGGAAGAGGAATAGGAAGAGGAATAGGAAGAGGAAGAGGAATAGGAAGAGGAATAGGAAGAGGAATAGGAATAGAATAGAATAATTTCAGTTGGAAGGGACCAACAGTGGTCATTCAGTCCAAGTGTGATGGGAAACTGAGATAGCTCGTATGGCAAGCACAATTGTCATTGACATAATCTTAAACTTGGATGAAGGTTACAGCCCAGCTATTTGAACTGTTTCAYTCAGGACTTCTAAGTAGTTAGGATGGAAAATAACTCAGGCTAAAAAACTAATATAGATAATAAAGTAGTCATAGTAAATAYTGAAAAGAGTTGTAAAGTCAGCTTCACATAATTGTGGTTCCTAGTCATTCCAAAATTAGAAAACAAAATTATTTAACAAAAAAACTATTATATTCCTTCTCCAAACACCTTGAAATCTTTACCTTCCTCTCTGTTAGTTAGGATATGTTTATAAACACAATTTCTTTCCTTTTACTTATCATAGAATCATAGAAACACAGAACACTTTGGGTTGGAAGGGAATCTTTAGAGGCCATCYAGTCCAAYTGCCCTGCAATTRACAGAAATGTTTTCTACTAGATCAGRTTACTTGGAAACCCACATATTCATGTTTGAAACCAGGGTGATAGACAGCAAACATTTTTGCAAAGCCAGTAAATTATTCACTGATTAGGTGCCCAATAGCATGGTAAAGACAAAAAGTAAAAACCTTTGCTGAATAAGGATATTTAAACCTGTGTTCCATACAGTTCATCTTRTAAATTCACTGCTGAAGAATCCCARAGTGCTAGTAMCCAATCTATACTGCAGGGTTAGTCAGCCATTCAGAGGGATTTGTTTTGCAGTCAATTCAATCACAAATGTTACCAGGGTGTAAGAAAGCTGAAGGAAATTGCATCTACTATCTTCATGAAGTAATTTTCTGAACAACAAACATTTCAGCATAATCTRCTTAAATCATAATTAAATTTTCCACACACCAGTCCTTCTATTTTCAGTGCTGTTTTTATAGGCAACAAAGTGATTCATTCTTTAATAAACTACCTACTTGAAWATTTGTTTGTTTGCAAGATACCTAAAAGCAGCAGCAACTTATTATGTGTATCTTCATGAATTGGTGGGGGAACACCATGAACTCCTTTACCATCTATATTTAGAACTGCTAATATGCATGAAAATCTGACCTTGAGGAGTATGTTAGKTCCTTTTAGCTGAGGGTTTTGAAGTAGTAGGAAATTCAGTTGTGAAGTAAGAAGCTTGAATTATCTATGTGTAGATGTCCTCCAGTGAACAGAAGTTTTGAGCTCTCCTTATATTCTAACTTATCCTATCTTAATGTAATTAAGAGTCTTGGAGAAATTATCCCACTCTAGATTATATATTATTAYTGTTATTATTATTACTACTCATGGCCAGCTGAATTATTTTCCAGGATTCATTGATARCAATGACAGAGTTGGCACCCAAGACACACGAAGATACCTATAGCTAGATACAAATGTAGATGCTTTTATTTAGGGTTTAATCAATCCTTGTRATTTAATATTATTTCAAGTAGACAGTGAATTAAAAATAGAATAGTGCTTCCTGATTAACTCCATGTGCAATTCTTTTATTGTGTGATAAGGCTTTAATATAAGATTAGTTTGATTCCTGTATAAAGGGAAAAAAGCCTCTTCAAAAGGTTCATCATACTTTTATTGAGCTGTCGAGCCAGCAGAAACATTCAGGAACATTTAYCCTACCTCTTTTGTCTGGAAGCTGGAGACAAAGAGCAAGACAGAAAGCACTACAAAGAGAATGGAAAATGTAGATAATTTCAAACTGCTCTAGAGTGGGATTTTGCCACTGAGGACTCCATAATAGGCTGGCACATAACCTGGATAGAATTTCTTATTTCAGACAGAAAAAATATTTATCCTTGCACTCATGCCAGGTTCCCTGCATTAGAACTGGAAAGACATAGTCATCTTTGGGGTGAAATTCAGCTGAAATATGGAAAGGATTGCTACTTGAAAGTGTCTATTCCTCTCCCCTGAATATGGGGGGGGACTTGATCCCTGCCAATAATTCATATGTAGATAACTGTGTCTGATCAGATGCATCCCTGATTCGGTACTGAATGCCAAGGAAACATGGAGAGTCTGTGTCAAGGAAATCAAGGAAAAGATGCACGAGACTCACCAATTCATTAACTTTCTATTGAATTTAAAAGCAGACACATATTCCACTTGCACCAAAGAAAAACTGCCCTCCCCTCCCAAAAAATCCATAACCTTCCCTCCC
>CADDXX010000384.1:138905-149068 GCA_902810485.1 Alauda arvensis
AAACACCAAAAAGACCAGACCACACAGATGCACAGAAACAGCAAAAATAACAACACACCAGAAAACTTTTCAAGGACAATGTTTTCTGTGTAAGCCCAGCCTCAGTCAGATTTTATCCTAATGAAGGCAAGWCATTAAAATCCTGCACTATCATAGTGCAAAGGTGCTCCCCACAGATTTTCAAAGACAGAAGGCCACACACTGATCCTATTGCAGGAAAAACTCTAGTGCTGCTACTTCCAGTATTTTTCTTCCATTTCTTCTGAACCTTCTATCTAGTCTAATAGATGTGCATAACTGGTTCCCTCCAGCCACATTACAGAGTGAAAACAAAGTGAAAAGATCACAAAAGGGCTAGMAGTTACCTCCATCACTTATAATATCTCTGCATGTTTAGAAAAGAAAATGCCTTGAGAGAACAAAATGTCAGACTGTTCATTTTCTTTTTTTTTCTTGCAGCCCATGTTACAGAGAAATTGTTTTATTTCATTCCCTTTTTAAATAATAAGTTTTCTCAGGATCTCCATTTTTTGAGTCACATTAATTATGGTCATAACCCTGCAGAGAGTACTCTGGATTCAGAGACAGTGGACAAGACAGGTTATAATWGAGTGGATATTACTGCATGTTTGCCACTAGAGTAAGTATTTCTCTTTCAATTGAAAAGCTGGTTTTATAGACTACATGCAATTATTTTTAACAAATAATTTCATTATTTCAGTTAATTTAGTTTAGCAGACAGTGCTTTTCCACTGTCAGTATTATTCACACATRGCCATCACAGAAGGACTACCAAGGCAGTCACTAAGCTGAACTATGAAGGCTGCTGCTATCCCATAGGCTTCTAGCAACCAGAATACTCAAAAGTGGAGTTGATAACTCTCTTAAGACTCAAAATAATGTCTTCTGTGTGGTAACATAGAAGTACTCATACACGAACCAGAGAATAAGAGAGACTTCCATGTCGCACTAGTACAGGAAAAGACAACACGACAAACTTGAGTTTCCCAAAAGGAAGAAGAGAGAAATTTATTTTTCAACCTTGATTTATATATAATTCTAACTATGACCAGAGACTGGAGAATGAAGTCTCCACCTCTCCAATCACACTGGTCAATCCAAAAGTCTGTCATTCTTTTCGCCTCCCAGGAGAAAGAATGTAAGCATAAAGACAGTTWCAATAACATTTCCACTGTTTACATGAAACTGTGAGAAAAGCTCCACTACAAATATGAAAACATCAGAAGGCTTAGAAATTCAGCGTGACACTTCCAGGCAAGCRCCAAGAAGGTTCTGTGAGGCACTGAGGCAGGAGGGTAAAGAAGYGGATTCTGGACCAATTCTTATGTCTTCTGGCCAAGAAAGAAAGTATAGGTAGCAAAATAAAGTTTTCAAGTCAGGTTGATCAACTGGGTATCAAGATTCAATGCCAGCTTCAGAAGTGGCATGATTTCACAGAATATTTTCATGTATGTCTCTGTAGAGCAAAGCAGAGTCATTGGTATGAGCAAGATTTTATCATGTTAACACCACAATCTGCAAGATTAATCTGTCCTGATGGTCCTACCAGGACAGCCACAGTGGCATGCGTGTTCCTCACATACCCTCGGCACATGGGTCACCAAGACAGGATCCGAGTCCCTGCTGATCCTTTAGTTTTTAACCAACTAAAAGCATAGGAGTCCAATACACTCAGTAAATCCTCTCAAGCAACTCTGAAAATCCCAAGGATAAAATGACCTTCAATTTCATTTTGCTCATTCTGCTGTTTGCAACTTTTAGATTCCTTTGGGGTTTCCAYATCTTTCCTTCCCTTTTGCAATCCTTGCCATAAACCAAGAACCATACTCAAATGTTAGAATCTAGAAGCAGCTTTTTAATGACCTATTGAGAATGAAATGAATAATTTAAGATTTACAATAGCTTTAAATTGGTTTTGCTTGTTGTAGGGTGTAAACTTCATTACAGAGGGGGGATTTATTCACTTTCTGTTTGCTTGCAATGAAATGATACAAAATCCTGTCTCATATTTTCTTTGTGTTAATTGRGGATTTAACTGTTGCTTCCTTTGCTTACAGTGATGTACATCAAAGCCCTTAAAATCCATTTTAATTGTGCTGAGTGGATTTGGTCAATTACACTAGTAATCTTTCTATTAATAAGCATGTGAAAGGAAGACTGTTCTGTATGTAAATTAATAGAGCTAATCAGTGCTCCTCCCTTTGTARTACATATTACAACATTTGACATTACTTCAATAGGGAGTAAAAGTTTTGTGGCGTATGCCCAGGATCATATTTTTACAGCCTACATGCAGAGAAGAAACTGAGGTTATTTCCACATCCTGTTAAAATGTCCAGAATTTATCTGGYCACCACCTAAATATCAGAATATGAGGGCTTTGGCTTGGAAGAATCCTCAGAGTGGGAATTGTAATGACTATTCAGTTTGGAAGTTGATCAATACAATTCTTTTTTTGTTACATGGCACTTACCAGCCCTACTTATSATAAGACCTTATAGCCTGGTCATGACCAAGACAAACAAGAAGGCAATTTCTGGCCATGTCTAAGAAAAGACAAAGGACAAAAAAAGATMCAAAAAAGGCAACGTAAGAAAACAGAGACTCTTTTGCTCAGTGTAAGTGGGTATCCTCATATGCACGTACTACTAGTACTACTCAATCATGAACTTTCCTTTTACTGCACAAACTGCAGTTTTAGAAGGGACACAGTGTAGTTTATTAAATTACTAGTAAGTAGTATTTGTGTGATACCTTTGAACTTGACTGGACACCAGGTGACCACCAAAGCCAATCTATCTCTCTCCTCCTCAGCTGGACAATGGAGAGAAAATAAAACAAAAGACTCACAGTCAACATAAGGACAGGGAGAGATCACTCACCAGTTACCATCCAGCCAAAACAGACTCAGCTTGGGGAAAACAGTTTAATTACCAATCAGAACAGAATAGTGAGAAATCCAACAAAACCTTACAACATGTTCCCCCCACCTTTCCCCTCTTCCTGGACTTATGATTTTCTCTACCTCTTCCCCACCAGTGGCACAGGAGGATGAGAAATGAGAGTTGCTGCCAGTTCATCACATGTTATTACTGCAACTCCTTCTTCCTCAGGGGGAGGACTCCWTACACTCTTCCCTGGCTCCAGTGYRAAGGTCTCTCCCATGGGAGAGATTCCTCYGAGTCCTTCTAAAAGGCTATGGTTCTCCACAAACTGCTCCAGCTCAGACCTCCAAAGGCTGCAGGGGCATCTTTGCTCAARCACTGYAGCACTTCCTCCCCTYCTTTTTCACTGACCTTGGTGTCAGCAGAGYAGTATCTTGTGCTTGTTTTGTCTGCAGATTTTTATGCAATTTTTTTTGTCCCTTCTTAAATATATTATCCCAGAGGTGCTACCACCATCACCAATGGGCTTTGCCTTGGACAGTGGACCCATCTTGGAGCCAGCTGACATTGCCTCTGTGGGACAAGGGGCAAGGTTCTAGCAGTGTCTCACAGTAGCCACCGCTGTAGCCTCCCASCTACCAAAACCTTCCTACACAAATCAAATACATTGTCACAAAGAAGTAATTTCTTAAAAGTTTATGGGATACTCCTATAAATTAGAAAATCACCATAGGACAAAACCATAGTCCATGAAGTGAGTAGGTCAGTGACACAAGAAAGGAAAATAGGCAGACTGAGGACTGGAGTCACTATTCAAGTACTGAATGAAATATGGTAGGTAGTAAGAGAAAAACTTTCAGCATTTAAAGATATCTGACAATTAATTCAATGAGAATGTAATCAATCTGAAGTGCTTCCAGAAATCCTCCTTTTAATCTCTTCGTCTCTGAGTGGTGGTTTCCCAGAACCTGGAGGTATAACAGAGACATCCCTTTTTCTGGGCTCTCCTTTCCCCACACTGCTCAAGCTCCCTGACTACAACTTCCCAGGATGGGATTTCATTGTCTAAACAGGAGCATTTACAGGCAATTGTGGGGTCCTGAGATTTTCAAGACACAACAATGAAAGACTTACAAGGCACTTGCACTGCTCTGTGCAGGCATCAAACTAACCACCTTTGCTTACATAATGAAATTCCACCCTTCTTGCCGTCATGCAGTCTGTGTGCCAGTAATGTCCACTTATATCCAATAACTGCAGAGCAAAGCACAGGACTGAGTTAAGATGGAAACAACTTTTTTGGTTCTAGACAAATTCTAATGAATTTCACCTCCAGTTGCTTCATGCATAGATGTGCATTCAGGATATGTTGGACATAACGTGTGCAGAACGTGCTGCTTATTTGTGTGGGCATCCCATGTGTCTCATAGACCAGGTTACAGGCACTAAACTGTAATTCTATCAGAGCATAGCCATAGGTTAAAAAAAAATCTTCAGATTCTGCTCTGGTTGATTCCATGGACAGCAAAGGCATAGCTACTTGACAACTTGGTTGTGGGACAACTACAGAGCATGATACTTGTGGCTGCAGTATTATGACCTTAACAGGAGTTTAAGTCAAAATTTCAGAAACAGAGGAAAATCAAGACTCATTTAATTAAAAATTAAAATGAGGGAGATGCAAGGGACCTAAATTATAATTTAATATGTGAGTTAAATGCCACATTGGATATTTGGACGCTCTCCAGTACTGAACAAGCTTCCTGCTCATGTTAATCATTTCTGCAAGAAAAAACACTAACAGAYTATAAAAATTGTATCTCTGTCATTTTAAGGGTAACTCAAAGCATTGGCACACTGTTGAGAGTCTATATTTTATCTTCTATTGACATGCAACCAATGTGAAAGAATGTAATTTTCATTCAGTCAGAAAATGTTAAGCAAACAGTGAATTAAGGAAGACAGGTTCTGCTGCTCTCTTTTTAAGCTCACAGACTGCTTTCTCCTATACAAACAGGCTTGCAGTTCTCCCATTTCAGTTCTGAACAGTCCTCATTTCTAGTCAGATTCACTAAGGTGCTGAGTATGCACAACTTCTGCTAAAGTCCACTGAGACACATTGCTTAGCCAATCTACTTCAGTTGTGGGCTTCCTGAAATATCTTGTAATTCTGTAACTCCAATTTTAGAGGCAGCAGAACTTCATCAGTTAATCAAATCAGCAATTTGCACAATAATCTGCAAAACCTATTAAGTAAGGMTAATGGTTTACTAAGTCAATAAAAATTGCTGTCCATCCTATTGTTTCATTTTCAAAAGTTTTATTAAAAGATTTGCTGATCATGACCAATGCTTGACAGATAACTCTCTACTTTCATGTCTTYTTAARAAGATCTAACTTTCAATAAACCRTAGCAATGTYATAGATCAGCTTATGCTATGAAACAAAACTAAACTCTACTGGAGTAGTTTTGCTGTAGGAAACACAATTCTAATTTGAATTTTTTGGCAAGCCAAAACTCAAAAAAGCAGCAGATTCCTGAAGCAGAGAAACAAAATGAAAATAAGTTATTTGCAGAGCACAGTTCCCCAGCACCTTCATTTATTTGATGATATTCAGGAAGAGCAGCAGCCTCCTGAAAAAAGTAGTCAGCCCCACATTCAGGGATTGTGAGCACTGACAGCAAGCAGCAACTGAGTTTACACATAATTATAAAGATAATATTATCAAGCTCAGTCAAGCCTGATAAGCAGTTGGGATTCTGTTCAGACCATCAAGATGAATTTTAGGATCCTCTTCACTCAATTTCCCTTTCCTGTTACTGTGGTTGATTTTACTGAAGTTAAACTACTGTAAAACTAGGCTCATGCAGGGCAAGTTAGGCCTCAGTATCATTGTTCCTCCCTTGCAATAATTGTTTCCATAATTGTTCTTGTCATTGTAGTAGATGATCTGCACAGAAGAAGCCAAAAAAAAAAAAAAAAGGTTGTGTCCTTTCCTGCTACTTTATAAGGCATGATGATAGCTTCATAAAATTTTATTGTGTTACTATACCAAGACTATAATATTATTCTCATACTTTATTATCACACCAAGAGCTGGAAGTTCAACTCAGACAAATTCARCCTTAAAATAAGATGTAACTTGCTACCACAGAAGGCAGGGAAACATAGGAATGATTTGTTGTGAGGGCTAAAGAAACAGAARGAAAATAGAGGCTCATCAGTGTTGTTCTCTTTTGCAGTTAGCWGTTTCTCACTCCAGTTTCACCATAGCTCTGTGCACAATAATCCTTCTCTCTGGAGCACTCCTGTAGGAGCTATCTCAGTCATCTGCATGATGTTACCAGTTAATCTATTCAATAATGCTCACCCAAGTCAGAAAAAATTCTCTCTTACCTCAGTATAGTTGAGAGCTTGTAGACAGTTTTGCTTTTGTCTGCCTCATGAGGTACATTTTGTCAGCTGAAATGGGACATTTTTAACCTAATTGATTTGGTGTCCTTAAGGTCTTTTGGCACTACCATCAACTAGTCTCTCCTGTTCTGTAAATGTGATTTATATTTGCCTAAACAAAAATGTTWGGTTTAACTGAAGCTGAATAAAAGTAATGGTTTGTGACAAATGATGGTGTCAATGGTCCCTTACAGACTTAAATGTTGTGAAAATGTCCTGATGTTCTGCTTGTGCATTGGGTTTATGTGGCCACGTTTTTTGCAGTGGAGGGACTGATGGGGTGGCTTCTGTAAGAGGAGCAGAGACAGAGCCTGTTCCAGTTGGCTCCAAGACAAACCCAGCACTGGCCAAAGCTGAGCCCATCAGCAACCCTGGTGGTGCCTCTGTGATAACATACTGCAGAAAGGGTGGAAAATAGAGCACAGCAGCTATGAAAGAGAGGAGTGAGGAAAAAAATGGGAGAGGAAAACCTCTGCAGATACTCAAGTCAGTGAAGGAGAAGCAGGAAGAACTCCAGGTGCCAGAGCAGAGATACCCTGTAACCAGTGGGGAAGCACATTCTCTTCCTGCAGAGCAGAGCACCCACACTGCAGCCTGCAGGCAGCCCCATGCCCTGGCAGGTGGATGTGCTTTGAGGTGCAGTCTGTGGAGAGCCCATGCAGAAGAAGGCTCCTGGCAGGGGCTGCAGACCATGGAGAGGAGCCCAYAGCAGGTTTTCTGGCAAGACCTGTGACCCTGTGGGTATTCACACTGGAGCAGTCTGCTCTGAAGATCTGGAGCCTATGTGAAGGGACCACATGGGAACAGTTCATGAACAACTCTCTCAGGAAAGAGYCTGCTCTGGAGCAGGGAAACAGTGTGAAAAGGAAGGAGCAGTCAAACCAAAGTGTTATGAGCTGACCACAAACCCCATTCCCCATTTCTATCCCCATTCCCTATTTCCCTGATCCTCCTCAGGGAAGAGAAAGATGAAATGGAACAGCTGAAGGAATCAATTTGAGCCTAGGAAGAAGGGAGAAGTGTCTGTAAGGTGACTTAACTTTAATCTCTTTTTCTCACCATCCTACTCTATTTTAATTGGCAATAAATTAACTTAATCTTTCCCAAGATGAGTTTGTTTTGCCCATGCTGGTAACTGGTAAATAATCTCTCTGTCCTTATCTTGAACCAGAAGCTTTCCCATCTTATTCTTGTCCCCTAATCTTCTTGAAAATGGGGAATAAGAGAGCTGCTGGGTGGAGGTTTGGCCGCCAGCCAAGGTCAACTCACCACATCTTGTTCAATAGTTTGTCTTTGGAGTTTTAACTCCTCAAATGTGCTCTTTTGCAGGTGCTTTTTTTTTTTTTGTTTGGTTGGTTGGGTTTTTTTTGGGGTTTATTTTCCCCCCAGTAAGACATAGAACTATCATAGATTTATAGGATGAAAATATTTTTGCAAGCTCATCGTACCTAATGTAAATTAGCCATCTTTTATGAAACGTACTCCATGCAAATAATAGAATTACAGAATCATTTGGGTTGGAAGGGACCTGAAAGCTCATTTAGTTCCAGCATTACCACCACAGGCTGGATACTACCCAGTAGACCAAGACCAAGGATTCCATCAAACCTGGCCTTGAACACTTCCAAGGATGGGGCAGCTTCTCTAGGCAACCTGTGCCAGTGCTTTACTACCATCTGAGAAAAATTTTCTTCCTAATATTTAAACTAAATCTCTTACCTTTTAGTTTAAAATCTTACTAGGGAAAAACCTTGAAAAACTCACAACTATTGGTAAAAACAGGACTCTTCTATTCTACAACATATGATGGAAAGATACTACCTTGTTTCCACATGGTACAGCATCTCTAATCTCATTTCACTGGTTCCACTTTCACAGTGGAAATTCGTGTTACAGCTTCATCCTCAGATGTTTTGCTACCAAGAAATCCATGCAGCTGAGTAAAACCAGATTATTTGGAAAAAAGAAAATACTATAATTGGAAAATAGCCCCCCCAATATAAACTGTTACAGCGTCACCTTGATATATCTAAAGGGAAGAGCAATGGGCACAATAAAAGCATGGTTGATCCTTGCTTTGCAGTTACCCGACAGCACTCAGTTCCAAAACAAAACAGGTCTGAAAGTTTACCAGTGATGTAGCCCTGTGCAAAACACTCTGCCCTGTGTGGTAGTCACACTCCTGCTTCACCTCTCACAAAGATACAGGCCCCTGATATCCTCAACTTGTCCCCATTCTACCTGTCAATATTTTTCTGAATGCTGAGCAGATTCAAAAGCAATCAATTCTTAAAGTCTATATCRTATCTTCTTTTGCACAATAAACAGCATTTTTGGGCAAAAAGAGCAAGAACAAAACAAACCTTTCATCTTCTTCCACAAAAGCCACATTATAATTTTTTTTCATGTCCCTTTTCTTTTTTCCCCTCTGCAGTCCCTGGAGCAYCAGCACAGTGTTTTCTTCATAAACAGATTTCAGACTTGAAAAGTCACTGTTAACAATGAATTATCCCAGATGTACAGAGAGCACTGTGGTCATCAATAGTTCTTTCTGTAAGCCCTCAAGGCTCTGAACTGCTGATAAAAAAGGAAATTGGGGGAGAAAGAGACTACACMGTAAATAAATCTGACTAGTAGTAGGAATTTAATTGTTGGCCAGCACAATTAACTGAATGAAGTGATGCCTCAGGCATGGAATGGTCTGCCACACAATCCACTCTCACCCTACTATATTTCTGTCTGTAGCTAACATTTACAAAACCTACTGAATCATAGGTGACAGTATCTAATAGGTTTGTCAGCCTCAACTGTTTTTCTTTCAAGGTAAATGCAGAAAACTCAGTTCACTTTAGAATGACAAAAACCTCACAGTGTTGAAGTTTCTGGTATTTCCAGTTAAATATTAACAAGCACTGTAACCAGCTTGAACAACAGGAAAATGAGAAAATATTAATACAAATGACTGTGGTTTAGATATTTATTGAAAATTCAGCTCAAATTGCTTGTGGAGTTCAATAACATTTTTAAATGTARAGACTATATTTCACAACTCTCTTCCCTTAAACCATTTACTTTTTTAAACACAGATAGTCAAAATACTTTATATAGTCAAAATAGCAGCTTTGAAACAATTCAAACCATTTTACTTAATGTAGTTTCTTGTTCCCCAAGACGTTAGGGAATGTCAATGATTCTGTTGTTTAATAATGCCCCACAGTGTCTCAGCAGTACCTGTGAAAGGGATCTGTAAAGGAATAAATATTAGCAGAGAGAGAAACTGAGGCAAAGGGCCTTCCCAAGGGAGATTGTCATGTTCACTAAGCAGATCCAGGAAAAGGAAACAAAACCCTGAATTTCAGTCCAGGAAATGACCATATGTATCAAAAAGATGACTGGCTGATGCGGTTATTTTAAAAGTAAAYCTTAAATTCAGAAATAAAAATTCTTGCTTTGCAGTGGAAAACTAATGTGATGTGCTTGGAAAGCTGGAAAGCTTTGTGGCTGGCAAGCTGCCCAGAGTAAAAGAACCTGAGGGAGCTGGTCAACAGTGGCTGACCCTGAGCCAGTGTGTGCCCAGGTGGCCAAGAAGGCCAATGGCWTCCTGGCCTTTATCAGGAACARTGAGGGCAGCAGGACCAGGGCAGTGACTGTACTCAGCACTGGCGAGGCCRCACCTSAAATCCTTTGTCCCYCACTACAACAAAGACACTGAGGTGSTGGAGCAYGTCCAGAGAAGGGCAGTGGAGCTGAGGAAGGGTCTGGAGCACAGGMTTGATGAGGAGTGGCTGAGAGAGTAGGGGGT
>CADDXX010000384.1:155522-180822 GCA_902810485.1 Alauda arvensis
CAAATAACTAGACAATCATAGTAGTCCTGTGAGCTAATGACCACATCAAAAGTCAGATTTTCTTTGATTTTCTTAGTTTTCTTCCAGGATTTTTATACCAACTGTTTCATGTGTTATCTACAAAGGACTAACTCCTCAAGATCTATCTCAGTTGTTAAAGACTTGGAAACCTACCTAGGATATGGTGATATCAGTAATAAACTTAACCTTAATTTCTGATAAGGATCTTAGTGTACAGCTGAAGAAAAGTGTGTTTTTCCAACTAGGGCTGAAAGTAAGAGTATTTAAAAAAAAAAATCAATGGAAATAGGAAGTCAGAACACCCTGAAATTCTGGATATAGAAACTGATTGTTCCACTCATTCTAAATCTCCTCTCATGGAATGTAACTGGGTGATGAGCTGAGCAACAGGATCAGCAAAAAGCTAAAGACACTGATTTAGCTTTTGTCATCCTAATTGAGCTCCAGACTGCCCCAGTTCTGGATGGTCACTAGGGAACAAGGCTGGCAGTGGATTCTTGATTTACCTGATATTTTGCAGTGGTGTTAAAATGGCTCAAGCAAAAGAGTAAGTGCTCCTCTAGGCTCCCTTGCCCACTAAAGGTTAGTTTATAGTTTATGGTCTTGCATTATGAAAGTTTTCAAGAGTGCAATAGTTTTGAGACTAATCTTGAAAATTATCACATTTTGCATGCATCTAGTACTTCTTCCAAATATTCCAGAGGGAATATTTATAAATATTTAGGTAAGATTGCAGTCATGATCTCCCAGTCCTATGGRAGCTTTTCTCCCTGCATTCTTGTCCAGGCTGTAGTCAAGATGTTTTGGAAAGGCTGACTAAATTTTTATTGGTCCGAAAGTAAAACAGGGATGTTTCTGAAATTATTTGGATCTCAATAAAGGAAAAGTTGAGGAGTCAGAGGTCAGACATGGACAGTGCTGACAGAAACACAGAACAAATATGGTGTTTGTATTATTTAACAGAAATGGAGAGAAGCGCAAACTAATAAAATTATTATTTTATAATTCCCTCCTGCCAAAAAATAACAAAATTAAAACCATTTTTTCTTCAAATGCTGGATGAAATTCTTAAAGGAACACCAGGGATTTAGAATATTTAGAGATTTTGAAATTCWTTAAATACTGGCAAATTTAGGTTCATTGCAAAAGCAAATGTTGATTGCATGTATGGGTGCAAATACTTTATCACTCCTTTGTAATAGACTCTGCTGAACAGACCTGATAAAATCAGTCAATTGATCTGATTAATTAGCCCTTTCTTCTTTTTGGACAATGATACTTGAACATCCTTTTATTTCTTATTCCAGTAGTTGAAACTGCTCTGCACAAACAATTCCCTGGATCCACGCTTCATTTACTCTGGGTAAAATCAACAGTTCTCCAGCATAAGATCTGACCACTGGTCCAATTCCAGCAAACTCAGGAACCTTGTGTTGTACAGCTGGTCATTCAAATCACACAGGATTTTTTCTAGCCTGTTTTCTGCTCCACACAATTTGGTTATAATAGTCAGCAAAGGATGACAAGTGTAAGATATTCAGTTTTTAATACTGCCCTAATTCATATACAAAAATGACTGTACACAGCAACAGCAGCTATTCACCAAATGGATAAACAAGAACACATTTACAATCATTTCTGTGAGCAGTTAGAAGAAAAACACTCAGTAAACATRACCAAAACTAGAACTCAAATTAACAATATATATTACTATCAAGTATTCACACATCCTTTATTGAAATTATCTGGAAGAATACTCATTGCTRTTTGTTATTTGAGACCACATGCATGCATCTTGTATATTCCCCATCTAAAARACTGTCATATTTTGCCCACAAATAATAATCAATCACTTTTTATTGTATTTTATAAATTTTTTAAGTCTGGAGTAGTACTATTCATTAATAACATTATTAATAAAATATTCTGACTATTTTAATAACATTAATAAAACATATTGAGGATTTATTAACAAGATTTTTAAAAGTCCACATACATCTATTAAGAGCCATCAATGACAATGCATGATTCTATTACATCCTGCTCAGCTCTAATAGATAATCTCTTTCTCAAGTAACCTGTAATTCAGAAGTTTCTATTGAAATTTCAATAGAATCCATTTTTTACATGACATTGCAGGATAGTTAGCAATATATTAGCAATTGCTGGGGCTGTGAAACATCATGGCTCTTCACGTGTTATTTCCTTCTTTTATTTTCTAATAATGTTAACCCAACTTCACCTGTGTAAGAGAGACTAGCTCATTTCTGTTATCCATACAAAGACAGGAGAACCTCAAAACTTTATCCTCAAACATTTATCAGTGTTGTAAAATGCATTTCCATGGCAGCCAGGAACAAATTCAATGACAGCTTTTTGAATATTTTTTGAAGAACAGTGAGTAAAAAATGTTCTTCCCAATACTGGAAGGGGTCATTAACTAAGACTTGTTTAATGACCATTAACCATCATTAACTAACCATTAACTAGCATGCTATGTAATTCATTTGCCAGAAACACCCTGCAGCACTTAAAATGAGAGAAGAGGAAAATATAAACCATAACTTCTCTCCTGAATAATACTCACAGCTGAATTTGGGACACAGTCTGGTATGTGTRTTGTGACACAGCATTCCAAAAGTCTCACTAGCCACAAAGGCTTTTATATTCACATTGTCACCAGAAAAATCCCTATTAAGAATTCCTTCAGGTCAGAGCTGCTTCTCCCACAGGGGGCCTAAAAAAATTCCTATTGAGGAAGAAATCTCAAGGTGAAGAGAGTTCATGGGCAGGAAGTTCCTCATTGAGATTTTTACAACTGCAGTATAAACCTAGTATCTCAACTTACAGTACATYCTCCCCTAGGATATCTACAGGAGTCACAAGTTTGAACATTTAATCCAACCCAGACCTGAACTCGGCTTTATACTTAATACTTTATCTGGATGGATATTTGTCAGCTAACTAATTGACCTGAGTGTAGATAAAATATAAAGCATGGAAAGTTTCGATATTCAGAATTTTTCACAAAAAAAGATATGGAGGTATTTTTAAAACACTGATTATTCCAAATCAAAGAAGCTTAATTATGCTAATAGAAAAATTTTCAACAACTCCYGCTCCAGGAAAAAGATGATCAATACCTCATTGTGGCAACTACTTTACAGTGGTATTGACTTTTGCCAAAAAATAATTTACTTGTATTGAGAAAAAAAAAGCAAAATTTGTGTTTACAGAGCCAAAATTTAGCTAGTGTGAATGAATAGATATAGATTAACAACTGTAAATACAACAGATTGCAGTTGAGACAACTSTTGAGGGATACTCTTGAGGAAAGTCCTCTGAATCTGACTCATCTCTTCAAACTGCTTGTAGAAAGTCAAGTGTTTTCCTTCATTCATGCAGATTTTGTTGCAGCAGTTTGAAGATCCCCTTCCCCTTCCTGCCCCTCCTTGGGCTGCCTACACACCTGCCATCCCAACAGGAATTAAACCCATGACTTTGCCAATTACCCTGGAAATCATGTTTCACAGGGCCAGTGCTGGGACTGGGTCTGGCAATAAACTATGTAATAGGACCATCTTCTCCTGTGAGCACACCATTCCCTCTCACCTCACCATATGGCTTATCCATTGGGGCTGCCTCTGCTGTAAGGTTACCAACAACAGATCACAGACCTCAGTGTATGAGCTTCTCTCTTTCCTTAACAGATGCTTAGAGGACCCAGAGCACTGCCTTTACAGTTAAATTAGACTGAAGCTAGCTGGAACCTACAAACCCTTGCCTCCATAATATTTGGGGAGAAGAACAGGCTCCATTTTAAACAAGGTCCCTGAGAGAGGAATATCATGCTAACTAACACAGAAAYTCCAGCACAGCACACACATGCAGAACCTGCCATACACGCCATGCCTCAGAACTCAGTAGTTTAACTAGAAAAAGGAATGAATTTAATAACAGACATAGCTAAGGGGTCTCAGATTTCTTCCTTTTCTGAAGACACTTCAATTCTAACCTTGGTTTCTATATTCCTATCCTTCTTGCTGCAAGAAGGACTTCACCCAAAGCCCACAAAAGCCAATGTGAATTTTTATGTTGCTGTAAATGGACTTTGTGTAAGAATCAAAGCARAAACCACATCCCCAGTCAAACCTCTCTGAACAGTACAAAGAGCAATTAGAATGCAGATAGCACACTGCTGTTTCTAATTGTTCATTATTATAGCATTATAGATGTTATGGCTGTGGTTTTTTCTTCTTCTCTGCTGATGTTGCTACATCAGTCAAATAAAGTCCCTGTAGCAAATTATACAGACATATTTCAATCTGATTAAAAACTCACATCAGTGTAATTAAAAAACATCAGTAGTAGTGTTTGAGAGGGARAAAACATCCTGTGTATTTTTAATAGCTGGAGGTGGCCTTTCTTTTGCTGGAGTTAACTCWTATTTCCCATGAAAGGGTCCTGCTGCCAGGTGATTCTGATCTCACTGAACTTTAACTGCTAGGGTTGTGCTGTTATATGCCAGGTGACCTACTGAGTCTCATTTTTCCAGAAGTGAGGCAAGGTTCCATGTGGAAAACTGTATGCAATTCTGTGATGAAAATAATTTATTTTAAAACATATGCATGCAGCACTGAATTGAGGCTGTRCTTGGAAATGTAATCTTGACTTCGAAATAAGTGACTTTGAACTCTTTCAATGCAGCTTGCCACCTGTGGTTCTCTTATCTTGCTCTGCAGTAACAAAGATCTCAAGGGCACAAAATCCTCTACTTAAACATTGCCCTGTGTATCTGTTTCTTGACAGGAGGACCTGCAGGCTTCTCTGGTCTCTGCTGAAGGACTAGCAAGACCCACCTCCTCCTCTTGAAACAGTGGGTCTTGGATTAAAGGAGGATTTTGACAGCTGGTAAGAGCCAGCTAACTCCACTTAACAGAGCTGCTAGTGACTAAAATTCCCTTAAATATTAATTTCAAAGAGCTGCTTCCTAAATCTTTAAATGTTCAACTGAGTGTTGATAGTCTTATCTCCCATAGTTACTATGAATGACTGTCCCTTTTAATCACCAAGCATTTATCACTGAAGATATGCTGAATTAAGGAGAAAAGGCTGATTAATGACTCTGCCTTTCCATGTCTGTGTTAGTATCTCTTTGAAAGGGAGTTATTATCTKTATTTTTATAATTAATTGACACATTTGCTACTATTAATTTAGCAAGTCATTATGTCATAAAGACATTTGTCAATAACATTGTCAGTGAAGACTGATAGAATTACTTAAAAGCTGGCTATGAAGACACAGCCCACAGATGCTTACAGAGCCTTTTGGAGATGTCAAAGACAAGGAGAAAGAAAGTTGTCATTGTTGATACAGGTAACATTCTTATAGAAACTAAGATTCAGGGCTTATTGCAGTGTTTAATACGTCTGGGAGTTATCTCCCTTACTAAAAATCTGCTCAAAAGAGGATCCTAGAAAGGGAAGCAAGAGGTGCAAAGAATACAGAATATCAAGATGTAAAAGATTACCAACATCTCTGTGACTCTGGCTCTAACATTCACCTTCCATTCCTGTCACGTGTCACTCCCCTGATCTGATCTGTCTAACCGTTCCCTTTATCCCCCTCTSCTGTCACAGTGTCATTTTGTCACTCACCAGAATTGGCTCCATTACAATTACTGTCCAGAGCAGTTACTGGCTGTCTTGACTTCTGTTTGAATTTTGAATGAGCTGGATAAATGTTGTCATCTGTAGCCCTTCTGATGACAGTCACTTTCTTTGCAGAGTCTGGAAGTTCCAGGCTTCACTTTCCTCCTCCCATTCCCCACATTATTCCCCCAGCAAAATTGTTCATGGTGTATCTGACAGTCAGAAGAAAGAATATGAAATTGAATGGGATAATTTTTTTTGCCTCTTGCAGTTATGCCAAGCCCTTTAAGAAAAGAATAATGAGCCATAGCTGATTCTAGTCATTCATGACCATTGCCAGAAATGTAATGCAGATCTAACTGCAAAGAAGTGACATGCCTAGTCTTGGATGCAAAGTTAATTCAAGTTTTCCCCTCCTTATATATGATAGAAAAAAAGAACTGGTGCTCCCACAGGAAAAGAAGGAAACCCTTGAGAAGTGGGAAAAGCTCTGTAGAAAACTATGTTCAATGCACCATTTCTATTTCTGTATCCCATCTGCAGAGATGGGTCAAAAGCAAGCAAAGAACATAAATCCTGTGCAATCAAAGAACCTGTTAGGAAATGTCAGAGATTCCCCTAAGCTGCCAAGCTTGAGTGCAAAATCATGATGCATCTCTCTCTCTCCTAAGTAAGTGGTATTCAGTATTTTCTCTTAAGTCCCAGCTTTAGAATTTAAAAGACATTAAAAACTCTTTATCAATGAAGAGTAACAATCTACAGAACAGAACAGAAAGGTTTGAAAAGGCAAAGCATCTGCAGTCTGAAAATTCGAAATCACTGGATAAAATGAATCAGTTTATCAATACCAGTGTGTTTGATTTTCTTTTCATTTAATTACATATTTTTAATCCAAACCAGGACAGTGGTCAGGGATTTACAGTGCTTCYTTTCCTTTCAGAGCAATAGCCTGATGTAAACCACTCTGGTCCACTTTTGCCATGATCTCCAGGTGCCCATTCCTCTGAAATTCAAATCTAACTCAGCTTTTAAATCTTTCCTCCATTTGTTCCTAGGATGCCTCACCCATCTTCCTTCATGAATACAAATCTGAGCAAGCACACAGGCAGAGCAGAGTTCCTCCCCATTCAAAATCTTTTTCACTTGATTAAAAGAAGTTTTATCCAAAAAAAAAAAAAAAAAAAAAAACAACAAAAAAAACCCACACCTATTCCTTTAAATGCAGTGAGGAACTTTAAGCCTGGTTTACAAGCTACATGAACCCATTTCTGTTGTTTGTGAGAGAAAATATGAGTGTGTGTCATCACCCTAACTTGTAACAAGTCCTTTCGCTTAACCTATTTCTAAGACTACTTTTGCTCACCAGCATGCCCATGTAGATGACTTCACTATATCAAGGCTATAAACAACACCTTTGGAGGCTGTTTGCTTATTTAACAAGATAAATAAAAATCTCCTATAAAATGAAAGACTTGTATCTCCCCCTGACAACATGAAAATCAGTGCAKGGTGAGTGAATAGCTTGTCCAAGTTTGTACAAGAATTCTTGAGAAATTATTCAAGTCCTGCATACTGCCAGTCCAGCCTCCCTCAGAAATTCACTGTCAAATCAGATTGAAAATGATGAAAAGAATTTCCAGCATTTTCTGCTAGTGAGTGAAAAGTAAAATGATTCCTTTTTCCTCCTACCAAAACAGCCCTTTATATGGGAACTCACAAGTCCCTGAATGGCACAGGTTCTTTGTAGTGCACTTTGACCCTCCTGCAAAGAGTGCCACCACGAAGCACAGCCACCAGCAGCACATATTCTGTGTAGCTAGTCAAATCTGGTGATAAGGTCTGTCACTGTTCATGGGGAAGCATCAGCAGCAAACCTTTGGCTGACTTTTCCACTCAGTGACCTGCATTGTTGTTTCCAGATTCCTCCTTCTAAAGGAAAATCACATCTCATCCACCATGAAACAAAAAGAGGTAAACAACACAGAGGAGTACTTAAGATTTCATTCTCACTGCTTCTCAGTGTGGTGTCCTAACCCTGACGATCATTTTTTGTCCCAGTCTGATATCCATTCTTTCCCACCCCCACAGATCTGTACTCCTCCTGCAGATCTTTAAGACTGATTTTCTCAAAACCATTTGAATATCCATGTCATCAGGGTCAGTGTTATATTTCTAACTGTACTTTTCTTATTAGAAACCCAGCWGAGGGCTGTGCAAAACCTTGTACATTTATATGCAGATGACACTTCTATTTTCACTGAATGATGATGTGTCCTCTCTTCCTAATTCCCTTTCCTYTGAAATGGCAAATGTGATCATCTGACTTAATGAGCACCTTTTCTTTCTTAAGGCTGGATAAAAAGAGTGTGGCATAGGCTTTGTGTTCCTCCCCCTGCTCAMAATACCTCTTTTGCACAATATGAACCACTAAATTTTCATGACTRAAAGATGTTTAGCTCTTAGATGAAATTACTGATGTTTGTTACAGGTATTCCAGGACCACCTAGATGTTGTGTCCATCTTGTAGACACCTTGATGTTATTTAAGTGACTTGGCTCTGGTCAAGTTGCAGTCTAAGTTATAAACCATCTGACCTGACCAAGGAGAAAGGCTAGAAGCAGAAATTACTAGGTGTTATCTGTGCTTTTTCAATTACGAAGCACAACACTCCTAACACTTTACATTTCATTCAATTCTATAACATCCTATGTTATTGCTAAGCAGTAACAATCTTTCTGAATGTAAACAAGACAATTAAAAATATTTTCACTCTTCAAATTATCTTCATTTCTAAAATCAATTAATTTTAAAAATGTGAAAGCCTGCATATAAGTCGTTTTAGCTCTTTCTGATTTATTCCTGGGAATGTAGTGCATCTTGTCTACAACATAAAGACTTCCTTTTCTGGAGGAAAATAATTTTGTCGTAGGGAAAAAAAGTGTCCCTCCTGTAAATTATTTTGGTAATCATTTAAAGGTCTTGCCCCTTTTGGTCTGAATATGATCACATTAGATCACACAGACCATGAGCTACTGTGGATAAGCTTAGTTACCCTGAGGCACTAAATGTAACAACTTGGGAGTCATAGAAGTTTTTGACGTGGAGTTTTTTAATGGGTAAAAAATTAAATTCATAGGTCTTCCCCTTCTTCTGAGAAGGCAATGAAGGGCATGGAGGACAGCTGAAGGTATAGTGCTCAAAATGAAGTTGATGCTGTGATAATAAACCAAAGAGCTAGACCCAAGGCTTGTGCTGAGATTTCAAAAACAAAAAACAAATTCTGAGAATTTCTTCAGAGTTAGGAAATGACCCCTAACCCCAATTACATTTAACAGCCACTGAATTTTGTCAAGATAATTGCRTCCATRGTCTTCAGCACTTACACTGTGCTGAATCATTTCCAATTGTCTTCTTGCTTTTCAGCATCTTGGTATTCTTTAGACATTATTCAAAAGTTTTTTAATTGGTTTCACAATGTCAGATTCACTTAATTCATCAAAACATGAATTTGAGGTGGGGACATGTTTATTGAAATGCTCTCTTTTTCTGGGGTTTTCTTCTACATTGAAGTCAGTCTTTCTCATGTTTGTTTTTATTTAGACTCAAAGATTGATCTTTCTGATAGCAACAAATTAGACACTCTCACAACTGTAACCAGTTACAGAGAAAAAAGTAGTATATGCATTGTTTAGAAAATAAYATGC
Organism: Alauda arvensis; assembly: GCA_902810485.1. Lineage (NCBI taxonomy): Eukaryota > Metazoa > Chordata > Aves > Passeriformes > Alaudidae > Alauda > Alauda arvensis. Next base: position 164,900 of record CADDXX010000384.1, read on the forward strand.
TGGATTTAGGMCTAAAGTGTCCACATTGTAAATGTCTCCAGTTAGATAAGGCAAAACCTTACAGACCAAATTCACCAAGACATTTCAAGAAGAAATGAGGAATTGAAAAAAAAGTTACAAACCTAAGCATTCTGCTAAATGTGTGCTTAGGCAGAATCCAGTCTTATTTCTGCATTTAAATAGCCTACTTATTAAGTAGACGTCTACATTAAATGAGTTCCATATACAACATAAAGAGACCCTGCTACAGGCCTGTTATGACCTACAAGAATATATAGTCCTGTCACATTTCTGTTAGGACCTAAAAAATTAATCAGTTTGAATTTCAGATATTTCAGATCCCATTCAGACTCAAGGCTGCAGGTATGGTGCCGGTGGTTTCCTCAAGATTGCAATTTCTCCCACATTAAAAGTAAATCTCACCAGTTTCAGACAGCTACATGGAAAATGCCTTCAGTTCATACTTTGTGTCAGTGATCCTTTCTATTAAAATCTTTTTAATTTTTTTTCCAATGAAAAAGCACAGCTTCTAAAACCTTCATTACAAACTTCTTGCTTAGGATTACAGATTTTGAAGTGCAACCTTGTGAATTTATGCAGCATGATTCTGTGTATCTTATGCTCCCTGTGATATCACTGAAAACCAAGGATAACATCAACTTGATGCATTTAGTTCTTGCAGGAGGGTTTCTGCTTTGCTGCAGGTAACTGTTACATAATTCAGGTGCTGTTTCATTCTTGGTTTTTTCATTAAGCATAAATAAATATTATTTTATTAGAGTTGCTTTCACCCATACATCAAGACCCAGAAAATCAATACAAGTATTTGTTTTTCAGGAAGAGAAGAACTTTGCGTTCTTCCCATTGTTCCTTGGAATTAGTTGGCAGCAGCTAAAAAATCTCACAATTTAAGACATTTAGGAGGAGGAAATGAGAAGTAAATCATGTAAATCCTACTCGGGTATGATACTTCTGATTATGGGCTGATCTTCATAATGAAGGTTCTATTTCATTATTATAATAACCAATTGTCCCACAAGATTCAATCAGTAACACTGGGCAATCGAGCAATGCCAGCAATTTTCTACATTGTAGAGGACATTTAAGTACATTAAAATGATTATAATCTCCAGAATAAAAGAATCCTTACTTCCCTCAGTTCTTTAGCCCCAGCAAAGAACCAGACCTCTCAATGKAAGTTGATTAGTTGACTCATGTCTTGTGAGGTCAAAAAGGCCACTGGGCATATGCTCTGCAGCCTGTTTGAAAAGATGCATGGGAGGACTCATTCCCTAAAGAGCTCAGTGTTCAGAACTTGTGTAGGGGAAGTTTATTCAGAGTTGTGATACTGATCAATATGAGTGTAATTAAATCTTTCCATGATTAYGATTATTCTACTCTTTGAAAGTTCTTTTTTTTTTTTAAGTCAGCTTTTCTTGATGTATTTTGTCTCACTGCTATATAACGTGTGACTGTCCAAGAACAATCTGACTTTATTTATCACTTTGAGTTTTTGTTCATATCATTTGTTTTGCATCAGTCCTAAATACCAATATAATTTCTTGGCTTGCAGATATATTGCAATTCTCAGCTCACAGTCATCYTTTTCTTGCTGCTTTCTTTTGTTCACAGCTTTGTCATACTTTGTATTCTGGAATTTAAAATTCCATTATTTTTTCTGGCTTTTCCATGTGCCTATTGTTCCCTTAATCTGATGCATATCTGTATCTGAACTGAATAGCTGATTAGGAATGATTCAAAGTCCAGTGTAGAAGATTTGATTGTTTCCCTYTGCACAGAGGAGAAAGCATCTGCATTCCAATTAACCAAGTAAATGCTTTAAGGTCAACCAAGTAAGATGCATTCCATCAATCCTCTTATAGCAGGTATTTAGTATAAGACTGTCATTTAGAGTCTTCCTATGCACAACAGAGGTGGCCACCACAGAGAGTGAGATGCATCCTATGCTTTGGTTRTAAATTCCATGTCCATGAAAAGGGKCATGTATATAGGCATGGCCTAAAAAGTATTCMTTGGACCAGAGAACATCCAGTATAAATTTACCACAAACCATAATTGTCCCTACAAGAACAGTTATTATCCCTCAAGAGACAGTATTGTTTCAAATAAACAAGGATCCATAAGTGACTTGTGTCAGTTAACTTGGAAAATCTTTGCTAGGGTTTGTGCAATAATTTGTCTCCTAACACGAGACAATCCCGAACAAAATTTTCACTTATGATGTTCTCATGCAGGGCCTTCTCAGAGTACAGAGTGAACTGGCATCAAGGAATAAATGCCTGTCAAGCAACACAAATGCATCAGAGGTGGGATGACAGGAAAAGGAAAAATGCTGGTATCCATACATAGTTAAAATTTGTCCTGGCCAGACTTCATTCTAGGTTGGTTTTGGCAGGAATTTTTTAGGTAATACTAGGAAAGCCTTAATCATTTAACTTTTATATAAATCCAAAACAAGCCTCAGGAGTTTCATCATGACATCTACAGACAGCAGAAACTTCACCTTGAACAAAAGTCCACTAAAACTGTTGAACAGTCAAGCACTGTACATTTTCAATTGTTCACACAGAAAATATTGGTACTTTCTAACCTAGCTCTGTCTATGATGTTGCCCTATATCTGGGAAAAATCACAGTACCACTATTTAAGTTCACAGAGGTTAAGACCCCAGCAATCATCAGAATAAATAGTCTGATCATMTGCATGYTATASAYACAACCCTCCATGGAGCACAGCAATTTTTGTCTAGTATATCAACTTTTGGCACTATATCCAGACTTAATCCAAAGATATGTGGAAAGATTCATTTCCATGAAACACCACTCCTCCCTACTACTCTGTTCCATAGAGGAAAAGGAAACTTTATTTCCTCCTAATTTCTCTTTTAAGTCCATCTGATTTCATATTCCAACCTAGGTTCTTAATAAGCCAGTTAGTATTTTATTCCTAAATACCATAATCATACCCTTCTATCATTCTGACACACAGAAAGTTAACCTCTCCCACTACAAGTCTTAAGTTTTCAGTTTCTTCTCTATCTTCTCCAATTTAACAGTATTTTTGACTGTGGACACTGAGTTTTACATAGTATAAAATTGTATCCAAGATGAAAATCACATCTCTAGCACAGTTATTCATGCAAATTCTATTTTTCTTCACAGGATCCTTCTAGAATTTCTTGTTTAGTTGCTTACAGATTATAACCATTTGAAAGTACRTTATTTTTCTCTTTAATTAATTGACAKGAAGTACTCAGCTCTTGCAAGACTMATCTATGMAGTGTTTCAGAGATCATAGTAGGTGGCATTCAAGGTAGATATCTAGATCTGAACAGTCACTCAGAATTTCATTCAGTGAAACAGGCATGTCCACAGGCAGTAAACCCGTTTATTTTGTGTGTGCTGGAAGATTGTGTGAATTTTATCCTAGAAGTGTCCACAGGCCATGAAGAATACTTCTAGTCACCTTGAAGCATTAAGAAGTTGGTGTCAAATAAATGCTCCCATTTTGACCCTCTTGCACCACCCCATAGTGGATCTATATGCTGTTTACCAGAAAATTATCATCCTTTGGTAAGCAACCTTGCAAACTCCTTTTTACAGGGCAAAGGGACTTTCAGAATTGCACAAAATCTTTGCATGAGGTGGGCACAGTWTCAAAGCACAGGGACAGATTAAAAATAAAAAGCTTTAAAACTCAGTTGGAGCAACCTGGAAAATTAATGAATGGCCTCACAGTGTTTGGCTACATGGCTGAGCCTGCTGTAATAATCAAAGAAATGAAGCATTCAGCCTCAGTCATGGGATGATTTGTTTTCTCTAAATTCAAATAATAATAGGAAGAAGCAGGTCTATGTATGTGTGCATTTCTATGCACATTACAAGTGCTTGTAGAAATATGAGGTCAGTACATCCCAAGTACTTAAAATCACAAATTCCAGGAGTGAAATTASTTAATAATTTTAATTAACAGCCTGTTATTCTATCACAGAAACARTGCATTTTAAGCAACATTTGTAGACAGGATCAATACATCGGGCTGCTTTTATTAAAGTGCCTAAATAAGGAATTCACAAATTGACAGCTGAGCCATAGAAAGACAAATTTAATGATTCAAGTACTGAAGGCATATCAACCTCAACTGATTCTCTCTAAAATCTGTACATCACCACCACTAGCTCCACATGAGAATGACTGGAGATTTCAATACTGCTGTATTTAGCTGTAGGTAAAATCTATCCACAAGCCTGAATGTGYCATGGTGTCCATGCCACAACAAAACACTGTAACTGAACAGCAAATCTGATTTTAATTGAGATTCATCTCACCTAAATTTAAGGCACCCAAAGTCAGAATAGTTAAATTAGTTGTCTGACATWTATCTGCCTGAGATTAGGCGAAGTTAATTCTGTGATGAAAAAATTCCACAGCTTAGTTCTGAGTATAAAGGCAAAGGGATGGTACATCCCTATTTGTGCTCTTCTGCTAATGAGGAATGGGAAATGGGCCTTGCCCTTGGTTTTAATTTAGTTTGAAGGCTGCAGTTTCTTCCAATACCTAAATGCAGCATCTGTGATGTAGGCACCTATAAGGTAGGAATTTTAGCAGTGGTCAATGATGGTGTGTCAGATGAGATAAAGCAGAATGATTCACTTTTCTCACCCCASAACAGAACACTGCTTACATGTTGTAAGGACTGAGCACATCACCATCATGTAGACRTATCCTGAATTTCCACACTGGAAAATAATGTGATTTTTAAAAAAATCAGAAAGAAGAGGTCATAACTARGTCTTGACACAAAGAAATGAGGAGCATTATGGAAATCAGGCTCTGAGTATACAGGAAAAGTGAAGATATTACAAAACTGAGATACCCGAAGGTCAGGCAGGATGCAGGGAGAATGATGTTTAGACAACCAACCACACRGTATCAGGAGGATGGAAGCAGAGCAGTGAAACTGTGCTTTGTCCAGGCTAATTAGTCCTGCTGAGAAATTCCATSCTATCATCATTATACGGCTTGAGTTCCTAAATGAGCTTTTTCAGAGTGTCCAATGCAGACATACCWCCCCATCCCTGGAGAAGAATCCATTAATTCCTGTACCTCATGAARAAGCTTTATCTTGTTGAGCTCACAGCAAAGCACAAGATTAGATGAGAGTAAGTAATGTGCACTCTGTCTTGCAACAGCAGTTTCTGCAAACAAAAGTGTTGTTTAGTTGCTTGTTGTGTGCTCCCCAAGGTAGGCAGCTAAGCACTACACAGCAGTTCACTCATGCCCTTCCCTCACACCAGTGGGCTGTGGGAAAAGGAAGAATAAAAGCAGGAAAACTTCAGGGTTGAAGTAAATGCACATTTAATAAGTGAAGGTCACAAGGAAGAAGAGACAAATAAAATAAAACAGAACAAGCAATGCAAAGGCAATCACTTACCACCTCTCATGGGTAGACAAATGCAAAAGAAAAACTCAAAGCACCTAACTCCTAAATCTCTCTCRTTTCCCTTTTTATTGCTGCCCATGACGTTATATTACATGGACTATCTCCTTGGTTAATTTGGATCATCTGCCTGGTTTGCTCAATCTRTTGCAAAACCCCCATTGTATTTAATGAGGAGGAGAGGGAAGGGCAGAATGAGGAACAGAGAAGTCTTTGACTCAGTGAAAACACAGTTCARCAATAGATAGAATATTATTACATYATCAGTACTGTTTTGGTCAAAAATCTGAAASACAGCACCATCCAATCTGYTATGAAGAAAGTGGACTCTRTCCCAACWRTRTCCAGTACATTGCTGAATAATTCAAGAGTAGCCTCTCAGTCAGAGGACGGATTTGAGTCATTGTAACGCTCACCAGTACAGTGAGATCTGCAGCTTTGCAAACCAAACCTTCTGTGGTTTATTCCTTCCAGCAAAGGGGTCTCATTATCTTTGTATGTATTACAGTGAGKTATCATTCCAGATCTCTCTGAAAAAAACTTTACATACACAGACAGCCAAGTCAGGTAGAAGGAAAGAAAAGCAAGAAAAAGTTACGTGATCAACGGAACATAATAATATATAAAGACTTTCTGCTTTTAATCCAGAAAACAGACTTCATTTCTTTTCTCTCTCTGTCAATAACACAAGGGTATGTTTCCTCCCCCAGACAYAGACTGTCCTCATTATACACTTCATTGTATTTCCTTGATGGCTTATTTGGCTGTACCTCTGAAACTAAATTCCCAGGTTAACTACCTTGTCAGACCCTCAGATTATCCTCTGAGGAATACTGTAAACATCAACAGAGAAACACCAAGTGCAAAGCTGCAGAAGTATTTAGTCCTTGTTCCAAGGTGTCCCAGTGTCCAGTYCTGCAACTCATCTCTCAGGACAACTCTTGAGATGTGCTATTTCTAACAGCATCTTATCTCAAAGGCTGTGTTGTCCTGCCATRCCCTGGTACCCCTGACCCCCAATCAACAATTTTCTCAAAGTCCACTGTCTGGTTCTCTTTTTTTATAATAGAATGCTCTCATAATTCAGAAATTGGAATCTGGAGAACTGTACATTGCTACAGTCCCTTCAGTCCTTCCCATTTCACAGGATGTAATGGAAGACAATTCCTCAAAACCACGGTACATGGCACAGACTTCATCACAGCTTTGCTGATGTGCAGATATCAGAGCACACAGAAAACAGTTTTTACCAAGACTTTCTGAATGGTGGCCACCCAGTCATAGAAAAATTCTGRTATTTTTCCTGCTGTCCATACCTAAACCAGCAAACCTCTTGATATTACAAATCTATGCCCTGTCGTGTGAATTGGCAGATGCAATTAACCAAGGTGACCACAACCCACATCTGAAGAKCAAACACTGAACTTATTCCATCACCTCATTGGCTGGAGTATTCCAAAAAACAAGCAGGGACACATACACTGCTAAGCTTAGTCCAGTCTTAGCAGGGGCACAAAACTCACGAGCCCATTCCTGACTGTATCATGTCAAAGGGCCTGGCACATGCTCAAAACTTCACAATGCTGTGATTTCTGTAACCTCCAAGGTTCTGGTATCTTTTTCTTCCAGCAGGAGACCCAAGCCGGTCTGTAAAGGATAACTTTTAATTCTTTGAAAACATTCTGTTCTCTTCTATAGAAATTCCACTTCCCAAGACAGACAGAAATCATCCCAAAGCARGCATAATCAGTGAAGTTTCCCATATGGAACATTCTTCATGTTCCCCAATYGCAAGGTCATCTTGAGAGAAAACAACTCCATTTTTCCTCCTCACCAAATCTTCCAGTTTTAACCCTTTACTCCCAACACCCATGTCTACAGGATCTTTGCTAGAGATGACTTTCAGGGTTGATGATCAAGCTGCTGACTAGAGTGAACATCAAAAAAGAATACCAACACTCTGCATGTCTGTATGCAGRTTGACCTCTGCTACCTGAGAAAATGTTCCATATGTAATCACATCATTGCTGAAGAACAGTGTGGTATCTCAGTGCATGTTCTGATGAGAACTCAGAGCTGCAGACACAGAAGTTCAGACTGTACTGCTAAATMTGGCAACGCTTGAGAATATACAGTCCATGGCAGAGGTTTTGGAAAAGGGCAACTAGCATCATCTGGGACATTTTTCTGGCACCAATGATAGTATAAACCAGAGACCATTCTTGATCCTACAGACAGATTGTCCCCATGAGGTGTCCAAGATAATTTATTCACACAGACATTGATCCTTCTATACCAGATGGTCTCACAGAGAGAAATGTGGCCTCACACACTWCATTTACAAGAATAAACATAACCAAAGAACCAAAGCTTGGTGTTGGTAGTCTTCAGAGTTCAGCCATGTCTTCAGGATACAAGAGAGCAACAGAGAAATGACAGATGCTGTTGAGATTCACAAGCATCTGCCTGGAAAAAATTAGAAATGGAATAAGAAAATGTAGCATTTCACTTCTGTGATGAAAAATATGGATAATAATGTTCATTTCCCTTTTAAAAATGGGGATTTATGAGACTGACAGCACAAGAAGGGCTCTGAAAATTACAATATACATGCTGAACTTATGATTTATTCAGCAGTATTACTCAATTAGCATTACTGTCATTAATGCTATTAGAAGAGGAAAAAATTGTCTGAATAGCCAGGGCAGAAACTGAGCCACTTAGAAATTAAAAATATATTCACAGAAAGCCCTTGCAGAAGACAATTATCTCACAGAAAACTCAGCCATTTATTCAAGAAAAYCAAGAAGTAGCCCACAAGTCAAGTAACAATTGAATTAAGATACCAATCACTATATCTATTAAGCTTTTCAAGATTATATGACAAAGTTTAAAAGAACATTCCAGTACAATGTGAAATAATATTCTTATTGCTACATCTAATTACAAAGAGGTGTAAATCACTCCGTTTAACCTTTAAAAAAAAAACCTGTTCCAAATACATAATATTAAAAATAGAGATTAGATATGCAGCTCCATATGAATGGATTCTATACTGGCAATTTTTAGAGTCACTGTGAAAGAAATTCTATTGAAAATTTTCCTCTCTCCCTTCTTCAGCAGGGTCATGGAGATAGAGCTGGGATGAGGACAGGTCCAGTTATCAGCCTGTGGTTCTGAACCATGAGTGACAGAACTGTGGTAGGGCTCCAAACCAGCATCCTGCAGCATGGCTAGGCAGGAACTGATCCTGTGCTGGCCTGAAGCAGTATCCTTGGATGTGGACAGGGTTTCCAGAAAGGTAGACTGGGATGGTAAGGACTCGTAGTGCTCTTAGGGCCTAGAAGATTTCACCTCATCAAAGCATTAAAGCAAATATTTTAAGACTCAGGTAAGCAGTTAATAATCTGACTTTTACCTTTTACCTTTTACCTTTCAAACTGGTGATGTCAATGCAAATTACTGACACAGATTGATGTGCTCCTTTTGAATGAAAGCTGTGTTTATTCTCTCTGAAGTGAGAACTAGTCAGCTATTTAATACACTCTGCTGGATCAGATTGGCATTAAAGAATTTTATTCATTACATGATTCTCTGTCCAACAGCATACTGCAATTGAATAGTAATGATATCATTAAATTTTAGGACTTCAGCATTTTGTAAATTAATTTGGCCTCTCTGTCTTGGGAGGCAAAGGGCAGAGAGGAAGTCCTTAAATAATGATGAATTTTTTTAATAGATGATAGCCTTCATTYGTGGAAAAACACTTAGCTGGTTTATACTGTATTCCAGACATCCCTATATCACTTTCACTTCTGAAGTCTGATGCTGTTCTGAAATGGGATGAGACAGTAAAATCTGTGAGATGAAGTTCATTGTCTTCTGTTTCCCTCAGACTGAATAAATTACCAAGCTAATAACGTTACTTTTTTTAGACTGCATTAAAGACCAGTCCCAGTCCCCAAGTTTGCTTCTGAATTAATTCCAGTCCAAACTGGCAAATCTGCATGTAATTAAGTCCTTGTTAACCTATAGAAATGTGCCCATTCACCTCTTCATCTAGCAAATACTAATTGCTGACACTGATAAGTCGCTATCATCTCATCTAGACAATTTTGTGAGATACTTAGGTAGAAATGTGGGATCAAACAAGTGAATTTAATGTGTAGTTTCATGGATTGCACTGGTACATTCTTCACATCCTGATTTTATAGACTTGGCAGGTGAAAGGTAATGAGTTAGGATTTGTACCATATTGGCAGCCATTCAGAAATCCCAGATGAGTGYATTGGATACATGCAGATCATTGCTGTAGCTCACATGCTACTGTGTGTTAGTCTTGAATGTGCAAAAACGTACTTTACAACCTACTCAGACTAAGAAGCCCATTGAGTGTCAAATCTAATGCTTGTGTATACCCCATATAGGYAGATAATGTACAGTGGATTATATTTAGGAATAAATTTTTCACTGTGAGGGTGATGAGCAGATGCCTCATCCCTGGAAGTGTTCAACACCAGGTTGGACAGGGCTTTGAGCAGCCTGGTCTAATGGAGTATGTCCCTGCAAATGGCAGAGGGGTTGGAACTAGATGGTCTTCAAYGTCCTTTCCAACCCAAGCMAYCCTATGAGTCTATRATGATTCTTTGATGTATATTCAGAGGATAAAAAAGTATCTGGGACAGATCTTTCATGCTTGTTTCTTCCTCAGTAGATAGATAAATACCAGCCCTGTGTCACTGTAGTCATGCTTCACAGCAAAGAGATGTGACACCACACCTTTCAGCACCAAAATCCAGTTCTTTACCATGCAAGTTAATGGTGGTTCTCTGTTGACTGGTAACACTCAGAGGCTGCATCTGTAGTGGTGAACAAAACATTGCAGAATTGTTGCCTGGCATTGAAGCCAGATAGCACARTTCATCTTTTATCCTTTTAAACTCTCTCAGTCTCCAGTGCAGCATGTTCACAGTCAGTGCCTGTTCAGAATCATCACTCATAGCTTTCCAACTTGGCTTRGGAGCATTTGACCGAGAACTGAGTGCCTCCAGTCAAAACCATGCCAGGAGCATATCCTGGCATTATTTAATTTACAACCATATATGTGACTAAAAACTATTATTATAATAATGAGGCTGATAAAGAACAAAAAATACCCAATGTTTGTAAGYTGYRTAAGTGCATRTTTKTGTGTACTCACATATTGAAAATTTGGTTTTGTCTACTTATGTACCAGTATGGAACAAAAAACCAAGAAAGCACATTTATTTACCCCAACTTTTCTCATAGAGAATCTGGCCCAGTTCCTCAAATGCCCTTTTCATTTATTTGAAAGTTGGATAACTAAACAAAGAGAAGGCAGTCCATCAAATGAAAAGAAGACTACAAATAGACCTTTTTACTCAAATCCCATTTTCATAGCTGATTCTTCATTTCCTAGAGGAATGGATGAAAAAAATTATTTCCAGACTAAAGAGCACAGTGGCAGAAATATCACCGTGGAGGTTTGGTATATAACCTGTCAGGGCCTCCCTGAAGCAAGAGGGAAAGAAATACAAACTCTGTCAGATGAGGACAAATGTTCTTTATCTCCATAGGTTGTAACAGAAGCCTTGAGTGGTTGTCTTAGACGTACCTATTTTATCAGAGGAATCTCTCCTGACTTTTCCCCRTTTTTYCCCCCTCCCATCTTTGTTATGCCTKTYTCCAACCACTTCSCTTTACARGCCATTGATGCCYCCAGGCTGCTAAACTCACTCACATTTCAAGTGATTCATAAGGCTGGGCTGGCAATAGCAGCTCTGTGCCCTCCCTTCTGCTCTCTTATGCCTGAGAGAACAAAATGAGACATCCAGGTCAGACTGGGATCTCTTACTTCTGCTTCTCCCCTGCAAAATCTGCCCTTTCAGAGTGTTCCAGTGACAGCCACACTCTTCTTACACAAAGCATGAAAAATGTCCTTGGAACCACAAGACATAAGACAAAGCATCAGCTATGGAAGCAGGTGAAAATACTACTGGTGTTCTCAGGGTTTAATCCCAGGGCCAGTCCTGTTCAATACTGTTATCATCAAGTTTTCTTGTAGTACCAAACTGGGATGTGCYGTTGACTTTCTCAAGAAATGAGGCACTGACCAGGGATCTACACAGATTGAAGCTCGGGGCAATAGTCAATGGGATSAAATTTAACAAGTTCTGTTGTTAGCTTCTGCTCTTGGGATGGAGTAACACTGGGCACAAGAATAAACTGGGAGAGGACTGRAGAACAGYCCTGCRGAGAGGGATCTGGGGGTGCTGGCCAGCAGGCAYTCAACACTATCCAGCAGCATGTTCTGGCAGCCAAGAGGGCAAACCTCATCCAACACAGKGCTATCCAAGACAGCATCACCATCCAGGCAGAAGAGATGATTGTCCCACAGTTTTCAGTGTTGGTTAGGCCTCATCTGGACCAAAATGTGTAGTTCTGGGCCCCAAAACTTAAGAACAATGTGAAGATCCTTGAATATCTCCAGACAAGGACAACAAAGCTGGTGACAGGGCTGGAAGGAATGTCTTATGTGGAGTGGCTGAGGACTCTGGGTTTGTTTAGTTTGGGGAAAAGGAGGCTGAGGGGCAGCCTCATTGCCCCCTACAGCTTTCTGAGGTGAGGACATGGGAAGTGAGGCGCTGAGAGTTGGAAATGGTTCAAAGCTGCAAAGGAATGTTCAGGCAGAAGGATGTACAGTGATGGTCAAAAAAACAAAACCATTTTCATTCTTAAACAGGTAATAATTTAAATAGCCTGGCAGTTCCATGAGAGTTGGAGAGTTTTACACATTGTTATTACCTTTCTAAGATGGTTTTTTATTCATATTTCTGAACTGTTTCAATTTGCCATCAAGTTTAACCATCTCTATTCCCTTTTTAATGCTAAATTAATTGGTGCTGAGAACCTCTGACCTATTTTTTTCTGTTATTTTTTTTCTTTTTTTTTTAATCTGAGTCATGTCGTTCTAGGCAACCTCCTAAAAAGAATCTGAAACAGCAGGTACTGTGTTTCACCAGACACTTATATCCTCTCTGCATACCTCATTTTAAAAGGAAGCTGCACTGAAAATGGAATTTGATTACAAAAGGAATCAATCTGTAACTCAGAAAAAAGAACCTCCTTCATAATTTATACAGCCCTGCTACTTCACCCTAATTAATGTTCATCTGTAACTTACTCTTCCTGCAGGTTTTCCCATCTAAATGAGTGAAAAATGACAGGAAACCATTGGAAAGTAGTTTGCTATTGCAGAATTATAGAAGAAACTGGATTGACTCGTTTAAAGTCCCTAGAAATAGTCTCATAGGTCTTAAGAAAATACTGTCATTCAATTTAAATAGAGTTTTATTTGATCCAGGTGCAGCTGGATATCAGAAAGGTAATGTAAATACAACAATCCATTGTCAAGAATGTAGGCAKTTTAATTTCTTTGCAAATGATATATACCTGGATTTTTTGTTTAACTGGCAGGATAATCAGCATGCAACTGTGGGAAACAATCACTAATGTGATGAAATATGGAAATGAGCCTCAGGCATAGATAGAGGGTGGAAGCACAATCCTGGGGTGAAGGACTGGATTCATGGTCTTGGCTTGAATTTTTATCTCAGCTGTAGGCAAAAGTCTCTGTCTACAGAGAGAAATTACAGATATTCCTTTCTCTCATCCTTTGTCTATTTGTTGTTGAAAAGTTTAAATCCAAGGACCATTTCTCATCTTTTGCATGTCTGCAGTCTAGGGCATGGGACCTTGCTTGTCATGCAAATGCATAAACATAAACATATAGTATCRATATAGAGAGAAAAGTGATGTGTGAATCAAGAGCAGGTATATCATCAGGTAATATGTCTACCTTCTGCACTTGAAAAACTGGGACAGGCAAAAATCAAAATTCTTAGGAATGCAAAAATATATTATCAAAAGGTTTATTACATTTGCCACTTTATCACAAAGAATGATATATAGCCTATTCAGTATACTTATTAAACTTACATCTTCACAATTTAATGTAATACCTTCTTTCATCACAGGGAAACTGATGCATACGAGCAGCCAAAAGAATTGTTYAAAATCAAATGGTGGAAACTAAAATAGGTTTTATATATGCAAACCACATGCATCAATTCCTAGACAATATTTTAGGAAAAAAAAAAAAAAAAGAACTGTGTTTATTCACAGTAATTACTGCTTTTTAGAAATCAACACAAAATGTACCCATTAGAAGCAAAGTTTTCCAGTGYTTCCATTTTGAACATGAGGAAATAATTTGGTTGGGAAAGTAATTTATTTGACTATTCTAAGTAATTTATGGCACACACATGAGGTTTTTCCAAAGCAACATTATTCCAATCTTGAATTATAATGAGACAGAACACAGTGCTGACTTTTATTTTTGATTGTCGTTCAGATAATTAAGATTACTTCAACATTTTAGACAAAACAGTGATAACACTAGCAATATATATGGAAATTGGATTTCAGGTTTTGCTGAACTTATTTCTTCTAGGTAACAGCAAAGCTCAAGATCTAGGCTCACTTACTTCATATCACAGGGTATATTAAAATTATGCTTCCATTTCACATTTCTATAAGTGGAATAACCTTTCTTAATTTAAGMAGTTTGCAGATGACCTTGGAGGACAGCTCTTGCTCCCCAAATTGTATGTAGCAAAATTGCTCTGCTGCAGCTCTAACAAACCTGCTCTAGGAGGGGAAATACAGAAAGAATTAATGTTAAGGATACAGTCTAGGGTATAGGTACTCATAGTTAAAAAAAAAAGTGGGGGAGTCTGGCTATTTCCCCTTTTTTTGGCACATACTCCCCATGCAACATGTGTAGATAGATCATTTAAATCCATGTTTCAAGAATTTATTTTTCTTTTAGCTTATGTCCTAGTGAATTGCAAAGTGAAGAAACTTAGCAAAAAGTCCTCYTGTCCAGGCTCTTCTTATATTGACTATGCACTTTGTAAGGACATGCCTCACAGAGCTCCCCATCCGTTTCCCCTGGACAACCACAGGGACAGACAAGTTGGTTATTCTGTAAGGCTTTTGAAAGGAAATCTTGCTGGTCTCAGTCAGGGTCCAGAACTGGGGACACACTGAGATTGCATAAGGCTCCATATTAGTCCATAAGGCTGTAACTATAAAAAACTGTCCAGAAAACAGTCTRGGCACTGGAATACAATCACCACCATTACAAAACTGCCAAAGCATTCCTGAAATCAGTTTGTCCCACTCTAACTTTTGCTCTCAAAAAAAGTTGCTTTCGTAGTTCACCTGTTGATTTTCCCTGTCCAGAAACCATGGTTCTCCTCATYACTATCTCATCTACAGTCACACAACCCACTTCACAAACAAGCAAAGAGATCAGGACCATTGGATTGTCTGACCATTAAATAAATAAATAAAAAGGTCTTGAAAAGAAAAACTTGAATCTGCTTCTCTTTAACTTTTTGTCATGTTTGATAGATCATTCATGTGTCAAGCAAAAAATGCTGTATCCCACCTCACCATCAGGTATCTCAAGACTTCTGCTTCCTAAAGCAGATATGCTGAGGTAAAACAGCTCACAAGCTGGACAAAAAGTATAGAGATCATGCTGCCAGCTTATTTATAGTTACTTGGTGTTATTTAAGTTCCTCCAGATTTACAGTGATAAAACTGAGAATGGACTAGAGAGCACAGAATGAAAAAACCTTCCATTTTTACTTCAGTATTGACGTCACTGTTATTTGTGATAGAGTAAATGYTTCACTGCTGATCATTAGTGAGATAAATTTGGCATTGGTTGCATTTTTTGCAATGTCACTGTGATGTGCCAGACCTCTGTCACGTTACAATGACATTGCAGTAAATGCAACTCAGATGAAACAATTCATGTAAACTTTGACTTAGAACCCCCAAGCATGGTCTGAGGAGCTGTGACCTCTTGTTTCCCTGAYCTCATCTTTACAACAACTAACACTGATTTTGTTTGCAAATAGAAGAATTGTTGGATTCTCATTGCAATTTGATTGAGCTTTTGTCACTATTCACTGGGAACTCTTAAAATGATACTGAGAAGCACAGCATTAAGACTGAGCTCAGTGCTGGCCCTGGAATGGAACAGTGGATGCTATGAAAACATGCATTTTTCSCAGTGAAATATTAAAATATCACAAGGATTTGAAACACATAAGACCACTATACTCTTTTCCAAGTCCACTGAAAGAGTAACCTGACCATGTCTATCACAGCAGGAAGTATGAAGGGACAAAAGCYGAGGGAGTTTTAGGTTACGTATCAGGAATTTCTGTAATTTTGAGTATAAAACAGTATTTCTCTGGAATCATGTTYTCACACATGTTCCCAGTAACAACCCACGTTTTTCTAAAACACACAACAAGCTTGGGTATTTTGGTAACATTAGCTCCATGTCTGTGCCAATTAATTGG
>CADDXX010000384.1:181146-333601 GCA_902810485.1 Alauda arvensis
AATGGAGCTTCTCTGGTTTCTCAGAGGAGCAGAGCAATAGCATAAAAGGCAGCGAACACAAGCTGCAACACCCTATCAATCACCCTAAACACTTAACAGCAACTACAGAAAAAAAAAACCCCACCTCTTCATAGTCACATTTATGAAAATATATGAGCATAGTCACATTTATGAAAAAGACCCAAAGAGGGGAGAATGAAATGTCCATCCCTGTAGAAGTACAAACTGTAGCTTGAAAGGGCCCTGAGAAGATTGCCCTTAGCTGGTCTTGCTTTGGGCAGTSTGGTTGGCTTGAGACCAGAGGCCACTTCCAACTGCAGATATCCTGTGATTCTCTGTCTGTGTGGTTACCTGCCCTTCAGGTACTACAGGAGTTGTTTCACTTTGGACAGCTGAAATCTTAGAGGCCTGAGTTATACTTAAATAGAATACACCAAACTGACAAGGTGCCAAAGCACATCCTTTTAACTCAAATTATTTCATGTTCAGACCTCTTGTTTATCTTCTCCCTCATGAGACATATGAGGTACACCACTGAAATTTGATAATGTTTTTGGGGAATATGTTCAATGCACAGTTTGACTTAATGACACACGAATTCTCCAAAACATGATTGTTCTTATAGCTATGGCTCTCTCTTCCTTRCTACTCTGCCCTACCTCACTGGCCAATATTAAAATAAATAAACTAAACATTAAAATCCAAAATAATGAGAACCAATAATCTTAGGACTGAAGGATTGTTCACACCTGCACACACAAAATAACACAGAAAACTCAGAAGAAATAAAACCAAACCAMAACACTAGAGGTTTATCATCTAACAAAATTGGGATAATGGAGAAGTTCTGTCTGCAGAGTAYTGTACACTGATCATGACTCTGCTAGTTGTCCAAAAGTCTGTTCTGCATGCTGGACACACACCATACACKTGACTATTAAATAGGATACACATAACTGCTCAGCCAAGTTTCACAATAACAGAAATGGAGACACAAAAACTGGTAGCATTCAGCATGGGATCAGCAGGACTAAATGTGATCCAATTCACTGGGGCTTAGAAGCCTCTCCCTTCAAAKGCAGAAGGAGGCTGGAAGCACCAGTTCAACAAATAAATGGGCAAGAAGCAAACCTGAGATAAACAAGGCATCACTGGCTAAACACGCACTTGAGCTGTTTACTGGAGGATGTCACTAATGGCCAAAACAAAACAYCACTATACACTCAGGGGAAGGCTGWGCTGTGCATTCCAAAAATGAATCCACTCAGTATGGTCTGGAACTACAGTAAGAAAAAACAGAGGAAAAGAAAGCCAACCACAGTCATTAGGATGCTTAAGAATATTTTTAAGGGTGCGTTTGACCTCAACATATAGAAATGGGTCGTGCCATTCACCCGGTGACATGCAGAAATTTGCTTGCAGATCTAAGAACTGCAACAGGCATGAGACAAATATAAAATTATTACCTTTACTCAAAGGACAAATAAACCAGTACTATATGCTGAAGCTGAATCCATTCCATTTATCTCTGAAAATGAACCCACAAAGGCAGGTATAGTATTAAATTTGTCAGCATCTGGCCTAGAAGTGYTACACAGCTGTTCCTCAAAACAATGGTGTGAGTTTAAGTATCACTTGAGCAGAATTTTCAATACATCCCWGTGYTTGTCTTTCTTCMAATTATTTTCTCTTTTCCCTTATCCTACTTTATTTGTTCTCTCATTTATGCTCAGCTGGTCCTRTATTCTCCATTCTTTTTTTGGCATCATYATTATTATTACTTTTCTTGGTATTTGTCTTCCTCTCCCAGCTCTCATCTGTGCCATTTGCTTTGCCCTTTGTTTTATTCTTGTCTTCTGGAYTGGGCTGGCAATAAGAGATGATTGCACGGCAGGAAAATCTTTTATCTCTGTATTCAGTCAGTAAACAAAAATGTTGAGCTGACTGTCTGGAATCTGGTGCTTTTTCTCTCCATGAAACAGAACAAAGTAAAACACAACAACTCTCCTCAGGTAAAGCTCAGAGYTCTGTCCTCTGCCAGGGCACTCCTCACAGATTCTACTGAATGGGTCATCTGCATGCTTTCCAATCATAACTCACAGTTTGGCAGTACAGAGATTATKATTGTGCTGTTCACACATCGTAGCACTTCATTTCTTACCATTCAAAATTCTGCAAAACATATTTAATGATGTTTCCTTCTTTTACAAAATGCATGAATATGTATTCGGAAAAAAACACCAGTTTTGTTTTTTATCATGCTCCAGAAACTTTATGTATTGCATATAATCAGACCAAAAATATTCTAGATTCATTTAAGTTCTTTAAAAGGAATTCCAGTCATTTGATACAGGTAAAACTGTGCATTTTAGATGACTGCTGTTTGTCCTGCTTGTTCTTTCAGTTGTATCCAAAATTGCTATCAACAGAAATCCAGTATTTCCTTCTATTTCTTGCTAATGGATTTAGGAGACAAAAGAGAGATTGCTTAAATGTCAAATTTTTTTCCTCCTGACAGATTGCCTATTAAGTAGAAAAAATTTCAAGTAATGTGTGAAATAATGCTGCAAGTCAATGACAGGGTTCTGGCCCTCTAAATCTGACATCTTACAGCTTCTGTCGAGGGTCACAATTGCAGACACTTTCCCRTCTTGATTAAGTTTTTCTGCTTATTATGTTTTATCATCTTATGCTCTTGGTGTGAAAGAAAAGTTTCCTTTCTTTTTCTCTGTCTGCTTTTGAAAGAAATGAACCATTACCTGACCAGAAAAAAATCAYTTTGTATTAGCTGAAAAATGAGGGCTGATTGGCATTTAATTTTGTATTGCAATTTTTCTGTCCTGCAAAAGAGAACAATTCCTTTCCAGAGAGCTGATTCCTTGGGGGACCACCCAAGGAGCTTACACTAGTCCCACCTGCAAGGCACTTGCTTGGCTCACCCACTGGCTGGCATCCAAYTCATGTTCCTAGGCAGACAGCCAAAAAGAAAGGTCACCTGAGAGCAGCCTGCCAGGTGGAGGTGAGAAAAGCCACCCCTAGACCAAGGTGTCATGCTGGGCAAAGAACAGAGCAGCCTTCAGGCAGTCTGGGGTAACAACTGGTTAAATATTCAAAGTTTTCAAATAACTTAAATCTGAAGCAACTTACAGACAGGTGTTCTGAAAGAAGTTACCAAGAATTGTGATGGTTGCTAAAAATACATCATAATATACATTAGTACAGAGTAACTCTTACTTCTTGGTGATATTCAAAGAGAAAAAGGGGATAATCTAGGTAAATGCAGAGCAGTAATCTGATTTCACTCCCCAACTGAGAATTCCTAAAGTTGTTATGGGATTCAATTAATGGAAATTAAAGGCAGAACTATAACATCAGTCTATACAGTTTTATAAGAACAGCTCACGAAACAAATTTAATTTTACTATTTGACTTCATCATGTTTGTGCAGCTCACAATGTACTTAGATTTATTAAGGTTTTTTACTTCAGATGGAAAATTAASTCTTTGAAATATCACTGATGCACATATTAAATTGTTTAAAGCAGGATGGCTGATGGGCCAGATGTCCATCATCTGATGGCTGATGGCTGATGTCARTAAAAAACCATCATCATCAAATGCAGGGGGCTCTGGAAGGACTCTTCTGGATTTGTGCTATATGAACAATATTTACTAAGGAATGCATCTCTAAATCTGAAAAAGTGATTTGGAGAGGGCTGATAGGTTGGAAGACCTGCAAACAGGTCTCCATGAACCCACAGAAGTCTATAAGGAAAAGGGAAATCGATTTTCTTGTATRTATAAAGACAGAAGTAATCAGGATGAGAGAGAGCAGATGCTAYTACCATGAGTTGTAAAATAAAACAGGTCAGTACCTCTGTACTCTGCCTCTTGAAACATGCAACAAAAAACTATACTGTTTACAGAAGAGGGATTCAGAAAACCTGTGGAACCTAGTCAGAGATGCTTAGCCACACTGGAAGAGGTATCAGCAACTAAAGAGATTCCTGATTTTGTAGGAAGATTAAATCATAGTATAGTCATAATATTGATTGCACACAACTTTTTCATAGCAAGGCTGATTACCAGAAGCAGTGATAGTTTCTCCAACTTCAAGTATTTGGCAGAAAATCCTAGATTTGTTCCTCCAGGTGCTCTGCATTTAGACTTCATGCACAGACTGTAGTGTGGGGATAAATTGGTTAAATGTAGATTTGGGTACATAGGAGTTTAAAATAAGGAATGCAATGTTCTTCTTAATCTGTCAAATTCATGAAGATATACAAAACAACTTTATAATTTTTCATGAAACTCTGCAAAAATGGCTCTTCTAACATCAGTAGTTTGAGGCACATTTGCACAACACAGGGCAAGAAAGAGAATGAAGAGACTTTAAAGTTGTTTTTCTTGGGAGAAATGCAAAACCTCAGGGAAAGCCCTAGGGTGATATAAGCTTTGTATTTCCCCTAGAAGCAGAGGTGTTTGGATGCCTGGCTTTTTAAGTGTGGTGCAGAAACACTACACAGAGACCACCAAGCGAGGGAGTGAGATTTGAATGATCAACTCTAACCATCATTTTATAAAACACCCTTGTTAAAATAAAGACACAGATAATAATTTGTTAGAAAGAAACCCCTGGTAAAGACACAGATAATAATTTGTTAGAAAGAAACTCCAGTTAACTTAGTTGCAGCTGTAGGACAAATCTTTCTCTTCACTAAATAACCTTTCAGCTGATTCTGATTCTTTCTGACATATTAACGCTATGTGTTTAAGGATTCCCCTCAGTTCTCAGATTAATACCACCCAGTCTTTCACTAATAAAACAATCTTTTCCCTTTGCCCTTTCTAAGTTGAAGTGTATGCAAATTATATCCAAAGACATAGTCCTTGGATTGATTCCCTGATGATGGARGGATAATTTACTTTCTCTGTGTCAGGTAATGCCACCCTCACACAGATGCTTTAGCRCTGGTTCAATTTTCTTGATTGTCAGTAATGATGACATCTGTTAGCCTGATTTTATCCCAGGACTATGCAAGGATTTTGCTATTTTACAAAGCTTATGCACTTGATCTTTGCTGATGCTCTKGCTGCTGGAAAATGCAGCATCACTAGAATGGTGTTGAATACACCAGCTAGATTTTGAACAGAAGTTTTGCCTTTCATGGCAAATATGGGATGGTGTGAGCTAATCAACAGATTTTCCAAAAGCCAAACAGAAGTGTGGCATGACAGTGTCTTAGAACAGACAGGGGAGTGTGTGCCATCAATTCATCAGACGTCAGTATAAAAACTATCACTTGATGGCTTATTACGCTACAGCCCTAACAAGAGTGTTTGAAAAATCATGGGGTTTATGTGATTTTTTTTATACATGAAAAAAAAAAAATCCTCCTTGAACACTCTTTCAAGTGTTTCAAGTGCCTGGACTTTCTCCAAATTGAGGGAGTGCCAATATCCAAATRCTCAAAGCCACTAAATGACTGGTCAGCAATGAAATCTCTCCCATGGGAAGATTACAAGATCCAAAATTTTCAGAAGAGAAACAATAGCCCTTTCCTTGGGATGTACAATTGTTATCTTTACACATAACTGTCAGAATTCTGACAGAACTCTGAAGCAACCAGGGTAGAGTCTCCACTTATTCTTTCTTCAACCCTTCCTTTATGCTGGGGTAATCTAGTAGCAGTAATTGCTCAAGTTGTCTCCCACAGAATGGGACCTGCATTCCCCAGATGTGGACAAACTCAGTGGAAAAACTCCTTTCATTCCTCCTCCACACTTAGTCTCTTCCACAGGAACTGGTTTGAAATAATTAATAGTAATAGTAATAGTAATAGTAATAGTAATAGTAATAGTAATAGTAATAGTAATAGTAATAGTAATAAATTACTTCATTGATTATAATATTTGTTTCTCCATTATTATTATTATTGTTGTTTTGTTGTTGTTGTTGTTTTTGTTGTTGTTTTTATTGTTATTATCATCATCATCATTATCATAATTATCATTATTTTAAAATGAATATAGCTTCCAGAGTCCCCAGTCACAGTTAAGGGCCTGTTGGATCTGAGACTTTATGAACACACAGCAGGAGTCTATCCCTTTGCATAAAGACTTCACAGTGCTAATGGATACAAGAGGAAGAGAGCAGAAGAGAAGTGAATGACTTGTCTAGGTAATCCAGCAGGTCAGAATAATTTACAGATCTCTCTTGTCCTCAAAACCCAGCAAATTCATTCAGCAGACCTCTTCTAAAGTGCTGAAAGTTCAGTTATGTGATTTGCTGTAAAAACAACTGATTGAATTAAAAGTGGGGAAAGCCTTCTGAACACCARTGATCTTTTTCCCTTTTAATAAAGAAATTACCCGGATGAGCAGGGTGGCTTCTGAAATATGTTGTTGAAATATTCAGAGATAATCTGGGAATTTAAATCTTTTCAATAGCTTCAAATAATATTGTTGGCTGTTGTTTAACCTAAGTTGCTCTGACAGCAAAGCAGTTGGTTCTAGCAGCTCTCAGACCTTTCAGAAAGTAAGACATGAGTTTCTGCCATTGTGTTCCCTACACAGAACCCAGCTGTTTGCCATTGTCTTTCTCTTCTCCATCTCCCATTCTTTCCTGGTAAGAAAAAAAACAGCTGAAGGATTAATCTTCGTGGATGGATTGCAGCAGGCTTGTCATCAAATCTAGAAACAGTATTTTCATCATTAATCAATTTTGTGGCAACATTTGTTGGGAAAGAATGAGCTTTTAAAAATTAAACTTGTTTACAGGCAATAAAGCAATTAATAAGAAAGAGACAGGGAACTGCCAGCTCAGGTAAGCACTACTAGATCAGGTTAATCAGAGCCCCATCAAACTTGTTCATGAATGTTTCAAGGGATGGCTCATCTACCTTCCTTCTTGGCAGCCTGTGCCAGGGTTTCACCACAGTCATTGTAAAAAAATTCTTCTTTATATCTAATCTGAATCTACCTTCTTCTAGTTTGAAACCACTACCCCTTGTCCTGTCTCTACAGGCCCTGCTGAAGAGTTTGTGTCTGTCCTTTTTACAAGCCGCCTTAAGGAACAGAAAGGCCACAGTGAAGGTGTACCCAAAGTCTTCTCTTCTCCAAGCTGAACAACTCCAATTCTCCCAGGTCAATGACAACCTTCTCTGTGCTCTCTGATGTTCTGCCAGTGCAGAATATAGAATATAGAATATGCAGTATTTCACATATTCACTCTAGCATCTTAAGAAGAAAGAAACCTCAAAAAACTTTCAGAAATTCACCAAGGCATTCTTCACTGCATGTTGCATATACTGAGGAGAATGTATATAATTGAAAAAAAACACACAGATATGGACAGATCTGTAATTAGACCTCCCAAAATGCATTTATAAAGTAGTTATRGAAAATGAATAATTTTGCAATATTAATAGAAGAAAAAAAAGAAAAAGACATTTTCACTGTCTAGGTGTTGTGAGAGTTTAAAATAATTCTATTTAGGGATATTTGTTTACCAAAACATTCCTGTGATTCACAGATATGAGATCTCACATACTACACTTAGTATGAATGTGWTCTTGCACAGAGAACATGAGGAGATGTAAAAGGACTTCTCATTATTTTTGAGGATGTAGGAGGAGATCTTCACTATCCTAAAAGTGGAGACATCTGGAGGTACCAAATAATGACTGGTGATGAATAATGAGGAATCATATCGTAGAATCAGATAATAGTTTTGGTTCTAAGGGACCTTAAGGATCATCTAGTTCCATCTGTCTTCCCTGGGCAGGGACATTTTTCCCTAGACSAGGTTGTGCAGAGCCCCATCCAACCTGACCTTAAACACCGGCAGGGAGGGCCCACAATGTCTCTGGGCAACCTGTTCCAGTGCCTCACCACCCTTACAGCAAAGAATTTCTTCCTAATATCTCATCTAAATCTACCCTTCTTCATCTTAAATGGCTGCAGGTTGCACCAGGGAAGGTTTAGATTAGATATTAGGAAAAATTTCTTCACTGAAAGGATGGGCAGGTAGTGGGCCTKTCTACYCAGGRAAGTGGTGGAGTCAAATCCCTGAAAGTGTTCAAAAAGTGTGTGGAGGTGACAGCTGGGGACATGGTTTAGTGATGAACACAGTAGTGCTGGGTTGACAGCTGAACTCCATGAACTTAGAGGTCTTTTCTAACCTTAATGATTCTATTATTCTATTCTATTCTATGATGCAACAAGAGAGCCTACAGCTTTGCTTTCATTCCCAGAAGAGAAATGAGACACCTGGCTCTTGGGAAGCAAGGCAGTAGTTTCCTATCAAAGCTTTAATGTGCTATGCAAGGACCTTCTTCACAGAAATCGGAGGCCACAAAGGAGAAAGGAAAYGGTAGAAGCTAAAAATGAAAAAGTCAGTGATTATCCAAAAATGTGATGTACTTTTTCTTTCATAGCTAGAGAATTTCCAGGCACAGAAGGGCAGCAGATCTTGTGCTACTGGGCACATATACATAATGATGACAGGAAGTGCTCACACACCAAAAGCTTCAATTAAAGAAGTAGTCAGACAAACTTTACTTCACTTTTCTTCAATTTTTATTATCTTTCCCTTCACCCTCAAGGACAGCAATTTGTGAACTCAGCTTTAAAGTGAGTAAAGGAGTTCAGAAGCTTTTGCTTTACAGGGTGGCCTCAAGGCTTAATGTATTAATGTCTGACTCAGAGTAAGTTCCCTTCTCATCCACACAGAAATGGATAAATTCACCTTTCCTTCAAAGTGAAATGGGCACCACCTTTCATTAACATGGCATTTAAACAAGCAGCAGGTGTCATCCCTCTTACAAGGAAATGTCATATTTTGGAAATGTGCTCMTTAATATTAATTATAAATACCCACATCCATGAAAATTAATCATGAGTCATTAATCTTCTTTTAAAATTATGTAACAGAGAGAAACAAGGAAGAAAGGTGGCAACATATATGATAGATATAGATAGAGACATAGAGAGAGAGATAGACATGATAGCATCAGATCTCACCCATCATCTGAATCTCAGATAGCCCAACAAACCTCTCCCTGATTTCTTCTGCTTCCCTCTTCCAAACGGATTTCTTCACAGTAATTCAAGGAGAAAACATCATGTCATTTCCATTCTCACTTCCAAACTCAAGATATCATGTGGCATTATGAGCTCAGACTTGAGGAATATTGGCCCAGAATTCTCTGAATCTAAATTTTCTATAACTATTACAAAAGGAAATACAGATATTTGCAGATTCACTGGATATTTTTTTGTTAAACCATAGATCCTGCTAATGAAAGAATAAACAACCAGCAACTGTATTTATGAGCCCATTAAAGGGACCATCTAAWGCAACTGCAGTTAAAGTCTGTTTATCATTGTTCCTGTATACTGCTTCCAGAAGCTTAACTTAAATGAGCTATAAAATAGGAAAATAAGCTATTTCCAAACAATCCTCACAATTTAATCAATAATTAACAAACAAATSTAGCAACTATAAAAAAGAATGGCAAATAAGAGATGGACAACCAATCAGGAGAGGCCAGCTGCCTAACTGTACCAAAGACCCCAAGTTCAAACCTGGCACAGACAAGAACCAACATGTTCTTGAACTCYATGGTTTCCATGGAGTTGTGCCAGAGCCACACAAACTCTTTGTGCAGCTGGAGCCAGTTAACAGCCTGCTCTGGTGGAGATCAGTGGGCAGAATGATCCACCATGTTCTACTCAAGACTGAAAAGAGGAGGGATGACAGAATCTTCATTAAGAGAGGGCACAGATGAGACTGGGGGTATCATTCCCTAGAAGCTGTCAAAAAACATGTGGATAAGGCAAGTGGGGTCATGGTTTAGTGGTCAACATGGTGGTGCTGAGCTAATGGTTGGRCTTGATTATGATCTTGGAGGTATTTTTGATGCCTTAAGTTTTAGCTTTTATGTTTTTCAAATTCCATGCTGTCTCRGGTGTAGTGTTGAGCCTCATATTAAGTGCTAGTAGGTAATAAGCAGACAAAACAAATCCTTTCCTGCTGAAAACCAAGGACAACTTTTGGGCCCAAAAGCATAAACAATGATGGACTGAAGGGAGAAACAAGAAGGATGAGACTTCACAGCCTGGAGTTGTAATTGGACAATTAAACCCCAATATGCAAATGGACCAAAACTTATAAAAGTTTAAGGCCTCATGACCGGGGCCATCTTGTGACCATTCAGGGTCCACCTGGTTAGGTTCTTGTGTCCAAGGTCTACCCTAGGACCTTTCAATAAATATCTACTTTATTCTCTAGCTCTGTCCAGTCTCTGTTTCAGGTCAGCCTTCCCAAGGCATTTTCAACCTGAAAAATTAAAAGTCCTTGGCTGGGACAGTTTTTGTACAGTGGATATTGCCTTTTGCAACAGTTGGCCTTATCAATACCAAAGTYATTTGTTGACTTGAACTGATAGGTAAAAGAAGTAAAAGTAGCAAAAAGGGTATARAACAAAAAGAGATCAAACTTCCTTCTCAGATCTCAGAAATATCATAATCCCTGTGTAGAGAAGAGTGTGACATGGCAAAAACCCAGGTCCTATTTCAGATATTCTCCCTTCAGTTATTCCTATTACCTACCCTAGACATTCCCTGAAAATCCATTTTGTTTTGAGATTGTCACAGTCCTCATCAGCTGTCAAATTACTTCATCTGCTTGTGAGTCTGGACCCTAAWGTATTTTGGCCCATGCATAAATTTTACTGTGAGCTTGCGTGCTCCTTTCAGAACCTAAATATTTGCAAAACTGTGGCTTCAACTGTTGGCCTAATTCCACTCCTGATGACCAACCTGGGGAACTGACAAATATTCCAAATATACTCTGAGAAGGATCAAAWTTTTTTTCTTCCCCTGAAGCAGCAGTAACAAAAGCACTGCTGAAGCATTAACAAATACACCTCTGACTTATGTTAAGGAAAATGTAACAGGCTTAGAAGGAACATAAAATAACTGATCATGTTAGCATTAGAACAGATTAAATAAGTCACAGTACATTAAATTACTTTTTCTGCCTTTGTATACTACTCAGGTGCTGCTGGGCTGAAAACSAACTGACATAATTCAGTTTTCTAGGGAAAAATCCTTAGTGTTGAAGGTTGGAATTTGCGCAGTACCATGGGAGCTGAGACTGTGGCATTTGAATGTCTACTTAGTACATGAATAATGGGGATGTTCAGTGAGTGAGGTGTTTTTCTCTTTATATCAACAARTCTTTATATTTAAAACATATCTAGCTTGAGAACAAGTCCATACGTTGCTATTTATGTTCAATACTATGCCCTCAGGGAACACTATAATGAAAAGTTCAACTAAAAATGAGCTTTCAAGGCAAGACATTTGTGTCATGTGATCAGATATATGGGTAGTGAAAAAAAGGTTTACCACCACCTAGATAAGTGCCCTTTTGAGCTGTTTCACCCCACTGCTGGTCTGCACATTGTCTTGAGTTTATCAGTTTGATGGTCAGCTGATGATTCCCCAATATTCAGAACCAGATTATAGTCTGTAACTGTTATTTTAGCTCTTCATTCTCAGTCAAAAAAAGTAGTAGTTAAACGTCTAACTCCTTCAGGAGTTATGCCTTTGGAGACCTCAATTTTAATCTTTTTCAAGTTAAAAAAAAAAAAAAGTAAAGAGGCAATCCATGTTTTTAGACCGATTATTAAGATATTGAGTGCATCCTCTCAGGAAGCAATGAGATGCTTTAAGATAGTAGTAATTTTGCTGTATAAACATGGAGTGCATCACTTCTGARGAACAGAAAAAAATGTTCCCAGTGACATGATGAAAGCTAAGCAATCCTCAGCTGAGGGTCATAAGGAATTATATAAGGCTCAGATTGCTTGGGTCATACTCTTTGGATGTCCCAGCATTTAGTCCAGAATGCATTGCATATTAAATGTTACATGCAAATGTTATAATTATAATTTGAATTTTTTGTTATAAGATGGGGGTGGCCAAGACTGTTGTTCTGCTTTACTTCTAGTGGGCTTTGCCTAAGTGTGCGGAATCCAAGGGATTCTGGTCTTTATTGTATAAAAAAATAAACTATGTATGAGGGTTTGAATAAAAATACGGGGGGTGTCCCCATAATTCTTAGAAAGTTGAATTTTTTTATTTTTTAGCATCTTCAGTTGTTTTCAACTCTAGTTTGTCCCATGCCATGCTTTCCTAGCAGATCACGGTTTCACAAGAAAACAGTCAACCATAAAACCCAGATTACCTGTCCAAAACAGAGGTTACATTTATTTAGATAAATTGCATTTATGCTACATAAATTTATGCTGATAAACAGCAYCAGAAATTATCCTCAGGGACTGGAATTCAATCAGCTCTACAGGTAGGCTTCATAGCAATCCCTAGCCATACTTTTGATCCCAGCCTGGTTAGACCCCACCTGAGCAATTTCTGGGAAATGTTCAGAAGATAGGAGGCACCAGGGATCACTCTCAATAGGCAGTTTGGATGCAGGCATAATGTAATTGAGGCTGAAAGGTTGTAACATTATGCTCATGCCAGTAGTCCTTATCACCAGAAAACAACCCTTAGCATATTTATTGTACTAGTAGATAGGTAGCCAGAGAGTCCAGGTATTTGAGATAAACGTAAATTTTCTTGCTGAGATACATTTTAGATAWAAGAAATATTCAGATCCTGCAACCATAAGACAGTTGTTTACATAGCCAGTGCCTTGAGGCTGCACTTTAATTAATTAAGGGTATCATTATGTGATTCCTTTTCATTGTAAAAGGGTCTCTATTTAAGGAGAAAATAGCCAGTGTGGATACACAGTTAAGCRGGAGATATGCTCCCTGTGACCTGGTGTGTAGGTGTGAGTTATTTACAGGCTGCTCTTCCTGAGATCAAACMTTGCGTGACTGCTCCAGTTTTGCCTGGAGTGTGTTAGCTCCACAGGACTTCTCTGTCTACTCAGTGGCAATGAGCACATTTCAGTGTAATAGCTCTTAGGGTATTTGGGTTTTTTTCTTTAAAGTACCAAACTTTAGGAGCCCTTGATCACATGAAAAGCTTCCATTTCAGAGTTGCTGATGGATTTTTCAAAGTCTTGTGATTTCGGGGAGTGGGGATGGGGTGAAGGGAATAATGAAAATTGAAAACACTGSAGTCTTTAAAGCTGTTAAGAAATAGTAGGGATCTGTATGTTACCTACTCATGTTCCTTACTCAGACTCGAGGCTAGTGGTGGTGGAGGAAATGTGGTGTTATTTAGGCATATTTAGGCAGTATGGAAGTGTACCCTAGTCCCAAGTATACGATGTAGCTGAGTTATATGCTGGTAGTAATTTATGTGCTTGTATCAGTTTACATGCTGCCTYCATAGCACATTTCAGTAGAGTTGCTAAGGCCCCTGGAAAATGGCTACCTCTGATCTCTGACATTTTTTCCTAAGTAAGAAACACCTTGGATTTTCTTATAACTATGTCAGAAGAAAGTCAAAAATATTTTTGAGAGAGACTTACTTTTACAGCAAATCTCCAAATGAGGCTTTCTTTTGCTTTCATGCCATACCAACCATTCTTTAATTCCCTAGGTCAGCATGTGAATACATTTGTTCATGAACAGTTGGCAAAACAAATAGACAAAACTGCCACTGTTTAAAGGTTTTTATCTGCTTTRGTATCATTTGCATATTTCAGATAGGTTTTGATAAAATGCTTCTTGGCTTTGCTGCTACACAACCATTAACTGACTGACCATGTAATAGGCATAAAAGCTCAGTAATTCTATGCTTGATTAGTGAATATTTCTTTCTGAGCTGAACTACAGAGTCATTTAATTCATATTATGGTTTATTACCCCATTCTTAGCTACTAATTCACCATGTCTATGTATAGGTACTCATACATGTGACCTGGGATCACCATCTGAAAAAATAGCAGCAGCCTACTCCCCAGGATACATCAGTTGCTCACACCAKGAGACACTTTTAAGTATATAGTTTATTTTCTTGTATTTGATAACTGGCAGATGGGACTGCACTCTGCTGGTTGCTCTGCCTTCTCTGCCAGCTACTTGCATCAAGACCCTGAACACTCTCGCATGCCCTCATGACCACACTGATGCAGTCTGTGAAGACCCCAGTGGCATAGCTGTTATTCCCATTTTTGACCAAGAGTCATCAACTGTCTCTGTGTTAATTGCCTTCTTTATTTGTCTTTAAGCCTAAGTCTCAATCTGTTCCCAAGTCTGAATCCTCTGACCATCCCACTTGCACAAGGCAGGCTGGAGGGAAGTGTGCAAAGTGTAAATGTCTACCTCTGATTAAAACAAAATTATTGTTTGTACCCTTCAYATGTGATTATGTCCACCTGCCAATTTTACAATATTCTTCCTGAAATTCTTTTTTAATGTACAATGATGTTTGTTGATCAGTACAACTTGCTTTTCCTTTCCTATAATTTTTGTATCTTGAAAATTCAGTATCTCACTAGCTACCATGTGAACAAAGAAGATGAATATTTTCTTTTAATAAAATAGCATMTGATTCACCTTTTTCAGTTTTAGATTTCTGGATTATGTGCAAGAACATATCTATTTGGTCTTGGTCTAGTAATTTACTTTAAGTGCTCACCTTAAATGGGTCTTAATTTCTTGAAAAGGATCATCTTTGTTTCTTCTTTACTTCATCTGCATTTTATGAACYACTGTCCCAATATTTATTTGAAGAGATTTTTTTTATTATATCATCTTTCCAATGGTTTCTAAGTCATCTCTCTTACTCATCTCACATTGCTCACCATCTCCTCATCACCACCTTTTCCAGCTTGATGTTGTACACCGTCATTTTTCTTATCTTCAGCAACCAAAAGCCTTCTAGAGTGATTGTTCTTTATCCCTGAAGGAATCACCCATGTCACTGCTTTTCTCATCTCCTCCAGCTGGTTCCCTGCAGGCTTAAAATAGGATATTCTGGCTTTGGGCATAACAGAATGCTCTCACTGCATGCTCACATATTTTAAGGAAAGGATTAAAACTGTCCTGTGGTTTTTAAAGTTACTCTCAATGTCATATGCATGGTGAGAAATAGTTTCATTTGGAAAACTTGAGCATTTTACACCTTATATCATGCAGCACATCAGGGCACACAAAATGTGTTCCATGAATTACATTTTATTCTCTTTGACACAGCATTTTTATACCACAGGACTTCATTATTGCACAGTAGTACATGTGGCATATGTGGAAGACAATCCAGTTACTTCAGAACASAATTATTTTGATTTTGATGCAGCCAAGGTTTGCCTGTGTTTGGCAAAATGGTGTTTGTACTTAGYTGACTCAGAAAAGATCAATTTCCAGTAACTTTTGCAGAGTTATAACAATTTTCATCAAGTAAAACAATGCCAATGCCTTCTGGGGAATAAGAGACCAATACAGARTTCTATTTGACCTTTCCAAGGAGGGCATTATTAAAGATTTATTCCTTCCAGAATTCTAATTGGCTTCTTTTGGTGACCTTTCTGGATAATGGTGATGTTTTTCTCAAACTTTACAATGCTCTCAGGTAGGGAATTCCTTCACTGCTCTGACACAGCAGCTGAATTCTAATTTTCATCCTAACTCCATCACTTCCTTTCTCAATAATTTCATGTTGCAGTCTTGAGCAAGGTGATTTTTGCTGGGATTTTTTTTTCATAGATATTTTATCTCTAATTCTTAAATCCTGAAAACTTAAGATCAGACCAGAAGATTCAGAGAAGTGTCTAATGGCACAGAAAAATCCTACCAAGATGGAAAAAACACATGAGTAAGAATGCACTGCTAGTGACCAGCTGCTTAATTGCTATTATACACCGGTTTTTACTTTGTTCTGAGTGCCCAGGAACCAGACTTGGCCTCTGTCTTGCATCTGGAGTGTCTGTGCACTGCAGATCCCAAAGYGAATTAAGTTCTTTCCCACACCAGGATTTCTCTATCTGGCAGCTRTTAGCTTTGCTCTACACTGAAGCTAGGAAATTCTGGGGATTATCTGCAGTATGGGTGACATGGGTAGAAACTTTGGAGTTGATCAGCTTTATTGTTCAGATACACCTGCTTGTGGAGCTTTTCACTATTAATTGTGAGGCTGTAAAGATAGAGCCAGACTCCTCTTAGTTCCATCCAACAAACTGGCAAAAGGCATCAGACACAAACTGAATTACAGAAAATCCTGTTTCAACGCAAGAAAAATAAGTTTTATTCTGCAGGTGGTCAAACTCAGAAATAGGTTGTCTAAAGAAGTTATGGAGTGTTCATGTGTGGAGACTAGACACAGCTTTGAGAAATCTGATCTGTCTGACCCTGCTTTGTAATCTACAAGGCCATGGACCTCACTAGACATAGCCCTGAGAAATTTGCTCTAGATGACACTGCTTTGAGGTCTTCAAAACCCAGACTTCATTAGGTCAGTTCCAGCCCTCATAATTCCTTATTTTACTGCTATAAACAAAGTAAAAAATCCTGCTGTATTTTCTTTTTCCTGGAAAATAATTTGTTTTCTTTCTCCAGCTGAAATGTAAATAATTCTTTTTATATTACAGACTATGGAAWTTTTATTTAAAACATTAGATTTMTTTTTTTCCTACMTGACTGATTTCTWGTCTGCACAGAAAATATTTTTATTGAAATTACATGAAGGCGAGTTTGTTCCATACCACTTTACCATGACTACCAGAATGTCTTGTTTAGCCAGAACAAAATCTCTAAACAAAATTTAAAGTTCTGTTGCTTTGTATACCACCTCTCATTTTTACCATTCATTTCAGTAGCAAAATATATGGCCTCCTGCCAGCATTATTGTGGCACTGTCCCATATGAATGTTAAGCAGGCAACAATGATGCACTATAATTACAGTGCTTGAAATGATTGGAAATAAATTGGCACTCCAATTATAGATGCATGAAAGAGGCTCCAGTATATCACAGTCAGTCCATTAATTTCTGAAACAGCTCAGGCGAGCTCACTATTTTAGTGACATTCGTTGCTCGCTGCCGCAATGAATCACAGCCAACAGCGGCGGGGCCCTGGAAATTAGCAACTTGAAGGACATTTGGAAACAAAAGAACCACTCCATGTTACTTTGTGCCCCTCAAAGAGAAAATAACCTCCAAGTGCAATATGGARACCTATTTGCTGCATTTTGAGGAAGAAAATGTCAATGTAGTTTTTGGTCCCACCCGATGCTTTCAGTCAATTTACACAGTATTCCAACTGAGCACAGAAATAATTTTATGGAAATCTGCACAGTAAGCACATCCACATTTCTACAGTGCACTACAAACATTTCAATGGGAAACTCAGGACTGCAAATGTAAACACTACATGTTATGTTTGCTTATCTCAGCAGGCTATTGCTCTTAAGRTAACACATTAGTAACTTGGTATTGGTAAACCAGTCCAGGTGATTTGGGAACTGGGCCTGTGACTAACACCTATAGTGAACACCATCTGTACAGACACTTGTTTTATATATTCTGTGGATAGATTCATCCTTGTTGCACCTTTAATTCACCCTGAGCCTTAAAAATACTTTGTTTTCCCCTGACCACATGCTGTGAAATGTTACTGTGAACTCATCAGTAGCCCAGTTTCTCTGAGGCTGCATCAGAATAAAGGAAAAAAGAAGAAATAACATCACTGAAGGAGAGAGGAGAGACTGTTTCTATTCAGGTGTCTACYAATGGTCCTGTGGCTGGTCTCTACCAGCTCTGTGTCATAGCCAAGATGGGGAAATGGAAAGAGAGATATGAGCTCCAGACTTCCAAGGTCCTTCACTCACTGTATAATTCCGTCTTCCCAATTAAGCAGTCTGAAAACTGAAATACTTTCAGTCTCCTCCAGTGTGCACTGGAGGAATGGAAAGGGCTGGTCACAGGACATCAACCCCATTCCAGTAGGATCGTTCTTCTGGGCACTGGAAATTAAGATCAGCATCTGAACACCCCAGACAGATTCAAACTTTTCAAGAGGAATTTTAAACTAGCATAAATATTTCTAAAAAATTTAAAGGACACTTCAAACAATTGCTAAAAGACTAAAGCGAGTTATTACTACGAAGTCATCAGGGCCTGAAATTCCAATTTAAGTGTTAGCAATTCCCCTCTGCTTTCTCAAGGATTGGTAATTATGTCATTACAGATTAACAAGCAAGCAATGTTAACAATTAGTCTATGTAGTTTCTTAAAATAATTGAAAATATAGAATTCTGATTTAAGAAATTTTTATTTTATGCTCATAAATAGAGTAGGCAGACCTGAAGTGCAGATCAAGAATGAAATTAATGTCATCATACTCTATGGATACTTTTTTAGAAAACTATTGTTATATACTTTACCAAAAAAAAACCCCAACTGAACACACCTTGGAATTTTGAGTATCTTCTGCAACACTGCAATAGAGCAATTTTGACAGGAATGAGAGACTTTAAACTGAAAAGTCACATTTCTGAAAGACTGAGGTTCATCACGAACCAAATGAAAAAGTAGGATATCAGTGTGTTTGAAAATCTACTTCACAGCTTTGAGCTTATCAAAATCTCTTCCTTAGCAGTTCAGGAAGCTTGAGTTTAGCTGTGTAGTTCATCTCTCATAGAAGTCAATGAAAAGTTCATTGTAAAATTTGTTGAGAATCAGACCAAGTCCAAAAGAGCACTTTACAATTTTTGAAGTGCTCTACAAAGATTAACTAATTGAAACTCTATCATTAGAAACTTCTTTGAGAGGGGGAAAAATGAAAACATCCTCTTTTTAATAGTTGTTGCTTGCCCTAACCTTTCACACTAAACCTAAAATCCCATGACTAAAATGAAAAAGCTTTTTGTTTTTAACATTTCATTCCCTGTTCCATTGACTTGGATCAATGTGTTTTAAGGAGGTCACTGTCAAATTGCCAACTTTTTAGATGTACAATTTAAGCCTAATTAAAGGTTTGATAGAACTCTCTCAGTAAAATTAACTCATTTGAATAGGAGATAATTTAAGATCATTCACTAAGGACCTTTTYTACTTCCATACAGAACATAAAATTTTTATTTCATCTTACAATATAAATTAAACTTGATAAAAGAGGTGTGGGGTTTGTTCCAAACTTAGGGATTTATATAAAATGGACAAGTTAATACTGTTCTTTCCCTTTGGTGGTACCATGAATTAAGTTTCTAGCAAACTTGCAGAAGTTTAATATACTACAGTTTTCTTAAAATACCTTTCAATCTCCTTGCTAGCTCTTGATTTTGGTATTGTGAGTTTCCTTTTCTATTAAAAGTGGTATCTCAGAGAAAAGAACAATTGTCACACAATAGTTTCTGCCTGGAAGGTCTTAAAACTTACACCAGGATAAAATTTATATCTAAATGCTGCAAAGCTATTTTACTGTCTGTGTTTGCTTACCTACCTGCAAAATCAGTTTGTAAATTCCTGTTTATTCAGCACTCATCACCAAGCTGCCTGACCTAGAACATTGCTTGTTTGCCTGATTGCTTATTTTGACTCCTAAGTGTTCTATGCTGATTTTGAGAGTCTATCCCTGATGTTGTATTTAGTGCAGGCTCCTGTTCCCACATACAAATTATAAATGTTATCATAGCACATTACAAGCCAGGATTTGAAGCCWGTATTCCCCAGACAGCAGTTACATTGTCAGGAAATCCAGACACTGAGGTCAGAAGTTTCTGGGGATTTCTCTAATATTTGGGGAACATCTTGAGAAGTGCTGAAAGATATGGTCAGGCTGGATGGCACTCTGTGCAAAGTGGTCTGGTGGAAGATTTCTGTGCCCATGGCAGGGGAATTGGACTAAATGGCCTTTAAAAGTCCCTTCCTACCCAAATCATTCTATGATTCTAAATGAGCAGGTTTGGTTTGAAAGAGGAACTGGCACAGTTTAAAATTATTAGACTCTCTAGTGTTGACTACTTTGTCAAAGGTAAACTGGTGCCCTTCAGCTGGAGGCAGTCAAGGCTGCAGTATTTAAACCACTAATGGACAGGAGCAGGGAGCAAACAGCACAAGGAGTATAATTGATGCATAACTTGCACATCCATSGCATTTTCTGCCAGTCACATGACTTGTCTCAAACATGTCCCAGTAGCCAGCTCAGTGACAGAATTCTGAGTCAGATGCAGCTTTGGTCTGACCAGCTTGTATATATCTACACATATTTACAACTGAACCATTGTAGCTGTCTGGGAGAACACTCTTAATGTGCCTCAGTGCAGAGTCAGACAGAATAGCAGACATCCCCTTTCACCATTCTGTATCTACTTATTGACATATGAAAGTGATACATGTAAGAGCTGGGGTATATTATCAAATTATATCTTGAAATACGTGTAGTATATAGCATATAATATATATAGGCAAAAATACAAACTATGTAAGTGAGCATGCATACAAKTGACCATATCTAGAAGCCTGTTCCTAAGCATCTGATCTGCTTGACTTACCAGTTGCTGACCATATAGTGTACAGSCATCAGAGACTTCTTCAGAGTTGACCAAAAGTATAAACAAAATACCTGTACAAGACTTAAATATACAAGAACTTAGCTGGGTTCTCCTCCGTAGAGAACAGTGAAGAGGAATCTCCACTTCAGACCTCATTTACAGCTCTCTGCTTCRATTTTGGAGTGCCTGTCCTGAGCTCTGCCTCACAAAAGCACTCTGCTGGACTCTGAGCAGTTCTTGTCCTTGTGTGATGTGCAGCTCTAAAGCTTGTGTGCCAYTGCTCTCATGAAGAGCTGTACTAACTCACTCTCTCCCACTTCCTGGGAAAGATTTGGYCCACCACTATTACAATTATAAAATATGCAGGAAGCAACATTTGTCAAATGAAATATCCCATRTTATCTGACTTAGGACACAATTTTATATTTTTCATTCAGAAAAAGTCTGGAATCCATGACTGAATTCTGCACTTATACATTTCCAGCTGGACTMAAATTTTGCTAAGTATGTACATGCACTTAATGAGACAGAAAAAAAGGTTCTGTTTATTTGTTTACAGCTAATCAAAATAGAAAGAAAAAATATTTGCTAAGGAACATGCCATGAAAATACTTTTCTACAGATCACACAGGATCTTTTACTTCTCAGTTAAACTGAATTCCTCTGTTTTCCCTCTTTTCTGCYCTGTCAGAAGTGAGGGCCTGATTCAGTGTATGGTCAAGCCAAGAAAGACCTTTCCATGGATTTCCATGCACTATTACTCCAGTGTTTGAATATCTTACCTGAAAGTTRCCATCAGTCTCTGAGAGGCTGGACTAGCTTCTGTGGAGATCATCTTCCCTCTAGGTGAATCTCTGCATTTTGTAGACAATATAAAAATAACAAGGATAAATAATAAAACCAGAGAATTGCAATTTTGCAAATACTAGCATCTTACAGTTGTTTAATGCAGTTCCCATCTCTCAAGTACTCATCTGAATCAAAGGTGCACACTAAACATTTTGAGGCTACAAGAATGATAGCAGTTTCTAAATCACCAAAGGATGACACAATTTTAGATAAAGGGTATTTAGTCACTATTTCCAACTATGCAGCTATCATTAGCACTCTAAATGCTACCCCATGTAACTTTTGACACAGGCATTTCAAATGTTCAGCTGTGACTGCTTATTTGCTCCTTTCAAAAGTTTATGAAGTCCTTGATCTAAGGTCACTAAACAAATCTGAAAGCTGTAAATGAGTTCAAATGCAGTATAACGGGAAGTTAATTTTCACTGCCCTGTCTCTAGATTAATCAATTGAGGACAAAGATGAATTAAACAATATATWAACAGACTGATATAGCAATACAGAAGCTGTATTTATCTGTCTCTGAACCATCCGCTCCAACAGCTTTATATGAATTTATTTTCTCCAGCTAGAGTAGTACATGGTTCCTGAATATCAGATAAAGTCACCCACATTATACCAGTAGCATTGAATGAACCAATACCAACAKAACACTTTCTTCTGATGCTGGTTTTGCCTCAGCAAGAGAGATAGAGAATTAAGCAGATTTGCAGTACCTTATTTACTAAAGTGCCAAATGCTGTTGCAAACCAGAACTAACTTGATACATGTCCCAATCTCTAAAAAATTAATTCAAGTAAAAAGTAGTATCTTTAGGAGAAGGATCAGAAGAAGGCTGAGGACCTGCTGTGCTCAGAGAAGGATTCAGGGAAATTTCCAGTACTTAAAAGGGGCTTACAGAGTAGCTGGAGAGGGGCTTTTGACAGAGGCATGTCGTGATAGAAAATGAATGAACGGCTTTAAACTGAAAGAGGTCAGGGTTAGTTTATCTATTGGTAAGAAATTCTTTGCTATGAGGGTGATGAGGCACTGGCACGTGTTGCCGAGATTGCTGTAACTATTCCGTCCCTGGAAGTGTCCAAGGCCTGGCTGGATGGGGGTCTGAGCAGCCTGCTCTAGTAGAAAGCATCACTGCCCACAGCAGGGGAATGGAGCTAGACATATAAAGGTCCTTTCCAAATCCAATTATCCTGTGATTCTATGATTTCTAGAAATGGGGGGAAAATTAGTTGCCTTTGATTAAAACAATCAAAACATTGAAATTCCCTTGAGAGATCCCACAATCCACTATATTTCCTCAACATAAAAAGGGTAGTGCCTGTCATGAGATASTGATGATTACCACGTAGACAGAAGAGTAGGTTCAGTAAGAGACCTTGAACCCAGCAGAGGAATGAAAATATGAAATACTCCTGTATTATTTTGAAACAAAATTTTGTTCATAGAATATAACGTGAATTTATTGAAAATAAATTCAAATGGACAGAATTTAACCCAGCTCTAAAGAAGAAGGTATAAAATCACCTTGTCAATTCCTGTAGAAGTGTGTGACTCCCAAAATCAAGCTCCTCAACGTCACCAAACTGCAAGACAGCATAATTTCAAATCAGGTCACATTCACCAAAGAAGCAAATTAGCATGTTTCCTGTGGAGCACCAGTGGAGCACTGCTATTAGATATACACCTACCCTTTTCCATAGGGTAGCTGGGTGTGTGCCCCACTCTACAGTTCCTCCTGAAAGACACAGCTGGGTAGATCAAAGGATATGCTGAGCCYCCATGTCTTGTGTGGGAGTCACAGAGAGGAGAGAAGCACTCAGGTGCCAAAGCAGGGCTTTTTCTAGGCATTCAGCTGAGGCTGGACAATAACTGTAAGGGCAGGGGAACAGCCAGTGACTGCTCAGATGAGCTAGTGGGGAAGAAAAGACACAGCAGATAGGCTTAGAGAGCAAATGAAAGGCCACCATGTACTGGCTTCTGGTCATCACCATTGCCTAAGGTTATGCACAAGAACTGGGCCAGTTCTGGTATTATTACMGTAAGGTAAAAGTATCAGACTCCCAAGGTGGTGGGATTTTATACATCAGCCTTCAGTGCACGTTCCTTCCAATCTATTTCACTATAGGGGATCTTCAACACCTTGTTTATTATGGAGAGACTTTTRTTTTGTCTCTCCTGTTGGTTCTCCATTGTTGCAGCTCGATAAGTAGGTACAGTGACCAAATGTCAGTGAAATTGCATTGACTCTGAGCACAGACAAGCRTCAGTAGGAAATCATTTATGGAAGTGGTGTGCCCAATGCAGGCCACCCTCATCCCCAATATGGAGTAATGCCCCGGGATCATATTTTGACACAAAGTGTCCATCTCCACACCTCTCCCTTATGGCTTTAGATCATGTAGAATTTCATTTTCAAAGAATTCTTTGGGCTGGAAGTGACCTTAAAAATCATCCTGTTCCAAACCCYRCTGACATGRGCAGGGACACCTTCCRTTAGAATAGGTTGCTCAGGGCCCCATCCAACCTGGCCTWTAACACTTCAGAAATGGGRAATCYATAACTTCTCTGGGAAACCTGTGCCAGTGTCTCACCACYCTCCCYATGAATAATTTCTTCCTAAKAGCTGATCTCATCTTTTTTTYCTTTATACATTTGTTGTTGCACATCATTGCAGAGTAGAACTGGAAAAAGTGTTCACTGTTAGATTAGTTCCACTTCYAGAAGTGGGGGGTCACAAAACCCCCTAGGAAACAAGTTATCCAGAACACTAAGTGTGTCATTACCAAAGTTTTAACAAGCTTTGATTTGGATGTATCTCTATACTATTTAAAAACATCTATAGATTGGTAGCAACAAAAAAGYAACTACCTAAAGAAACAGAATCCTGCCTACAAACATTCCTACCTATTCTTCAAGTACTAAAAAATATTACTWTAATTAATGAAAAATAGTTTATTTCAATGCTGCTTCTTCTCTTTTGAAAAGGAAACTATTTTCACAATTTTAACACACTTTCATCAAGGTTATAGTAAGTAGGAAGTGTTAATGGAGCCAGCATTRCAGTGACATMCATTCATATACTAGAACAATGCTGYGTAGTGTGTCTAAACATTTCACCCTGTCCCTAGCCCCAGAAATGCTTCTATTTCAGAAATGTGAAATTATTCTACATGCATAGTASTTTCTTCACTGCATCCTCTACCACTTGCTGAACAGTTTTTAAAARGGAAAATATGGTCTTTTTCTGGTGATCTGGCTTTTTAATAAAGAATGAAGAAAAAATCTCAACTGGTAAACAAAAAGTTCTTGAGAGCTGAGGCACTATCTTATGGGTATGTTGAAAATCTCTGGTTAAAAGGTTTACTCTTCTATGGTCTATTCCCCCAGGTACAAGAAAAAAAATAAACCCAGTCCACTGGACAGAATGATTYTTTCTTTATAGCTAGACCTTTCCATTTTGTGTAAATCCTTCTTTACCATTATGAATTAATTACCCATAAAAACGAATAAGAGAAGTGATGTTCCTATTCTACAGCATGACATAGTCACAATGGAACTAGAAATTGAAAGAATAAATCTTGCAATGAATGGTGACATGCTTTATACATATATAAGTACTACAGAAAAGATGATATTAACATTCCTCAGTTTTAATAAGTTCTTGATCTTGATCCATCTGAGAATTCAGAAGCCCAATTGCAATCTAATGCCCTTCCAGAAATAGCATAAAATAAAGCTCTGATGTCACCGACTTCCTCATGGGCACAGTAACATGCCCAGATATTTTTCCTTCTGTGGAGTTAACTGAAAGACTACAAATATCACAAGAACTAGGCCAGCCTGTGASGTTAGGTCCTGGAACAAGCACATGGCCCACACAGGTGAGGGTACTGTATTTATAAATCACTCCCATTCCATGATGGTTTTTCTACTACTAAATCAAGCTAACAACAAATTGTCATCCCCTCCTTTAATGGTACTTTGTAAGTAAAGAGGGCAGAGAACCAAAGAAACACAC
Source organism: Alauda arvensis (assembly GCA_902810485.1). Lineage (NCBI taxonomy): Eukaryota > Metazoa > Chordata > Aves > Passeriformes > Alaudidae > Alauda > Alauda arvensis. The sequence continues at coordinate 206,490 of CADDXX010000384.1, forward strand.
ATTATTCACATACCTAGAAGAGAAGAAAGRAGCATACAACACTTAATTCCCTACCCCAGTGTGAGACATCTAGAGACATCATGCTGCAGAGCAAGCTGAAGCAATTTCCTTCATGGCCTGAAGGCATCACATTAACTAAAACACAACTAGAAAATCCATTTCCCAGAGCAGAAACTAGTCAGATCCTCCAAACATCAAGCCTCCATTGAGATCAATACTATGTTGAATTTCAGACTCCTGTTATGAGTGGTGCTGCCTTTCACTCACACACTGCATCTCTCCAGCTACAACCCAGAAGATGCATCCCATCCAGGCTGATCAGAAATCAAACAGCCCATTAGCTGTTATATATTTGTTAGAAAAATAGGTTTCGGGAATTCTTATCTCTGTCTCGATCATCTCTTGCCACCACTAGTAGGAATTTTTCATGTTAATTCTGTCTTTTCCCTGCCTGCTATTCCATTGCCAACACAGCCCCTATGGGGTTGTAGGCTCAATGCAGCAGGGATCTTCTCTCTGTAGCTTTGCACACAAATACTGAATACTGTTTGACCCTGAATCSAAATGGCATCAATCAACATCCATCYACATTTCACTGCACTTGCCCCTGAATCTCTTCTGACTCCCTGCAGTGTCTCTATGACATGGGCATTATTTTGCTCCTCTTCTGACCAAAGTAGCTAAGACAAAATGAGCCTGTGTCACAGCCAGCCTCAGAAGACAGTAAAAAGGTATGGATGTTAGATACATCCTGAGACAAATCATGAARGCACATAGGGTTATTTGAGGGCATATGAGCTGCTGAAATAGTCCTGAAGGACTCTCTAGACTGGAGGAACCATGTACTTGTCCCTGTTGTTGAGTAAGAAGGATCCCTGGCAAGTGGTCATTGTCTCACACTGCAGTAAATGTCTAATTGACTTGGACAATTGACAWAAGCTCAACTGCCAACCCTATCTCATCTAGACTATTATATAGCCCTATATTATTTTTATACTAATAAACTAAGCTGTGCMTGAGCTCATTCTCTGGCCAACAGTGAGACTGGCTGACACTCTCYGGTGATAAATGCAATACTAAAAATCCTCTTCCCTTCAAAAAGGGGTATCCATTGCAAAAACAACTTTAGGGAATGTTCTTTTGACTGCACTAACTCCTGAACCACCTAAACTAGTTGGGATGGCTAAAACTGTGCCAGAGGCTTTCTCAGGGTTTAATAGAATAGAAAATCAAGTTGTATAACTCAGGCTCAGCATTTAGTTCTGTTTTAATTGCWAAGRCTTCTGTCTCCCATTACAATCTAATTTATAGGTACTGAGGTGAGGGGACAGGGAGAAAAGGAAGTTATTACATGTGGATATTGCTCTTAGCAAAATTGTAAAAAAAGAAAAATTCCTGCAGATCTTCCAACATTTGGGGACAAATTTTTCAAATTTTTAAACTCACTACCTATTCCTTCTCCTTTAGCACTGTGGCCCTATAAATTTTAATGKATTTCTTTTGTATCAAAAGTATTATTTGGTATAAGTGACAAAGTGACACATTTGGTAGCTTTGTAAATATACATTTGAAGACTCCCAGCTGTCATAAAATAACTGGGCTGTCAGATTGCAAAGTCAGAGTGAAGCAAGGTGGTTAACTGAAATGAGACTCCCATGAAGAATTTTCTTGTCACTCTGTATGTGGAGGCATCTGCTGCAAATTCAGACTCTCAAGTCAACAGACACTTTGATCACAGGATGATTTATGTCAGCCATCAAATGTCTGAGTGGTAACCACACATCTGTCACCAGGACAATGTGGCATAAAAGAGAATTTAATTGCTTTTGGATTATAAATAAAATGAACATTGCAGGAATAAATTATGAGATCACTGTTAATTTGTCGATCATGCTATCAAGGGCAAGAAAAACTATTGGGCATAAAAAAGCAAAGTTATTTTTGCTCCTAGGAGATGCAGTTAGGAACATTTTAATAACAAATGGCAACAATCTTTTTGGTAGGTACATACAATCTGAAAAAAAATTGTCAGTGTTGATGAATCTGGCACATCTGTCTCATTTAATCAACTCTTGCAGGTGYTAATGGAGGAAACAATCTGGGATAAAGGACTTGTGAAAGTCAGCTATTAAAGATATATTTAATATTTAGATGCATTTCCCCTATTTTCTTCCTCCCACCCATTTTTTTTTAAATTGATAGTTTGGAAGAGAACCACTTCTGAAACAAAGCAAGCTGTGTACTCACCACCATAGAAAACCAATTTGTGTTCAATGTCCAACCAAATTATGGGTGTCTAGCATACCAGAATGACACAAACTTCCCTGTCTAGCCAGTGGAGAGGGGCTTGGACCTCAGCTGGATTATAGGATTTGGATTTACATAAATATTTGCATATACTCATTGCTGTCAGTGGTGAATAAGGATTTGACTCAGCTGCCATAAGATGATGTCCRGTGTCCTTTCATTTGCCCTAGGTTACCTGAGACATCTACACATGATTGGCAGAGATGACCCACAACCCTTTCCCTTCTGGATTAGCAGCAGGAGACAAGAAATCATTCCCCTTGGCAGATTACAGATGCTGGTGTAATTAGGGATTAGGGAACTGGATCTGGCCTCCACTCAGTAAGGTCCATCACTTTATCCCTTGGTATGGGAGGAGCCCACATTCATTCTTCAGGTTCTCCAAAGTATCCTGCAAGGCCAAATSCATGTTACTTGAGTGTTGCAAAGCTCAGGTGAGGCTACCACAACAGGCAGCAGGAATACAGCATAATGCCCCTGCAAAGCATGACATAAATGCCATAATTTCCCAGATTGCAAGAAGAGAAGGGAGCAGGGAGAGTTGTTTTTATCTTTTGCCACTCTGACCCTTGTCAGGTCACAGAAATCCATTCTCCAGCCTCCCTTATTTTCATGTGTCTTTAAAATTAAAGTAATTTGTGAGACTCACCTTTCACAGAGAACGTTTAGGTTAATGGGGTCCAGACCCCAGTTTTACAAAGAGTTAATGTAGTAGCATAGTTATAATCGCAATTGCAGAAATCACATTCTCAGCACTTTATATGTGGACTGGTGAAGTGTTTTGTGTAAGCCTCAAGTTAAAGGAAATTTATTCTCAATTCTTGAACCTGCACCAAGCTCCACTTACTGTAATATGCTACACAACTTGTAAGCATGATTTGATTCTCATACAGCCCTAGTGAGAGGTGTAAATAATACACACAGTGTATGCATGAATAACCACTGCTGAAGAGAGGTTAGACTAGTCTAGGGTGAATTATTCATTGTGAGGGATTTCACATCCCAATTTAATCCATTTTTTCTGCTCAGCAGTGATTGGCAYCCAGGTTTGAGGCCTGATTGCACCTGCAAACTGACTCAAATGATAYAGAAGCAGCAGAGAGTCGTCAAAGACTGAGGTGCCTGAGGGAACACCACTGCACAGAGTTTGCTGTGTTTGGTATCACAAGAGCATAAGGGGTTTATGTCATRTTCTTTTCCAAGATCTGCCTAAGATGTGTGACAAGGAACAGATGCTGTTTCCTCAGGTCAGTGTACTTTAACTCACATGCAATAGCTGAACAAGTTGTTTCAGTTTATGTACAGGACCTTAGCTATACCAAAGTATGAGGGAAGAAAAAAAAAACTGTCTTCAAACCTCCTGTGACTGATTCTGTATCTGAATTAATTGATTATTTAGAGTGTACAGTCACAATTAGATTATATTATGCTTTTTTCCTTATCATCTTCAGTAAATTAATTATCAATACGAAGCATACACATGAACTCTAGTCCCACCAAAGCATATTCTCTGAGTTTGGACACTCAGAGAATATGAGAAAGTCTTCCTCATCTATAGAGGAAGAGTTTCTGCAAGTAAAAGTGATACAAACAGTGAGCAACTCAGTGGGTTAAAAGACTTCTAGGAATGAAGGGTCAGAGAGGATAAGGTGAGGAGATAAGGCATTAGKCACAGCTACTTTCAATAACACGTAGAGATCTTAGAGGGAGATGTCTGAGGAAATGTGAGGCAACACTAGCTGCTACAGGAGATAAAATACTAGCTTCAGTAAAAAGCTGAAAAAACTSTGGGAGCACAAGGAAATCACAGGAAGGGAAAATGAGGATTAAGCGATCCAGACGCCAGAGCAAAGATGAGATAATTATAAGATTTTGCTAAGAATAAAAGTCTCTTCACATAAATTCTTATACCTAACAAGTAAGTATTGTTTTAAATTGAAAAAAAACCCCTCAGCTTAGCCATCTGCAAATTCACTTTAATGAGAATACCATGTGTAAACCAAATTTTCATGGAGATAGTGGTGTTCCCACCCAAAGGTCTTTCAAAACAGAGGATGGAAATCATAYCTAGAGTGACACAACACACCAAGTCTTCACTTAATCAAAGGAATGGACAAACGGTTTCCTGATGTCCCTTTTTGAGTCTTGGCTTAACAAGTGGCAAGTGAACTCAGAGACTGTTTTACTGCCTGTTTTTCTAACAATGGTTCAATTGTCTCCTACAGATCCATCCACCCTCCACTGAGCCAGAGGTGCAAAAATCACCTGTGACACTTTTGTTCTCCACTTCAACAAYGGCAGTACAGCACTCCTCATCTTTTGCACAGATATTAGTAGCACTGCTTCCAGAGAGAAGTCACTTACCTCAATAATCAGACATTTTAAACCAAAGCATTTATCTTCAAGCAATGAGGTATCAGTAGGACCTCTGGCTTCACAGGCTCTTAGACTTGCATAAGGAATGCATTTATTCACTTTATTTTTTTATTCACTGGCCCTAATGAATTATAATGAGGTGATGCATTATAAGCTGGGTTGATAAGAAGTGCTTGGCAAGACTGATATCCCTAGGTATTCCAATATAATAGGAAAAAAACTTTCTGGTCCTCTCTTTTGAAGGGCAGGTTAAAAGCAGAAATCCAAGTGTCCTCTCTATCATCTTTATCTGCTCAACAACAGAACTGTGGGTATGGCAGTTAAGATCCCCCAAAAGGAGCAAGGAGTCTTTTTGAAGAAGTCTTTTCACTTCTTTTTCCTTTCATAATACTCAGCCAGTTCTCATTCTTGCTGTAGGATTTTAACATGCCARAGTTATTCAAAGCTCACCTGGTGACACAGACTGACAAATGTCACAGGTTTATGTATGACAGGACTATTCGGAGGATGTACAAAAGCACGCGAAGTTGTTACCCATAAAGGGCAGATGTTGCCCAGTTTCCAACAGAAAAGGCTGGAAAAAAGGATTAAAAGTCTTTTGCTTTGCCACATTTCTGCATATGGAATAGCAAGGTCAATTATAGCATGGCAAAAAGGAAGCACAAGGCTGGGAGCCAGGAGACCTGAAGACACTGGGGAACCCTGCCAGAGTACTAGTGTTGACTGGGATAGTTTTYTTCATAGTAGCTAATATGGGGTTTGGATTTGGGCAGAAAAGTGTTGATAATTCAGGGATGATTTTGTAATTGCGGTGCTCACACAGAGTCAGGATATTTTCTGCTCCTCACAGCACCCCACCAGGAAGAAGGCTAGAGRAGGGAAAGGAGTTGGGAGGGACACAACAGATTTCAGTTTGGCAATGTTTGACTTCTTTTGCTATATAGGGAAAAAATACATGCCACTTCTCATCCTTTTTTGTTTTTCTAATGCTCATCTCTCTAATTTCTTGCATTCAGATGTTCCAGCCTCTGTCCTTTGGGTCCTAACTGCACCTTAAATGAAGGGGACACACCACGGAAGTTGCTGCTGGTGTTTCTTGGGTCACAGCTGGGCTCTCTGATGGGTCAYTCCATGTCCCACTCCTCAAAAAGAGCTTTTTTCAGTAATAGCTGGGTCACTACTTATTAGTGAGTATTACTWTTGTATCTCTGCAAAGGAAAGCTATTTTAACATAAAAGTCTGCAGGTAAAAATATATTGGCAGTTGAATTTCAGTGTGAACCATTAAAATGCACCTGAAGATGACCATCCTGCTGTTGCTTTGAATCKCTTCCTGCAGCTTGCTGTGGACCATTGGTCAAAAAGAAAATACTAAGAAGAAAATCTAAATTAGCCCCTGGACAATACAAATGCAACTGGACTYGGATGAGTATGTTCTGATTTCACACTGTGTTGCCTGTGGATATACAAGTGCTAGCATGAGGCAGTGTTCATCCTGAYTGGTTAAAGTTTTTGGATATATTATTCACATGATGTGAATTTCTCCAATGGGATTTTGTACCAAAATRAAAGCAGGTCTTCCTAAGACTGTTGAACTGTAATGAAAAATAACATTACAGCCCTGTTTTGGCATTCTTAACACTTGGAAAAGGATTGCTTGATACTAACTGTTGCTGAGGATGCAGCATGGCTGTCGTTGTTCAAGAGGAAATGTCCAAACCTGTTTGCTTTTTTCATTTTTAGCAGGAACATATGTAATTTACCAAAAGTGAAAGTCCATTTTAGTGAGTATTTTATTTCTGAAAAATATTCAAGCAACTTTATTACTGTATAGCAAACCTACAGGGAGTCAAGGGTGTATTGCTTAAAAAAAAAAGTAAAGAGGAAGCTTTCTGCAATCCAAACCACTGCTCGTGTACTTTCTCAAGCTTTATAGCCATTCTGGGAAGGTACACTTCTTCATATCTGACATCAAGAYAGCTCCCATGAAACACAGAATTTGTCTTAATATGAACCACTTTTCTCCACCCTGGGCTCACWTCTTCCTCTCCTGCTTCCCCTGTAATGCTTTAGTGTCTTGAAGGCCAGCTGGAACTGCCACGCTAAAGTTGTCTGTATGTACTAGCAATGACTTGGTGATTATCAGAGTTTGTATTGACTGCAGGATAAYTGGGACATCAGGTCACAGCATCTTCTTTGGAAATTCATGATTTTCCTAAGTTTGCAAAATCTAGCTAGAGAAAAAAATTGTATTGTTTTATAGGATTTTTTTGAAGTGTTTGCATTCAAAAGTGTTGGAAAGTATTTAGTCCTCCCTTTCCCTCATTTAAGAAAGCATGAGATGCTTTTTGTCACTAACTTAAGGCATTGTTTCRGAGCAATTCTCTTGCTAGAATTTCAGGTCAACACAGAGACACTGTCTGGACAGAAAGGTCATGTAATGAGCTCTTTGAGAGCMTTCCATCTTCTCTGGCTCCAGCCTGTGTTGGTCAGAGAGCTGACTCTCAGCTGGTGAGGCTGATTCCTCTGAAAATCATTTCCATTTCTTGAATATATGTACAGATGTTTTTATTCACATAACTAACAAAAGTGCCAGGTTTGCAGCACAAACAGAATTGAGTTTGAAATAATTCSTGGTACAACTGCAATTCAAAATGAATAACACTGCACAGTGTGATTTGAATAGTAATGGCTCCCACAGAGGCTGTAGTTTTGGAACTATATTATTAGCAAGAAAGCTTGAATTATAACCAATACCTGTATGTTTGCAATATACTTTAAAAATGTTGCTGTTTCACTATTTTTTACCCTGCTTACAGTATGGTTGCAATGTCCATGAATTGTGAAGCAGTATTCTGGGCAGTTTTAAAAAGGTTCTTTGGAAGTGAGTTTGATGTTAATAAGGAAACCAACAGTTTGTTGTTGTTGTTGTTGAATGTAAATGTTTTGATGGGGAAATAAAGAAAAAAAATGGTACAAGCCATATAAATGAAGCAGTGTGTGAAAGAAAAATTAACTCAAGTCTACCTCTACTTTGGTGAAGAAGCCTGACTATTTGCAATTATACAATTACCTCCTTGAGTTTTTGGGGGAACAACTTGCAATAATTTTAGCTCCTCAGTTATACATATACATACACATCCTCAGGACAGGACATCTCAGCTTAGACCCTGTAGTCATGTATAAGAAAAGGCTGTGTCATCTGCACATTAAAAACAGATCCCAAAAATAAAGATACTGCTGCTGTTCAGTTGACCCAAAGGAAATGACAGAAAAAATGTTGCCTCTCTGTGAAGATTTTGAGCAGCACTGTACCTTGAGAGATTGCCTACTTCCTAGTCAAATAAGCYACTCAGTTGGGAATGGAATGCTAGAGAAGAGCACAGGATAGATCTTGTTTATCCCAACTACTGAGGAAATGTGCTGGCACTCCAATGCCAGCAGTGCCAGCATCATGGTCTAGCTGGTGTGAGCCCAAGACTCTTCTCAAATCTTTGCGTCCAATTCACTTGGATATTAGTTTAGACACAGTTGTAAGCTTGTCTCTGATAGTTTTTGGGAGAGAAAGAGCCAGGCAGATTCAACATTTTAGTTCTTACTTTCACAACTACTCTTAATTGTTTAAGATGTAAACATAAGCAAGTGGATTGAGTTTTCTTTGTTTGTTCTGGGGTGAAAAGGGCATGCAGGGCTATCTAAAGTTTCAGTACCTAAAGTACCTGACAGACTTCAGCACCCCAAAGAGAGAAAGGAGCGGAAGATGTAATGCAAACCTCCAGATGTTTTTCCAAAGGTATTTGATTTGTCATGGCTTGCTGTTATTTTTAAGTTCTCATAGAACCCTTGGGCTCAAAACTGGATCAGAATAATGGGCAAAGCCAGACACACACTGGTTAACAAGGACAACATGGGAGGCAGGGGTAGAATCTCTCATCACTTTTGTCAGTAAGTGATCTAAATTAGTCCATTTTGACTCTGTCTATAGTCAGTGTAAATGTGTTGAAGGTGATTCATCCCATCCTAGGATAAGTGTTGACTTTAGATGAGCTATCCACTTTCATTGAGTATAGAGGGAAACAGCATTGACTAGATGCAAAGAGTTAAAGACTGGAGATGGCTAAAATATTACCCATCCATAATTGTAACTAGGGGCACTTTTATGTCTTTATTAGATATAGCTTTTAAAATAGTAGTACTGTGGGAATCCATTGAATTCACAGACAGGAAGACAAAATTTTTCCTGCAGATGACAAAATTGTTTGCTTATGATAGATTTTTATTTACATATTCACTTTACATATGCAAGTTAGGCTTTAATTAATTGTGCCATAATGCAGGCTGACTGTTCTAACTGATATTGTCACAAGTCTGATTCCCTTAGTCAAAAAAGAAAAGAATGCTCTCTTTGGATACATGCAGAGAAGTATTAMGACTTCAATGATCAGGAGAATGCATGAGTGTGTCACAAAGAGTTTTAAATCAGATGGCACATAAAGTGAATGACAGCTCGTATTTCTAAGCAAGGTATCTTTAAGCTGTGAAGAATTTGTAATGGAATGACTGATATYGACAGGAGTGTTTTATCCCCAGCCTTTGACTTCAGAGTGTTGCAAGTCAGAATTGATGAGGACCCCTCTGAAATAAAGAGAAGAACTAAGTTCAGAGCTGTTCTCTGTGCAGGCCAGAGATAGAAGTGAACTGTATTAGGGAGATGCAAGTGATTGCTTCATMATTTAAGAAAGATGGTAAAAAGAGTTTTTTAACCTGAATCCACACGGAAAAGTGAATAGAACTAAGATAATTACAAAAACTAATGACAACGGCCCTTGAAAAAAAGAACAAAAAAAGATCAGAAAGCAGACACAACTGTCTCTTGTGACGTGTGAGGAAAGGCAAATTCCAATATGCACAGTAGATGAGCAACAATTAAAACATTAACATGCACAAATCTGTCTTCAGAGAGGTGTAAAAAAGACCAAGACAAACCCTTCTCAGGAACAAAAAATTAACTTACAATACACAATGAACACCACCCAAAACATGAAAAGTTCTGGTTATATATYAGGATGATATTTTATTCACCAAGAACCTGGTCAAATAGTAAGAACAGGGTCTCAGAGRGGCTTTACAGTCTCTGTCAATTGGACAAGGCTCTGAACAACCTCTGCTAACTTCCTGTTTTGTGTAGGGGTTGGACTAGATGACCTCTGGAGGTCCTTTCAAACCTAAATTATTGGATGTATCTACAAAAAATGCATGGGCACTTACTAAAGGTTTGTGAGTTCTGCCTTTGCTGGGTTTAACAAAGCACAATTATTGAAAAAATGTCAGTTCCCTGAAAGAAAGACAGAAGGGTTCTGATCTAATCTATCTCATGCTTTTTTTGGTTTTTTTTTTTTTCAGATTCCCAGTTGCTAGAATATTCCTTGTTCTAAAATTCAGAACAGATTTTTGTTTCAGAACAGTCCAAAGTTTGGAAATCACCTCAAATTAAAGGTTTGGATTAGGACMCTGAAATGAGTTTACATTCAGTTTGAATCATGGAAAAAGATGTGAGTCAGCCCTTACTAAGAAGAAACTATGAAAAAGATCCATTTTTTGAGGGAAAAAAAAAAAAAAGCTTTACTTTTTATATATGAACACAAGACACAATATCAGCAAATTACTTTGGGGTGTTTATATTTTGGAAGAATGGGGGTATTTTACAACATATCACTGAGCCAGAGAAGCTGTGTTTGTAGSAAGAGCAGAGTAGAAGGTGGTGGAGAAAGGAAACAACAGGTTGAGAGGCTTGGAGATAGTCTTTCCTYCTTACCTACCTATCTGGGTGTGATCAAATGTTTCTTTAGACTCTTTTTTACCAAACAGTAYCACTAGGTCTGCAAATGCACCTTGGAGGACAGAAGAGCCAAGACACCTCTGCCTGGCATAAGGAGGAAGAAGAGGCCCCTTCTGAAGTGCATCTGAGAGCAGCTCTGGAGGTGCTGCAGACAGCAGGACCAGGAATGTCAGGTGCAGAAAATGCTGTCAGCTGGAGAGGTACCAGAAGGAGATCAGTAGCACTAGAACCTCAAGCAAAACAGRATGTTCAGGGAACAGGGGAAAGAATGCCTGAAAGAAATTGCCTGGCCCCTGCTCTGGTCAGCACTAGGAAACTAAGGCATCCCACCTGTGCAGTGATCAGACAAGCTAATCAAGGAACTGGGTCCAGTATGAAGGAACAAGTGTCCCAAAGCCAAGTTTAAAAAAGAGGGAATGGGAGGATATATAAATGAGGATAACACAGACAAAACAGCCGGACAGGCATGACAGAATAATTTTTGAGAAGAAAGTAAAAACAAACTCATAAGGAAGCATGGCAAAAAGAAACAGCAGCCTAGGAAACAGGGAAACACATGCAAAGCAGAAATTGCTGAAAAAATGCACCAATGGGATTAGAAAGAGGTAGCATGAAGCAAATTGAGACTGTAACACTCTTCATACTCCCTGCCAGCTGGACATCTGTCTGTTTTCCTGAGGGACAAAGGAGAGGATGGCTGTGACGGGTGATAATTTTGTATGTACACAGAGGGTTTTCATCTTGAGAAGAAAAAAGGTCTCTGTCCTTATGTTTTAGGTTTTCTGTTTAATTACACCTAATGGCATCCTCAGTGCATTACACACCAGAGCAGCAGCTGTCACCAAAACAGGATCTTTCTACTCTGAGAGTCTAATGACCTATCATTTTTGCTTGACAGTGGGAGAAGCATTGAGCTGCTGTGAACTATTTATGATTGTACCTGGTGACTTCTTTCTGCCTTCTGATMTCCCAGTGAAAATGGAAAAGTTGCTCACAGTTTTTTAAGAGAGAGATTTTTCCAACCTTGTCTGCAACATCCATCTTGATACAACACCGCTTTTTCAGTAACCTGACTTCTGAGATTATGGTGAAGAACTGATTACATCTTTTCTATGATGAAATCCTGCTTCTGCTGCCTTCATCATGAGTGAAAGGGTGAATAAACTCACTTAGCTTTTCTGAAGTGAGACTAAGTGAAGAGAGACTAAGAAATTTATTTACCAGAATTAAGGCCTTAGTCAGTCTTGAAAGAAGTCCTGCTTACCTGGTGTCATATCATCCTGGAAGTGTTCAAGGCCAGGTTGCATGTGGCCCTGAGAAAGTTAATCTAGTATGTGGCATCTGTGCCCATCATAAGAGAGATCAAACAAGCTGATCTTCAAGATCCCCTCCAACCCAAACCAATCTGTGGTTTCYATGATTTCTGAGGCCAGGACAGCTGAAGGACTGTTATATGTACAAATGCCAAGCAGCAAGGTCAGGATTGGGTAAGAGTTTTGCTACCCCTAACAGGAATACAGTGATGAGTTCTACTTTGAAAGTTATCTTGAAAATTTCAGACAAGTTAAACCAATTGCAAATCAGAGGCTGTAGCAATAACAGTGCATTCTATTTTTCCAATACTTTCTACATTTGTAGAACAAYAGCACATGAACTGTCAACTGAGATGAGAAATATTCAATTAGGAAATAAGATGCAAAACTTGTTTCATGAATAAGAYTCAATAGCCTTCGGATCCTTACTAAGGGGTGTGTAAATCACAAATGTCTAGCTCAAGAAGAAATGTCTTTTTTAAATCTTTGAGCTAATTGAATTGTAGGCTTGAGAAAATGAAAAAAAAATACTATTCTGAGATTTGTGTTTCAGATAGCAGATTAGAAAACTGTATGAGTTTCTTTTGGCCTTATCATCCTGGCGTTGTTCAGCTTTTCAGCTGCAGTTTGGGTGTGAGCTCATGAACAAAATGAGACTTGTCCATTTTGRATGCTGTTTTCATGCTGCAAGCAAGATCTCAGACAAGYTGGCTCCTCTACATTACACCTCACATGTCAAARCACATCTAGTGTGTCTGCAGACCCTCAGACTTCCTTCAATACATTACTGTTAGACCCCCTACAAGATAAGGAGAGAAGGAGCAAGTGGCTACTCATCTGAAAAATTGCTACAGTCTTTGCAGCTAAAAGGAAGCTGGTAGGATTTTCTTTCAATGAACACTAGCTGTTAGCAAAATTTGATAAACTGTTCAGTTGATAAACTTGGAAAACTGCTACATATTAGGTTACAGCACAGATATGTTATATCATAACTTTTCTTCAGTGAATTGGTGGAGCTGTGTGTAACAAAAGGCAGATTTGTCCCTGCATTCTTCTYCTCCGTGTCCCTGGATTCTTCTCCTTTCTATGCCCATGAAATCATAAGATGAAAATACAGYGACTTACACAGTGTCCCTGGAGAGTCACAGTTATGATGTCTGCTTAATGCAGTGTCACTGATGCCATCTTCCTCACATGAGTAATATTTTGTAAGTGTGATATTCTGAAGAAATAAAGTACTAGAGATGTGCAAAGTAATAATAMAATGTTTTTGCATTCTTATAATGAAACTCCATTTTTCTAATCTTTAATCATCATATATGCATGTTTCTGCTATAATTTAGGGAAGAAATTAAGCACAGATTTAACTACAAAAACTGGGGGGGTTTTGTCATTTACCACATATTTCAAGTTGAGCACTTGTTTGAAAGCTTCTTCATTTTGGTCAGTATATTTACCCTTAGCGTTCACTTATGGTTTGTGGTTAAAATGCAGTAATTAAAAAGGTTATGAGACAGGTGGAGTCAGCAGAGAACCTAAAGAGAAGTCCAAGTGCAAGCATTCTGATTCCAGGGGTTAATTACTCCCTTTAGGATGTTTGATTTCTGTGAAATTCAATACAACTTTTTATGCTGGCAGCTGAGAAATAACATTAAAATTCCAGAAACTGGCTGCATAGAACATATMTATCATTACAATTTTAATAGTTCCTGGTGTCCTTTTTTTTTTTTTTGAGATGTTTAGCTGGTTATGACACAGAATTGATTAACATCAGACCAGGGATACCCTTGGAATGGAATATTATGGGGTTTATATCACGGTATTAAACTCAAATCTCCCTGGGAAATCTTTCCCTGGGCATGCTGTTATTAGACTGAGTGGTGAGTGAGCTGCTAATCTGAGAACTCAGCATGGAGCTCAGCTCTTATTGAAGAACTCAGCATGGAAAACCCTACAGAGGGTGAAAGCAAGGACAGGTTGCCTGGGGAGGAATACAGAGAAATTATCCAAGAAACCAGAGAAATTAAATCTGACATTGCATCAGAAATGTGGACCAATTCTCCAAATTGTAAGTTTTCAAGACCATGTTTTCTCATGATTCTTCCTTCCCCTGGCTCTTATGAAGATTATTCCCACCTGCACCTGTGCCTCAACTGTGRAAACCATCACAAAGATCCCTGGAAATGTGGAGGTGCCAAGATCTGCTCAGAGCTAYATGGAAGAACATTCATACTTAATGTCAGGCTTTGTTTTTTCTTCACTAAAACAGGTTTTGCCATTTGCTTCTGACACAGTGAGATAACAGAAAATAATGTTCCTTTCCATGTTGTTTCCTAGCAATTTCAAGATGTTTTTATTATTCTTCTACTTTTCCACCATTCTTTTAGCCTTTCCTTTAACAGAATCTTATATTGGAAAAAAAAAACTTGACAGCACCCTACTCATAACATGTAAATGTCAACATTTCCAGAAGTAATTATATTCCAAATCAACAATGCTTAAGTAAAAAAGCCCTAACTTCCCTTTAAGTAGATGTCTCAGCTGTGTGTTTGGCAGTGAATCATTGAACCCAGTTTGTTTCTATGTTTTAGGCAGTGAATTGTAAATTCAGTCTCTGGATATCTGACAAGCCTTCTGTCTCTGATTCAGAGACATTTTGCATGCAAGTCTTTAGTCCCAGAAGTCCACAATTCAACATTTAGGAGAAAAAATTCATCTCCTCGAGGAGCACTGAGCACTCAGCTCAAAATTTGAACTGCTCGGGTCTCCATTGTTTGTAAGAGATTCTTAAGCCAGGATGAATTTTGTAATCCTTTACTCAGTCAGAGCTCTGTATCTGATCCCTGGCAAATCTAAATCATTTACAGATAATAACTTAGGAATGTGGATCAAGAAAAACTGGATTTGTTGGTCAGGATGCTGTCATCACTAATGGAAACGCCAACAGAGGTCAAAACTGAAATTTGTACATTCAAAACTTATTCCAAATCTGCTATTATTTTAAACATGCCATGGTCACCTTTTTTCAAGTCASTTCTTAACTAGTCACCAAACCACTCCTCATCAGGGATTAGTTCAGTAGACAGTTAAAGTAAGCTTCAGATCTCAAGCTTTATCCATTTTTATATTTATAAAGAGTAAAATAATACTGCAATAATTTTTCTGTAGAGGAAAATCTCATTTTGGGGATGTAAGTCACAAATTATTTCACAGTTTTTATTCAAACTTTAAAAAGAAAATTCAGCTTCAGGCATGACTTAATCAGAGGGAAATTTCACTTGAAAGAGTAGTGAAGTTATTGAAAGATATCTGTTAGACTGTAATAGAGGCAGCACTGGTGCTGACTGATATGCTTTGTAAAACAGTTTCATTAAGTCAAGGTCTCAAGCATAGAATTCCATAAGGATGCTGAATTTGTTGCAAATKCAATAGYCATCTTTTGTGTAATACATTCAACTTTTCCCAAGGAAAGAGTCATAGAATAGAATTGCTAGAAAGTTTCTTTAAATCTTACCAGGGAAAGAAACTGTTCTAATCTTGATGCTTGAAAAATATTTTGTGGTAGGAATGATGCCCTGAAGACAGTGCTCAAGCATAAAGGAAAGAAGGGTTAAATTGAACATGGAAAATATTAAAAGAAGCATACAATCATTTTGCACCTTGCTTTAGTGCCATTTTTACCAAATATCAAACTTCCCAATTTCATTAGACTAAAAGAGGAATCATTGTTAAATAATGGTACCCAGGGAAACAAACCAGCTTAGACATGACATTAATTCCCTGATGCCTCTGGAAGTAATGTCCATGTTCCCTGCACAGTGSTCAGACACTTCAAGCCAGCTGGCTCCTCTTGCATAACCCTACACTAGCCCACAAAAATTTCATTCCAAAGAAAATAAAAGACTGAGTGTGATAAAACAACCAGTCTGGGAGAATCTGTTGYTTAATAATACATGAAGATGAACCTCTTAAGGACAGTTTAATTTCCTCTAATTCTAGCTGTCTAAAATTCAGGTGCAAGCCTAATGAAGAATTTCTCTGTTGCCAGAGGAAAAAGGCCAGTGCCTCAGTCAGCAGTTTAACCCATCACAAGTTTGTTGTCATCAAAACTCTTACAGAGGGGAATTCGCTGCCAACACAGCGGGATTTGGATTATATGTTCAATCAGGATGGTACAAAGGAATAAGCTTTTTACAAAACTACTCTGGAGACAGATTTGGGAACTGAGTAAAATATTTTCTAAACAAACACCAGCTTTTTTTAAATTTCCATGGAAAAATTTTAAAATATTGTATTTAACAAAAATGATTTTGGGAAGCAATTGGAAAGGAAATGAAATGGCTACAAGTTTTTGAAAAATAGTTTTCAAGTCAATTCCTGGATAAATACAACCAGGATGTCTCTCCAGTGAAGTTAGAAATACAGAATTGTAATCCAACCATCCTTAGTCATGTAACACAATGTAAAARCTATCCAGTCCCAACAGATCTGGGAAACCAACCTGTTTCCCTCTGCCTTTACAGATACAAGAAATCACAAGAAACTTCAGSTCTATGAAGAAAAGTGCAGTTATATTTGCTGCATTGCAGCGCTGTCAGACGTGTAAGGGCTGGCATGGATAATTTTGAGGAAAATCTGTAAYACCAGGGAAGCAGAATCACTTATCCTGGCACTAAGTCATACGTTTCCATACCTTGTTTCCCAATTATAAGATGAGGATAGATATATCACCACAGATTGGCAATGCCTCATAGGGGTATTTCTTACAGGATGAGCTGTACTTAAGGAACTTCTRTAAAACATATTGTCATAATATCAACTATGCTGATACAGGAAAGCAAAACACCTCTACAAAGCAGCAGGGAGTCAAAAAATTGAATGGCTTCAACACTTATTAAAAACAGGTCTTAAAACCTCACAATTTCTGTTRTCCAAATATAATTCATCTTCACAGCATATCTCCAGCCATTTTCACTTTATCCCATGTAAAACAAATGATTTTGAATGTAAGAGAATTGTATTATACACATATTGCTCTAAAGCAACCGCAAACCAGACATGAGGGTTCATCTAATTTGTTAAGAAAACTATTTGTTACCTATTGGTGTGAAAATCGTGTTTACTGCTTATATTGCCTGAGGCAAAACAAAAAGATTCAAAGTTAATTTTYTTTTATAAATAAAACATTGCAAAACTCTTCATTGCACTGTACTTTGAGCACAGGCTCAAGCACTGGTGCATGGATGCCATCTACTGGGTAGGCCTTAATTGTAGAAACTCGTAGGGTTTCTGCATCATTCTCTGCCAAACATCCCTGCAATCCAACTAAGTGACTGTGTACATGTTTCAGAATTCTGAATACATTCTGGCTAATGCACTTTTTTGTTTTACATTTCTGGGATGAAACATACAGAGCTATTTTTCTCTGACTTCAAAAAGTATCACTGCTATTAAACATGTGGTACTTAAGGGAACACAAGCTCTCCCTTTTAGCAATGCACTAATGCTGGCAAAGAAACCTGAATAATAATTGTACCCACAAAAAGAAACAAACACATGAATGCTTGCAAAGATTAATACATAAGACCATTATATTAAAAAGCAGCCCAGAAAATTGTATTTATGAATGTAGTCGGTGTGATTTATAAGGCATGAAACTGAGCACTGATTTGAATTCCCTGTTAAGATGCACACTGTGTTGACATAGTCTGTGAGTCAGCAAAGCTCCTTGAATGTTTGGGCAATTCTAAGGGAGAATAATTCCATTGATTTGAACCACATTTCTCACTTTCTAAAGGCAAAATGTGGGTAAGAAACTTCATGCTCTGAAGAATTGGAACTCTATATAATAAGGCAGAACAGTTACCTTTCATGCCAAACTACTCTGCAATAGTAACTTGCATGGGTTATTCTAGGAGATTATCCCCAAAAAATAGTCATTTATGGCTTTTAAATGGGAAAATGTATCTCTCATGATAGCACAAAGGGAAAGATGCTTACAGCCAGCATAGAGCAGGGATGTTTGTCACAGCCCAATTCTTTGGACTGGTCCAATTTACTCCCTCAAATAGTGAACAGAGCCCATGGAGCACAGAGTGTGTCTATGTCCTATGAGTATAAACACTTGGACATSAAGTAGAATAAAGATCCTTGTGTGTGAAGCACTAAGCACCTTTGCTAAGATGTCTTCAGCCCTTCAGTGAGAGAATGGGACCTTAAAACCATCCACATGGCACTCAATCACCAACTCCAATCAAGGTCTGAAGGTCAAATAGTCCTTTCCTTTGGAGCTGAAAGGAAATAGTGAGTTGAATTTCTGGTTGAGTGAAATCAAGTAACTCTCTAATAGGAGACTGACATAGCCTTGTCAATATTGAGCAAAGCTGRAAGAAAGAAGAAAGATAAGACACTAGAACTCAAAAAGAGGAGAAACCCTGAGATTACAYAGCATAGAGAAAAATTTGAGATGGACAAAAACACTCAGGCTGGTTTTATACAGAGCAAATCATTGTCTGACCTGCCCACCTGTACTTTTTCAAAGATATAACAGAAAGTAGACAAGGATAACACTTTGGAGATAATCTAATTTGATTAGAGAGACTCATTTGATGAAGAACTACACACTAGGATGATAAGCACAGAAAATCCCATGCAACATCTGTGAATGTTTAGAGGACAGTAAGCCTATTTTAGCACTGGGTTATGGTCCAGGGGGGAATGAAACAGCAAGGGAAACAACTTCTTCTGGATAAATCACCATAAACAAATGCAATGAGAGCAAAAATAAAATCTCTTAAAGGAGATGCAATCTTTGTGGTATACAAGTCCACAACAGTGACTGGGAATCAGTTAATATTTAAATTACTGCATGYGCATACCCATTCTAGAAAACATAGAAATATATTCCAATTTTCAAATATGCTTCAAGTTTCATCAAATGAATCCATGCAGTCCAAAGAGATCTGTACTTTTAAGAGGGGATATGTGCTCTAATACAAGTGTGAAATTGTTATGAAACCTGATAATGCAAGAAATTAAACTTCTACATATTTAGATATCAGTAGCATCAATACAAAAAGAAAAACTGAGTGATTTAATGATTGAAATAAGTGTACCTCGAGGTGCTGAATGAATATATTACAGTGTAAAGAAATCAAAAATTAGGTATTTACTTACAAAATTGAGTAGTAGAGAGTATATTTACAGAACTACTAAAACATTAAAGGCTYACATGAAATACAATTGAATAGCAAATTCAGAAATAATGTTAGAGTCAAACTCTAAAATTAAAATTAAAATTAAATAAGAGGAAAGGTTACCAATTCTTGTCCACAGTGAAAGAGACAGAACACTTTCCTCAGTGCAAGCATCACTGGAAATACTTTTGGAATTCGGAAAAAATGTGATGTTGAAGGCTTCATGTTATTCCTAAGCCTTCGCAGGAATTTCTTGACCTTGCCATAATAGCAAAGGCACATTTCTCATTCTAGGAGAAAAAATAGCACTTATTTTTCCATTTTGAGTCCAATAAGAAAATGTGAGAGAGAGAGAGAGAAAAAATAACTTCTCTGACTCTCTCATCTGTGGGTCATTGGTAAATGGTAAGTCACAGGAAAAGCAGATTCTTTCATRTTTTAACAGATGTTTCTCTACTAGTGATAATTCAACAACAACTGGCAAAATGGGTTTTCCTCCAAATGGGCTGCTGGGTCAATCTAATATRTGGCAACTTTACTGATTATTTCTGTAGTTCCATTTACTGGTTTCAAAGTACAATAAAATTAAACCTTGGGACTTTTAAACTCACMAAAAAAAATTCATTTTCCAACAATCCAAAACAAAAAAATCTCATAAGCAAGTCTACTCCATGGTCATAAAAATCCACTTTGTTTCATTTTAATGTTTGCACCATCCCACATATAACCAGTTGCCAATAGGAGATATCCTCTTTCTAATCCCTATCAAAACATATAAATTTTTTTAAATGATGCATTCTACTTCTGTCTTAGATGCCTTTTTCATAGCAGCAGAGGCTCTTGGGAAATTCATCAATGTGAAAGACCAGCTTGCAGCTTTTTCTCTTTGTTTCTTTTGAGACTCAAACATCTGCTCATCTTTCTAAAGGCTACTGGCAAAGTCAAGCAGGCAGATTTGTATCCTTTTGCACTAATRCTGTGGTCAGCTGGCTAGGGGAGCTTACTCCACCTTCGTCTTTAGTATTTGCTAGTTAGAAGGAAGTGTCTTCCATTTCTTAYCCTCTGAGAAGTACATCAGAAAAAAAAATAGTGAGGAGGATTGGCATGGCTTTAATTTTGTTTTATTTACTTAATGTTGTTTTATTTCTTTACGTTAAAAAAATCAGGCATGTAAAACGGCAAATAAGAGTAGCTGATTTAAAAGCATTTGTAAACATTCTGTAGTGTAGGCACTGCAAGGCTTTCCTCTTTGCCAAATTTTTCATTTAACATTTTAACAGGCCTGTTTTGCTTGTACTGCATAAATAAAGTGGTATTTTATGTGCTGCTATCAGTAATGGGGCATATATATTCTGCAACTAGATAGAGTCCTCTTGGGGAAATACCAGGTAGCTTCATAGTAATCACATTTCCCTTAGAGTACTTGGTAATTACTAATTATTCTTAATGAGATCAAAAGTAATTGCTATGTAACCTTCAACCATGGTTTAGACATTGAGAAATAATGTATGTCATCATAATTTACTCTTTAATTGTAACTATCTTGCTACTGCATTCATTTTACCATATAGCTGGTTGCTCTGTAGTTAGCAAGCAAATAAAAAGTCATCTGGTCATATTTATATCTATATTTAAAGATATTGCCATATTTATATTTATCCTTCGATATAAGCAGCTGCAGGAGAAGCAAAGCTCACAGTCATATTTCCTGTAGCAAACATTTGTGTTTGTGATTCTTCTGTTTGTAACCCCTTGAACAGCTGAGACCCACAGCCTCCAACAAGCAAGTAATGAGAGTGTCGAAATACTGGAATAGCTGGCCCAGAGAAGTCTGTGGATGCCCTCACCCTGGGAGTGTTTAAGGCCAGGTTGGATGGAACTCTGAGGATTCTGGTCTAGTGAAAGCTGTCCCAACTCATGGCTGGGATCAAGGGGGGTAGTTTCAAACCAGGTGGTCCTTAAGGTCCCTTCCAAACCAAACCAATCTATGTCTGTACAAGTGCATGTTATAGATCTACCCAGGTCCCTTGACACAATGGGAAGAAACTCCTGCTATCTCTATTGGGAACTGT
Source organism: Alauda arvensis (assembly GCA_902810485.1). NCBI lineage: Eukaryota > Metazoa > Chordata > Aves > Passeriformes > Alaudidae > Alauda > Alauda arvensis. The sequence goes on from CADDXX010000384.1 coordinate 227,592, forward strand.
ACGAGAATTTACAGTTTTTTTGKTTGGCAAAAGGATGCATGCTATTGTAGTGTTTCACTTGATTTCTTGTGGCATAGATATCATAGAATCTTAGTACGATTGAATATGCTGAGTTGGAAGAAATGCACAAGGATCACTGAAGTCCAGCTCCTGCCCCTGCACAGGACAGCACCAAGAATSACCCTGTGTGCCTGACAGCATTATCCAAACACTTCTTGAACTCTGTCAGGCTTGGGGCTGTGACCACTGCCCTGTGAAGCCTGTGCAGTACCCAACCACCCAGTAGTGGGTCATTTATGATCTGAGTTTGTATCTTCCCCATGTACAATATAGTCTTCTGCATGCTGCTTCTCCTACTTAGTGAAAGTTTTGAAAACCACCCCCCTGAACTGTTGTAACACCCTTTCTTTTGGCTTTGATGCTTCATCTGGACCTTTAATCCCTTACTTCTCAGCTATCTCCAACCTTCTCCATTCCTCAGATTCCTTTAAACTTTTTTTTTTTATTCCAGTCCTTCCATAATTCCTATTTAACACACTCAACAAATCAATTTTATAGCAAGAAGGTCAGTTCTCCTGCCTCTGCTGTCCAAAGGTCTTGGTCACACATCTTCCTCTGATCTTCTTTTGCTCTGCATCACAAGTAACTAGTAGTAAAGGATCTGTCCATCAAAACCTGAAAAGCCATCATGGTGCTTACATTCAGAGCAAACCAGTAGTTCACACAGTGGTACTGGAAAAAGATGAAACTGTGCTCTGAATTTGCACAATTTGTTTATATTTCATTTTTCTTTACCCAGTGAAGGTGGGGGGCAATTTTATAAACCATCTGCCCGTCCTGGTCTATATTTTAAACCAGAAGGTCTTTGGAAAATGGGATGCTATTTATGACATGCCTCTAGAAATCAATAAAACTTTGATAGCAAAAAAATATCTAACCCAATCATAGATTTTTCATAGCCCTGCATTGATTTGATCATTATTATCAGACAATATCATTGTTGTGCACATGAATACAACACAAGGTGCTCAACACAGATCACATAACAGAATCATTTGAGATGTTTTCTTCTTGTTTTTCTCTTTYATTTTCTCTTCTGAACTCAGTTATGTATTTATTTTCTACAATCTGCTAAATTTCAAGGAGCTGCTTTGATCTATGTATATCTACATATATTTTCCCACTGCTACTGTTTTATTATTAGATTTGTACGCTTTCATGTGTCTTTATCTATCAACCCCATTACCAAAGATGCCACTGCATAAACTCTCTAGACAAAATAAATATCAGTCATTAGATACACAGGGAGTGCTCAGGACGGGAGAACCCTGGGAAAGACAAAATTCTGTTTCATCTTCTTCTAAATATATGTATAAAATAGGTCAGCTGAAATCATCTAGAGGTGATTATCTTTCCCAGGGAACTTCAGAGGGAATCAGGAAATTAATTTAGGCTGGATAGTYAGCTTTCAGATGGTTATAGTGGAGAGAGAGGGGAAAGCCATTCATTTTGCCTGAGAGAAGGCAGGTATCCCTCAAAAGCCATAATGGTAAACATTACCCTAATATTTAGCTCAAGAAGTGTCTTTGTCTCAGAATCTTTAAAATGGAAGGAAAATGTTGTTTTGGAAAACAGTAACTGCACATTGCAGTTTTATGCAGTTTGAATGGGCTGAAGAAATGAGCTTTAGGGCTGCCCAGGGGTTGGAGGAGYTGTGGTTCACAGTGTGAATCCCAGAGCACACCTGGTCTCATGATGTCCTGGAACAGTCTAGGGCCACTGTGTAGCTTTCCACTTGAAAGAGCAGGCTTCACCAGAAATAAGCAAAATTACTTATTTTCTGCATAAACCACCTAACAGCAGGACTGGGTAAACAATCTTTGCATGCAAATCAATTGCAGTCAGATTTCCTGCACTAAGGAAATCCCAGCACATCCAAAGCCTTCACTTCTGTAATCTCCTGGAGTGTTTTGAATCAGTTTACGGCAGCTTCACACAATTTTCATGACATTAACTGCTGTAATGTGAACTAAAACTGTTACAGGAATGACCACACCAAATCACCTGAGGGTATGAATATAATTCAGAGGAGTGTTGTCGACATAAAGAGCTCTGGCCTACAGCTGCCCAGCTGTTTCTGTGAGAAAATTATCCCCCTCCATAATGTTATGAGCCATGGTACCTTGCCCCCTTGGCTGTTGAGGCATGCTGCTTGGATATTAAAGAAATGTCTTTCTTTGAGACCTRCAGAATGAATGAGGGAAAACTTTCCCATTCTCCTTTCAAAGAGGAAAAGAATCTTCAGTTAAATAATAAAAACAGTTTAAGATATGACAAATGCAGCTCTTACACTATTACCTCAAACCCTCAAAATATTTAAACAAGAGGAACAGCTTATTAGGATTATGTTTAATAAAGCTTTGCTTTCTGATTCTTTACATTAGGTTTCATCATAGACAAGGTTTCAAATCAGTGGTCTTCTGACAGAAGGAAAATCTGACACCATCATCTAAATTTCCATTTTTGACTAACTTTAATGATCATTGGAACTGAATTTTTTTTTCTATTGAAATGACTAATTTCTCTATTTTGAGACTCTCAAATTATAATCATGGCTTTCAATAACTGCAAGGTTCTGTACTTTGGTCAAAGCAAACCCTTTTTTTTTCAAATTGTATTACCAATACAGGACTGTGGCTGAAGGGATTGAGACCTGCTGAGAAGAACATGGGGGTGCCGGTGGATGAAAAGCTGGAAATTATTTGGTAATGTGCACTCACAGCCCAGAAAGCCAAGCATGTCCTGGGCTGTGTCACAAGAGGTGTGGCCAGCAGGGCAAAGGAGGGGCTTCTGCCCCTCTAATTTGTCCCTGTGACCAGGAGCACTGCAACCAGATCTGGAGCCCTCACCATAGGCAGGACATGGAGCTGTTGGAGAATCCAGAGAAGGGCCACAGAAATTATCACAGGGATGTAACACCTCTCCTCTGAAAAAAGGCTGAGAGAATTGGGGTTGTTCTAAYCACACAGGTGAAAACTGGGAAGAACTTACTGYRGCCTTTCAATACTTAAAGGRGRCATGTAAGAAAGATRAAGGCAGATTTTTTATTAAGGTCTTCTTGGAYARGACAAGGGTAATGGTTTTACACWGAAAGAGGGTACATTCAGAYAAGATAAAAGGAAGAAATATCCTACAGCTGGGATGGTGAAGCRCTGGAACAAGTTGCATAGAGAGGTGGTGGATGCCCCATCCCTGAAAACATTCAAGGACRGGTTGGACAGGGCTCTGAGAAATTTGTTCCAGTTGAAGATTCCCTTCTTCACTGCATGTGACACTAACATGAGCAGAAAACTCCAAATGCTGGAATGGCCAAAAGCAGGGTTCTCATGCAGATGGCTGAAACGTGTTAAAAAATCAACTTGGTTTTGATAATAAAAATCTAATTTTTGGACTGTTTGATCTGCAGTGACAGCAGCATATATACACAAACATCAGCCAACTATTTTTCTGTGCCAGAGAGCATGATGGTATCTGAAACAGAGCAGAAAATCAAGGGTCAATTTCTTTGTTTAGGGGCACGTATCTTTTTGGCTGGTGGATAGAGAATGAACCAGCAGATTTTCCTGGTTTTCCTCAGGTTGACTGGTAACCTCATATATTTTAGATAGACCAAGTAGTTATTTCTTGTATTTGGCAGCAAATCCTTGAGGAAGAGAGTCAAGGAACTTGCTCAGGGAGAAATTTGGAACTAATTCAACAGAGTCCCTCCAAAACTGCTGCTTAGACAASAGCCTTTTGTTCCCCCTCTCTAGTACTGCAATTCTCACTGCTATCGCAGCAGTAAAACAYAAACAAGTTACTGCTACAAAAGAGATGGATGGGAATTAAAATATTTAAATCACCCAACTGCCCATGGGGACCTCATTAGTACCCAGTTTGCCTGTGAAAACACCACATTTCACAAAGCCATYGTGTTATTACCTCCCTCACAGTGCAAACACTGCTGTGTCATGACACTACATGAACCCCAGAAAACCTGCTGCAAACAGACTAATCTAGATTTCCTGCACAGCAGGAAAGAAGTCCAAACACTGACAGAACAGCTGAAGTGGTAAGAAGCCAAACCAAGCCTTATATTACCTGTTTCTGAAAGGGTTCTTTTTTCAGATTTGGATAAAATGACCCCAAATCTACTCCTTATTCACTTAATAACTGACCACTTCTTTTTCCAAATGTTTTTCTTGCTCTAACAAATTAAAATAATATATAATACATCTTAGATTATTTTTAATTTGTTTTCAAATGTTGCCTTAAAATTATTAAACTGGCAGTTTTCAAAGGAGACTTGCCTTGGCCTGAGTCCATTCCCATTGCTACGTGAGCACTGTCTACTTAAGAAGGAAAATCCTGAGAGGGATAGAATTAATTCCAAATATTTTAACTAACTCATTCAGAAATTAAAATTAAAGACATGTAGAAGTCATAGTAACCAGCTGCTGTTCAGTGACCACTGAACACTTTCAAAATTCACATACTAAATTCTCATTTGCAATAAATCTTGTCTTCAAAACTTTTCATGTTGTAATATTTTCAGTTTAATGAATAATTCTGTTTATGAAATGCAGTCTAGAACAACTTATAGGTAGTTTAAAGATTTAGGGAGCTGAGTATATAATGTAAAACGAACGCTCCTTCATCTCTCCCAATGTCGATGTAGATAGGCAGGTTTACAAAGTGCGTTTTTCCATTCATTTTCCYGGGAGAGCTTTTAAATGATGGGTCAGAAGGTTCAGATTCAGTTTTATCTCTTCTTCAGTGGAACATTCAAGTATTAGCAGCGTGATGCTCACTAGCATATCACTGCTGCTGGACTCTACCCAACCTGACTTCAGTCATCTGAAAGGTATCTATGTGCTTCAAGTCAGTGATCTTTAGTTAAAGGACAGAGAAACGCACTTCCAAAGTATGACTCYAACTACTTCTCCTTGACACCCAGCTTAGGACATGATGAACCATCCCCTTCAGCTACTTATCTCCCACTGATAAAAGAARTGAAATAGCTTGCACAGATGTCTAAATTTCTAGGCAGGTGAGATGAATCTCAGCCTGCCTGTTCATTCACAGTAGATTTAAGTCATGCAATTTCCTGAGTGATACAACATCATGCCTGGATTTGCATCTCCAAGCTTAAGGATTTTACAGTAAAATGCGAAAGGTGGGCTTTGAAGAAATCACTTCAAAAGAGCTTTAAAGACTTTGAATTATTTTTCCTGCCACTAACTTCCCTTGATTTCCCACCAAGACTCATGAAACTTGAAAAGGCTGTCTATCTATTCTGCATGCCTAATATATTCCTCTTCGCTGCAAAGCATCTGGATCATATGCAGAGAGAAATGTGTTTTTATAAACAACTCAGCAGTCAGCAGGAGGCCAGATGATAACTGGCTGGTGAGGTGCCAGCTAAAGACAAGATTTTCCAGCATTACAGGAGACTAAGTCAGATGAGCCTAACTCCAGGAGGGTTTTGATTTTTATCTTAATAATTCTSTGTCCCTGCATGGCTTTGAGTAAAACACCATAAGAAGCAAGAAAGAAAAAAGCCAAAGTGTGTGACAAAAACTTTTTTTAGTATTGTACTTGTCGGAAGAATCTGATTCAGAGGCTGTGATAGTTTATCTGGTCTGCTGGCCATCAGAAGAGATTGAGATTGGAGAATGATCAATTGTTACCTGCCACCCTTGTTAGTTTTATTTTCCAGTCTGTTATGCTAATAACACTACCAAAAAAATTCAAATCAAAAAAGCAAATATGACTTTTTTACTGCAATCAAATGAGGAGCTCTGAAAGCAAAATCTGGCTGGCAGTTTGTACGTCTTTCATTTTCACAATATCCTCAGCCTGACAGAAACAACCAGAAAACAAACAATGAAAAGGACACCTTGGGGAGATCTTCAAAGACTGTACATTTTTTACAGTCCATGACATGAAATGGTCATATTTATTTAAACTCTGTTCTTGTGCTTGTATCCCATGAAACATTTGGAATGCTTCATCTTATTAGTGAAACCATTATTCTTTCATATTTACATCATTTCCTAGTAACAGGCATACATTCATTTGTATGGCTAATAAGAGGCATACAAATAGCCTGTCTCAAACTGCTGCCAAAAWATTGTTCACTTGACAGTTTTCTGACACCCTTGACACTCACTATCAGTACATCTCCTTCATGTCATTTGAGAGCATTCTGGTTCTAGCTATGTGAACCTAAACTTGAAAAAAAATATTATAATTATGTCAGCACTTTTTGCTCCATTTTTAATACATCTATGCACTGCATTTTTAATATAGCTCCCAACCAGCTAGATCTCTTCTATTGTACYTATTCCATTACTTGGCAAAAAACCTTCGTGATTTCAAGTCACAATAAAGAATAAAAACCTAAAAACAAGAATTAGTAATTGTGCACTTATTTTGTTTAATGTTRCTGTGGTTTAACCCTTGCAAGGAACCAATCCCCAGACAGTTGCTTGCTCACTCCCCAGCCAGCAGATCAGGGAGAGACCTGGAAGGTTTAAAGTTGGTAAACGGGTGGGTTTGATAGGGAAAGCAAAAGCTGCACGCACAAGCAACRCAAAACAAGGAGTTAATTCACTCTTTCCCAAGAGCTGACAGGTGTTCAGCCATCTCCAGGAGAGCAAGATGAAGAAAATTAACTCTGCCCCAGCCAAAACTYGCAAAAATGGACATCTCAATTGAACCTGAGGTATTCAGAACTCAGGAAGAGAGTGGTATTATGGTATTCTACCACTCTTCCTCTCTGGTCTTGTCTACATATTTCTGAMGGGATTTCAGGAAATTTTCTGGTGATAATGCCACTGCAAACAAGAGAAAAAGAAATGCTATTCTTCTTAAAACAACTTTTTTTCTTCAAAGTTGTCACTCTGACTTCAACACCTTACCAACATAAATAATTTAATTACAGATAAAGGTGATGGTATTTGCTTGGGTGGAAAAGAAATTACAATGGAGATGTAACAAATATCAAGCCAGTTTAGCCACTTAGTTTTAATCCTAATATCTCTTCCACTCATGGAAGAAAAATCTTCTCCCCTGCTGCAAGATAACATTTCCTAGTAAAAACAATCTAAGTTGTAATTTCATATATCGTACTGAGAATAACACAAAGGTTTTTCACTCCTTAAATGGCAATCAAAACCTAATTAAAAACAAACAGGTGGAACTTTGGTGGTGTAAAGATTTGTGCTGCAAGATGTGCYGTCACAGTACAAGAGATTAAATGACAGAATGATGTGCTGACAAGGAAAGGGTTGTAAGGTAAACGTCCCAAGTTTGGCCTGAGGAATTCTGGATTCAGCTCTCTGTGACAAGTAAACTCTTGGGCAAAACAACCTAATTTGATCCATCTTGTCTTTTACTCCTTATTTATTCTTTCAAATGTATATTCTAACATACACTCTCCCAACTTCTGTTACTCTTGTCYATGTGGACTGCAAATTCTTTAAGACAAGATCTCTATCTCTTATTCAATGACAGAAGAGTGGTGTGAAAGTGTCTCTAGTTTGGCTGGCTTTGTGCCACTTTACTACAAATAATAAAATAAAAGCAGTGTTTATTAAATGGATTTTCAATGCGCAAAGGCAGATAAAAAATGAGAGGGGAACAAGTAATAAAAATTGTGAAGGTAAATTTAAAAGGTGAAATTCATAATACACATCTGAGATTTTGGTTGGGGCAGCAAACTTAGAAAKTCCCAATGAGGGAACACATTTACTGAGGCTGGGTACAACCTGATGATAAAGCATAGCAAGCATRGATACCATGTGCAACAGTGGCTGARGGAAAATACATAAAAGATCTTTCAGAAAAAATTTGACAAAAATGGAGAGGATTCACAGAAGGGCAGCTAAAATAATTAGAAGGCAGGAAGGATTGATTTTCTAGGAAAAGTTAAAAGAGCYAGTTCTAAACTAGATATCCATAGCTGCAGTAAGAGGGAATAGGATAGGATAATAAGGAATTYAACTTCTTGTCCTAGCAAATGTTGCTGTGTGCTGTTGAATTTTCAAGCAGAGCACATATATTTCAAAATACCCATGCAGCAGAGATAACAAGACACTTTTGCTGTCTGAGGGCTGATAGTTTTATGGCTTAAACTGTCTTTGTGTTTTAAACCTGAGAAGGACCCCACACAGTAGAATCCTGTGGAGGCATTGACACGACCCTTTTCCGTTGCCAGTGACACCCATTTGAAATCACTCAACACAGAGACCAGAAATGGSTTTGCAGAGGTTTGGAACAGAATTGATGGGCTTGATGTGCATGCAGTATAAATGCAAATGTGTGACTATGTGTGTGGTCATTGAAGAAGAAGCAGAACAAGCATTAAAATACGGGCCTGTATTCATATCAAACACCACTCCCAAGAGACTTCTTCCAGAACACTGTTCCCAGTGGTCCAGATGAGAAATGTGTTGTTGATGTGACTCCCACAAGGTTTTTCCTCTGATAAACACAAAATGATCTGTCCAYGGAAAATATTGTGATCCAATAGCAGGAAGATGGCAACACAGTGGCAGTATGTCATATGTCATATATTCCCATTTCTTTYAACGCAACAGGAAAACAGATGCACATTTCAAATGACCAAGGGAAAACAGACCACAAGCAGCAATCTTGACTAAGATTTATGRAATCTGAAACAAGCAAGATTCTTTGCAAAGGCCACCAACTGATAGTGATTACAAAGGTGCCAGTCTCTTCTAAGAGGGGACCTCATCTGAAGTTTTATCGAAAAGAGCACTTTTTGGTGCTGCAGGCCATTAGAACAACACACAAGTGCCTTTAAACGTCTTTGTGTTGCTGAAATTCAGATGAGCAAATAGCAGTGTTTGGTTGATGCTGCATATGTTTCAATAAAACTAACATGATTATTGGTTCATTATACAACAAAATGTAGTTGAGCTATTAGCTTTAGTGGCATTTCTAGCTGTGTTGTGAAGAGTCYATGTCAAGCACTATGAGGCTAATGTTACTTTAACAAACACAAATGGAAAGAAACAAAAAATCTTCCCTGAAACTCTAAATTATTCATACAAATTACCTCTAAGGAAAGGTTGGCCATCTGATACATCAAAATGCAATATCCACAGCCTACACATTTAGCTCAGTGCACAGCAAATCATCCTAATTTTTCTGGAGTAAAGATGCAAATACACAATAGTTTKTCATGTTGCTTGCATATATATTACTCAACTTCTTCTAGGTAAATGCTATCCTCATTATCAAACACAGCTACCAGTGACTTCTGGTCAGAAGGTTAGGARCAACAGTCATTAACTACCATACCTCTGCTATGTTTGCTGGCTTTTGACCTTGAATTCAAGTCAGATTTGCCTGGCTCAGTGCTTGGAAGTCAGTGATTCAGTGAATGGCACTCTTCCTTCTCACAGGGAATTGGTGCCCTGTTTGTGATGGAAGGGAGTGCTTTGCTTCTAAATGTGTCAGCGACTGGACAAGATGTAGTACTGAGGTCCTGATCATTTGCTCATTAAAAATTCTGTAGTGCTTCTTCCAGGAACATGAGTGAACTCCTCGTGCTTGGAAATTCACATCTTCCCTAAYCACATTTGTTTCTAATTACTATGGGATGCACCTTTCTTTTTCACTTTGTTCTCTAAAACTCCTGTGTACAACCTCTTAGCCAGCTGAACTAACAACCACAAGCTAAAGAGCAAAAACACATCAGTAGAGAGTTTCATGACCTATGTTCCCTGTGGATCACCAGTGTCCCAATTACACAGTATTGCTGCATCCAGGTTATTAATTGATGCACAGCAGCAGAAAGTGTGGTTCATTTCACTGGTAGTGATGAATACTACCCATTGTACTGTGTCCCAGAACGTGGAGTGTGAAAGTCACTAGTGGAGGAGAGCAGCGACTTTAAAGAGGTGCTATAACTATACTCCATTATTGCCCAAGTAGAGAGACTAATGACTCTAAGCTTCATTAAAAAACTTCACTGGGTCTTTAAGTAACTTATAGCTCTCAGCAAATTCAAGGTRAGACTTAGAGGTTAAGATTTCACTAATAAGTCCTTTCTCTGGCTTCAAGGGCAAGTGGCTTGGCACTGTCATCTACACAGTGAACCTCTCATCTCTGCCAAAGCTGCATGGTGTCACTCACTCTGCCTGATGCAGATAGTCCAGCCACTGTCTGGGAGAGCACTCGATTGCATGAGGCAAAAACCACAGCAGGGACTCTGCAAGACATGGTAATATATAGACAGGGATAGAGTGGTGTTTGAGCCCATGCCTTGGGTCTCCAGGTCCCTTCTATAGACAAAGCCCAACAAAAAGATGCCTTTGCGACAGACTTTGCTTCGGGACTGTGTCTAGGCTACAGGCTAAAAAAGAGTCATAACTCCAGGGAAAAGACAGAAGATCCTGGGAGCTTTGGCTTAACAAGCAATAGTCCCACAAGGAAAAAAAAATCAGTTGATTCAGACTGAAATAAAATAGCATTAAAGTTTAATGAAAYTCAAAATTCCAGGTAACTAGGAATTGGGGTTGTTAGCCACAATTCCCTGCTAGGAAGAAGTGATATTAGTGATAGCAATACTCTAAAGCTTGCAAATGAGGTTAAGTCATGCAAAGAAACAACTTCCAGCTGATATGTTTGACCTAGGTCAATGCAGGGAAAACTCCTGTTAGTCTGCTTTCTAAATGCAAATCCTGCTTCAAGCTGCACTGCAGTAATAATTCATAGCCTGTGCAGTCAGTCCAGCCACCATGTGGAGTGGAAATTGCACGGTGGCTAAAGCCACACAATATATACAGATGTATTCACCTAACTTTTCTGCCAAGCCTCAAGTGGCAGCCCCAAGGGCCAAGCTCATTTTCTGAAGTCTCAAGTAAAGGGTGACTTGAACCATTCTAAGAAACCCAGAAACATTAGGTGAAGATCTTTGATTACTGACTAAGTCACAATTCTTCACCTATAAATGATGATTCAAGTGGCTAAAACAGCAGTCTTTTATTTACAGGAGTGAAGGGAAACAGGAGGACRTGGAACAATACAAACAACCAGCTATTCTTTTTCCAATCAATCCTTAAAACTCTGGTTTTGGACTTTTGGTAACTCAATTGTTTCTCTCAATGAGACAGAGCTGTGTCCCATGTCCTCTACAGCCCATGGAGCACTTGTTTTTTGTCATATTTCTATCCTCTTCAATTTTGGTTCTCTTTTCCCTTCTTTCTCTCTGAAATATTTAYTTCATTCACTTTGTATTCTAGTGCTACAGGTGTAATACTTCAGTATCAAAGGTTTACCCCAGGGAGCTTTAAATGGCTGTCACAGCCTCACTGGTCATAGCAGCATCACTGTGCAACTCTCTTGCAGATAATATTCTGCAGGGGAAAAACAAGATTACTACAGTAATGCCAGCAGTAGTTTACTTTCACTGGGATAAAACAATAATATTTTTACTTYGTATTGATCTGATTGATTTTCCTTTCTCTGCACAAGACAAATTCTCTGACATTTTTTCATGACTGAAACACACTGAATTTATTAACTGCTCCTGGAGACATCCAGCAGGCTCTTTCCAGACAAGCCTCTGTGCTATCATTGCCCATGACAAGTGCTAGTGAGAAACCTGGCATCTCTCTTGTTCACAGAACTGAGTAGCAGGCATGTACTGGTAGGTCACTGCTGAAACCCTAAGTCAGTTACAATCAAATCTGGTACATGCTGGAAAGCTGATGAAACCTTTATGGATAACAAARACTATTTTTAACACTAACACTTGCTTGAAGCAGGACATCTACTCAATAGTAGGGTACCAGAAGCAAAGAAGCAAGTTTGAAGGGTAGTATGTTTTGTCAGACAATGCAAAAGAKATTTGAAGCATAGGTGAAAATAGATATGCAAGTTCTTTTTTATGTATCTTGAGGTGTCTCCAGTGTAGGCACCCACATCTGACCCAAAATATATTTTTAGACTACAGTTATTAGAAGTTAACAAGTTAATTTACTGTTATCAGAACATCCTTTGATGTTAATAGATGCATATAGGAAAGAGTTTCTTCCTAAGGTCAACAAAGGGAAAGACCCTTAAACAAGCCTAYTTCCTTCATTGTATCAGAGCCCATTGTATCATTGTGTCAGCGTTGGAGCTMAGGTAGAAATATTAGAATCTTCTGTGGTAGGAAAGATCCTCCTGACTCTCTGGTATCCCATRTGGATTCAGCTTCCACAGACATTCCCTGGATTAGCTCTATCATTTATTACTGTTGACAATCAAAAGGAACGAAAATAGATCAGAAGGGAGTAAGGCAGTTTATTCTCTTCACTAAAGGTTAAGCTATTGAATAAAAAAATGAAGAAAAAGAAAATGAATATGAATAAAAAATGTTGAAATAGTTGACTGAAAACCACATATGCCTCCCTAAAATAAAATCTCAGTGACACATGGGAGAGACAGCTGTGTTGTCTCAATTCTCCTCCCTCCTGTGTAGGCCAATCACCCTTATATCATACAGCATATTTCATAATGCATTGTATTGTGGCCAAAGACCATTACTTATGGTGAAAAAGGTGTAGTTAAACAGAAACATGGTTTTATTTGAAAACCATTTTTGACATTACTTCTTTTAGCAATTTCACCTTTTTCTCCTAAAATGTTTGTCTTCTCTTGCTCAGTGCCCCACGCCTACATCACAGGTCTTTCTCAAGTCTTAAACAATGATAAATAACAACAGTAATTATTGTCTTTGCAGTTCTGCAAAAACTACCCAGACACCATGGTCAGTGCACAAGGAAGGGGTGGAGCTGCTCCAGGTGCCAGAGCTGAGATTTCCTTGCAGCCCCTGGTGCAGCCCATGGAGGGGCAGCTGTTCCCCTGCAGCCCATGAAGGACCACAGGGATGCAGAGATCCAGCTGCAGCCCCTGGAGGAGATCTGCACCAGAGAAGGTGGATGCCTGTGARAGAGCTGTGGCACCATGGCAGGCCCATGCTGGARCAGGGTCCTGGCAGGGACCTGAAGACCCATGGAGTGAGGAGCCCATGCTGGACCAGATTTCCTGGCAGAACATATGACCCTGTGAGGGACCTACACTGGAGCAGGCTGTGCCTGAAGGACTGCACCCCATGAAAGAGTGATCCATGCCACAGCATTTTGGGGAGGACTGTCATCTTCTCTCACCTTCAAGGATAACCATCTGCAGGAGAAAAGTATATTTCAATTTAACAGGATTAAGTGCTTAAATTGGAACTTTGGGTTGCAATTCCTTTGGGAACTCTATTTTCAACCTGTCCTTGGGTTTATAGATGCCCTCAAACCTCAGACCAGACTGCAAATCCATCTAGACTCTATGCACAAACCCCAGGCACTGYTTATCCAGCTTTCATCTCCCACCTTGGGTGTCTCCAACTTCCAGGCTCCTTTTACTGACTGGCTAGTCCTGCCTGGAGTTCACTGTCCAATCACCCACATACACCCAGAGAGAGAACAAGGTCACACAGAAAACAGTAGACATAGACTTTAATAGGAAGATAGGACAGATTGAAACGATCAGGATAATTATTTTCCCTTCTTAGCAGGTACAAAATTCTATCTCGCCAAGGGTGTGCTTGAGTAGCTTCATCAGTTACTCAATGATCAGTAACTGGTCTTTGTTAGTGGCTCTATTATCCATGTTACAGTTTAGGTATCTGTGTGTTTAATTTTGATTTTTTCTGTAACTTAATTTTATTTTTTCCTGTACCTTACTTTATATGCTGAACAGCTATTAACCAGATGACCTTAAAATCACTTGTCATTGTAAATATCACATATGAGGGGATACTGAAATATTATGAATGATCTGTCAGCGATTTAATGACATCTTTCTACAGTCCCTGATGTCATTTGTAAGCGTTGTACAACTAGAACACTGCACCTGACAGCTGCTAAAGAGCACAAGAGCTATCTCTCTGATCATGACCTAAATAGGAGCATGTCAAATACCCATTCAAATGTGATTAAGACRTTCCCAAATCATGACAGATAGAAGATAGGAAAGAAAGAAATCCAAGTGTACAGTGATGGAACTTGACAACAGTAGATAGTGTCTGCATGGTAAAGAAAGCATTGCAATGGCTTTATTTTGGATTTTAATTCTTATATGCAACATGGAATACAAGTAAAGTGAATAAGAAAAGTTATTTATGGTTACTTCCGATCTTCATTGTGCCTATTTTTCTATTTGTGTACACCTCGTGTGTGTAGAATAGTTTTTGAGCCAAGCATCCTAGAAAAACTGCAATGATAAGCCCTGACAAACGTAACAGGCTCTGTTGAGTCAGCTCCTTTGCCTCTGATTTGCTGTTTCAGCTTTCCAGTCATTTACAGAGGTCACTCCAAAACAATCACATTCTGCTTTTTAAAAAATTATCTAGATAGAAAAAGTTTGAAGTGCTGTCACATCTGCATGGAAGCAAAACATCAGCAATCATATCAACAAGAATATATGAGTAGAGGATTAATATTTATGCCCGAATTTACTGTGTGTGAAAATGAGATACTGCATCCAAATAGGGCACTCCTCAGGTGAGATTCTGATCTCAGAGATTCAGCTACAAATTAGGAYRGCTGACTCTAATTAAGATACATTTACATAAATGAAAGCAAACTAGAATCAATAGATTAATTCCTATCTAATGATTTCCAAGACACAAAATAAGGATCAAACATTAGAAGACTGACCCATTTCTTCAGAGATTCCCTGTTCTAGCAAATAAAGATTCCTTTGGTGCTTTTTTTAACAGCAGAAGTCTGAAAATACAATTAAATGTCTGGATCTTTCAGTCTAGCCTCATTTGAAGATGTCCAAGATCCTCATCACACAGACAAAGACACTTGTGCATCCTTTGAACCAGTAGTCATGGTTCAGTGCATGCCACATCACTACTAAGTTATAGCTATCACTGACATTCTAAGAATACAATTACACAAAGTATTAACTCAAAGGCAGTTTTGAATATATTTTCTAAATATTATTGTATAACCTTTCAGCCTCATCTCCTTATGGAGAACAAGAAAGTAGAAGTTTTCCCCAAACCAGCAAAAAGGAATAACTTTCTAGCTTCTGTTCAATAATTTAATAGCAAATATGCAATAGAGATTAATACCTCTATTTCTGTGGCATGATAACAGCCTTAGGATAGCATATGGCCTGACCAACATATACAGCTCTACAGGTATCCCTCGAGATGTAGCAGCTAAGGCAGCCAAAGGCTGAGTCCCAGCACTTGGATCATTTGTTATTTTCACACTGAGGTCAGGAGGGAAACAGCTTTCATTGGCATCTCCTGGTAAAAATGGATTGCAGACCCAAATCTAAGCTACTCTATGGGTCCTCTATGCAGGTTTATGAGCTGAGGAAAAATAAAACCACACTGCCTGCCAGTCCTCTTGAGCCACAGCTGTTTGAGCAGATCTTGCAAGCCCTTTCTAAAGAGCTCAACAGGAGAAAAATGTCAGACTAAAAGCTCCCAGGAAGCTTCATAGGAGCATATCTGCAAACCAGACGGGAAATGTATCCTTCACTCTAATTCCTCCCTGTCCCCCACCTTGGCACAGGATTTCTGGAGCACTATAACAAGGACAAATGAACAAAACTAACACAGTAGTAGAGAGTCACAGTCATACTAAGAGAAACCTTCATACCAATTTCTGTCCTCAGCCATTAAGATGCCTGCATAAGCAAATATCTTGTGATTAAATTATACACACCACAGGTCACAGGGGAGCCCTCTGTTCATCCACACAGACATTATTTTGCATAGTAGTGTCTCAAATGGCAAAGGAGAAAGCATGTCATAGAGGTTTTTATTTAGCCCAAATGCTGTTAAATAATTCAGGTCATTATTAAAATATGAAACAAGATTCAAATAGAAAAAATATTTAAATTTTTAAACAGGGAGCATTTAAAACTCTTTATTTGGATGGAATATATCACTCCAGCATGGCTTTTAGCAATACTAAGGTCAGGATTCCAACCTGGGTGGAATGCTAACCTAAAGTACACACATTCAATTCAAAATTACCAAAAACACCAGTGAAAATCTTTAAATAGTTTGTTTTGATCTCATTAAATAATTGACACATTGCACAAGACACTCAGTATAAATTCTCCTACGGCACTAGTGATGCTAAGGATGAATTCAAATTGCTTGAAGTGACAATGAAATTTGAGCTTCTAGTCTACGCTGATTTTTCTCTATTCATTGTCTGCAGAGAGGAACAGGTGCTTCCAGATGGTGATTCATTCTTCCTACCTTAAGGGATTATGTACCCTCTGCAGTCTCCAATTTTGGCTATAGAAAGACTCCAGTCACTTTTTGCAGCCTAACCTATTTTTTAGACTATTCATTTAAATTTCAATTACACTTATTTAATTTACTTTTTTTTCCTCATTATTAGCTGATGCAAATCCCACTGTGTTACAAGAAATGCCACAACCAACTCAGTAACTGGATTTAGTGTACACTGACTGGTTTAGTTAGAAGTTATCTAGAATTTTAGTTGTCACTAAATCTAGAATTAAGTGAGTAACTGATTTTTCCACACAAGTGTCAAAAGCAAAAGGAAATWAATTCAAATTCCAGGTTTATTTTAACTCAAACTAACCCAAGACTTTGAATTTTACAACAGATTACAAAACAAGTTTCATATTTTAAATAAATTTTTCATATAATGACAGCTGAAATGAACTGTAGAAGGATTTAGGAAGAGGTGGAGCTTTGTTACAGAATTCCTAGACAAAAGTAGCACTCAAATCTTTCTGCAAACTAGCAGAAGCTCATTTTTTGTCTGATTTCAAACATCCACACATACTGAAGATCAGCATGGCACTGTGGTAGCAATTCATAAAGCTGCTAGACTRACACTGGTGACAATACCTTAATGCAAACCTAGTAGAAGAGCACTGTTTAATGGCAAAATGATGGTGTGCCTGTGAAAACCCATAGAGAAATGTGCTGATTTCCATGCWAGAACTCAGCAAGTGGAATAATCCCATTTGGGGAGAGATTCTTAAAATAAACAGTCAAATACATTGCCAAATGAAACTGAATCATAGGAAAACTGGACTATAGATCCCTTCTTCCATACTGAAGCCCAGTCCCAAGGTACAGTAAGTGATAGATCTGCACCATTGCTTTCAGTTGAAGGTCTGCTCAAATCAAAATTATTTACATGATATTGGGAAAATAATTCCTTTTTAAAGTCATACTAGCAGAGTGATATTGAATCAGTTAATATGAATGATATAAAAGTAGTTTCATGTCAGACTGTAKATCAACTTCTCTACAAAATTATAAACCTGTAGAGTTGTTGCTTCCTATTTTGGCCTGTTTCTTTTCTCCTTCTCTCTAATGATTGGGTGACCCACATATGACCCATATGAATGGAACGGGAAATGAACTTGACAGGAGATAGTATAACCTAACCCAATGCACAGTAAGGTCYGAACATTTTAAAGAAAATGTAAACACTGAAAAAGCAGTAGAATCTTACCTGYACTCTTTTTACTTAAAACTTTCTCAACACAACTTTCATGTTATAATGAAAAGGAAAAAGAGCTTTCAACAGAAGTTATACTTTTGTAGATGACTGGGGTTCTCTAATACAGACTCATAAAAAAAGTTGGTTTAAGAATAATCATTTTTCTAACAGTAAAGCAGATAAMAATAAAAACATGTAATTTTTACAATCCTGGATTCACTGTAAGAAGCCTTAACATTTCTAGTTTCCAAAGTCTCATCATTCATCTCTTGTCCATGTGTAYTACTCAAAGAACCTCATCACTTTTAAATGTATTTAAAGCCACTTTTAAAGCTCTTCTGCCTTTCATAATTGCATTAGAAGTGGTTCAAAGACACATAGCTATTCTTAGCTGAAGAATATGCTATCAGTTCCCTGATGAAACAGCAATTAATGATGGTTATGTTCAGTCCTTGATGGTAGAAGAGAGCCCTGGTCTCATTTATATCAATATTAGCCAGGAAAAGCTTCAGTAAAATAGTAAAAATTAGCCTGGTATAAATCATCTACCAGTTCAGTAAATGGGAACAAAAAAGAAAAAAAAAAAAGCTCACTTTCAAACTAAGAATAAATGATACACTGTTTAAATTAATTTCCAATCAAATAAAATGACTGATCTTAGCAGGATGATAATCATACCTCTTGTTGATGAAGACCTAAATAAAGTCAACATCTTCAGTAAGGAAAATATGCTGACTGCTTAAAAACTTATTGAAACTGAAATTTGGGTGATACCTTAGCACAAAAAGCTCATAATGCACCGATCACTAAAACATTCAGAATGAGATCTTCTGGAGACAGATCTTGTACTGAGAGGCATTTGAAAAATGACAGTGAACTTGTGAAGATCATATGGGAGCTGGCTTGAGCACAGCCAGAGTAATCACAGAGAAGAAAATCGTCCATTGATTAGAACCCCATTTAAAATAYACCAGCTGGGACTGCAACACAAACCTAAAACTGCTTAAGAACTSGTTTTGTACACCACGAAATAGATTTTAAAAACCAGCCTAATTTTGGTTGGAAGGAACCACTGGAGGTTGTATGAATGCTAATTTGATAACTTGCCTTTAAAAAAAGCAGCATCCTTTGGATAACATTCCAAGTTTAATTAGTTGTGGAACAGGATCAATTTTCTATGAATAGTATAGGTTAAATATACCTACAAATATCTGTAAATGCAGGTCAAACTWTTTTTTCACCTTCTCCTGAAAATCATTGTAGTGATTCAACCACTTTGCATGACTTCTAAATATACCCCACTAATTTCTAATCTTCTGTCTAAAATAATCAATGTTCAAAGTARAAGCTGTTTCGATATTGCTTGTTACAGATGCTTTTGCTGCTAAAAAATATCTTTTACCTCAACTGAGCTGTTACACCACCTTTTCTACACTAAAGTCAGCCAAGATAGCTCTAGGGCTTAAGAAAGCAGGTGCCATAAACTTCMATACTGAAGAGTTCTATCTTTACACAAACCTTCCCACAGGTATTAATGGCCACCTCACCACAGGCACACCCCTGAAAAATATGAAAAGAATTCACAGATAAAGAAGTTCACTTGATTTCCTCATTAGGGAAAGAGTATAAATGCAAGGAAGACTGTTAGATAAACTGAATGAATGCCTGTCTTTTCTCTTCTTTACAGAAGAGTTTGGACTAAAACTGCTATCTTTCCTTGAAGATTTGTGTGCACATTCTACCTCAGTAAAGGATATTATATATCACAGTATGAGTGAATTGTACAAGTAGGTTACATTTAATGAGAAAAAGTACTCTTTTTTCATATCTAAAGATAGCAGAAACTGGAATGTCACCAAAAATAGTTTTTCTGATCAGGATGCCTGTCCTTACATTGGTTTTGGACAATGACACAAAAAGCAACACCCATTTTCCCTCCATTATTAGGAAAGCTTCACTAAAATAATCTTGATACCACATGTTTAAAAGTTTCYGGCCTTCAATCAAAAAGTCAAACTAAAAGCCTACAAAGTAAAAATGTGCTGATCTGCCCATTATTAAGCTGAGCAGAAACCTCRGAAAATATTTCTTTAATAGAGCATCTTTATGATGCGCTATTCAGTATTCACTCCTACTGTATTCTAACAAGTATTAGGAGAATTGTGCCACTTAAYTTCCCCACATCTGCTTGTGCTTTACAGATTGTACTATTGTATCTCACTTCTTCTGGGGGTTTTTGACTGCCAGACAAGGAAAATATTTATAGAGAGTTGGATTCCTGAGATACCTGACTTCCCAGACATGGCCAGGGATAAGAATATAAAATTCAGGACCAAAGAGTGAGAAATTATTTTTACCATAGTTTTTATTTTCCTTTCTCAATGCATGCCTAACCTATATCTACTTGTTCAATTTTTCCTTTTATAATCCCTTAGCCTCTTAAKTATTCTGAAAACATAAATGATGTCTCATTATTAATCCTGCTTGTTCAACTTAAGTAGCACAGAGGGAAGAAATTCTGTCTGTCACTGACCACAGCTAATACCCAACACTCATTCCCCTCCTGCCTAGCACTTGGCATTGACTCACCAGGTATCCAAGTTCTATTGGATTCCCATATCTCTAGTGCATAAAGTATCTAGGGGAGGATTCTGACCACTCAAGTGTTATTACCCACATTCATGTCCACATTGTAAATCAGCAAATGCAAGTAAGGCAGCTGTTTGACCCTGCCTGAACCAGCAGTGAAAAGTAAATTCTGGGACGGAGCATAGYTTATTTTGATTCTGTTCCTTAAAAGCAGGAATTGGGCTGTAATGCAAGCAGCTGCACAGTATTTTTGCAGAAGGAGAGCATTTTTTGCCTTTTCTTTCCTTTAGCTTTCTTGTTTGAGGAGGTTCCCACACTCACAAAGGCATAAAAGGCATGGTTCAATGTCACTAGTTCAATCTTGTCTGCTGCAGTCTGCAGGCAGCCTAGAGGGYATGGCTAGCTAAGCTGAGATCTCTTCTCCTAGAAGAAGTGGTTGGGTGGAGCACAACCTGTGGAATACAGGAAAAGGAGTTTCTGTGCTTGCAGATATTCAAAGGCAAAGTGGACATTAGACAACCTGCTCTAGCAGACACTGTTCAAGCAGAGGTGTTGGACTAGGCAGATGTCCAGTGTTTTCTTCTACCCTCATCTGATCTGCAGTCCTGTGAAGAGGTAGATTTCAGARGGTGAAGCACAAGGCTCTGGAAATTTAAGACCAATCTGCACAGAGAGACTGATGGTTGAGAAGTTGACAATTCATACAGGGACTGTTAAAAAGAAAACTGAATTACACTTTGCTTGATTAGTTAAAGCAGTACTACAACTACTAAAGCTAATATTCTTTCTAATGTCTGAATAATAGAGAGAACTTTAAAAATACTGCAGAATTGCCACAGTTAATGCCATCAGTATGGGAACACCATAGAAGACTTGCTTCTATATGCTGAATGACTGATGAGTAGCACAGGATATCCATAAGGATGGCTGAGCATCACACTCTTGGGGGTTCTTTCTCACTGATCCAGCCCAGAGTCCACATGCATAGCTTCTCTGCCTTAAGCACATAGTGGTTACTTTTCTCTTCTCTCTCTCCAACTGACAGACAMATATACTGAAGGATCTTCTCTGGGGTCTCTGGAAAACCATTCCCCAAACTGATCTCCACTGCTTATGCTTTTATCAGTAATTTCTGGTCTAGGAAGCACATAAGTCTCCCAAGTGGACATTCTTCATCCATCTTGCTGTACCATTTTCCATCATCACCAATCTGTGACAGACCATACATTTTTACTAATTATCTTCTACCAATCAATCAAAGATTGATTTTCTAATAAAAAGCTTCATTTTTTATTACCAGTTCATTTTTTTAATACTCAGTTAGTTTCTATGCTATATATCAATCAACTTAAAATTCAACAGTGTATTTTCTCCTTATACCAATAAAGGTATGACTTTGCACCCTTGCCTCTGGCTGACAAAGGCATGAAGGGAAAACCATGYAGGCTTAACTGAGATGCCCAGAGGATAATGACAGGCACTGCACTATTTTATTTGACTGGGAGGCAAAAATACAGGTTGCACAGCAGTCTCTATTTTCTCTTTTTGTGCTGCAAACACTAAGCATCAGGGTGATGAACAAGGAAGATACGTTCCCTGAAACTGATCTCTTGCTTAAGATTACGAATACAGCACTTTAGAAAAGTACTAGGAAGTTTCTAAAACCTAAGCCACTTTTCCTCATGRGTATCCAACAATTAAAAAGCACACAAATGCAGCTCTTATGGCTGWAAAATGCATTGAGAGGGAAAATATAAAAGCTCCCATTCAGATTATTACTTATCATGTTCTTGTGTTAGTGTCAGTGAAGAAATCCTCTCCTAYAGCAGAGCAGCATAAAGCCCAACACTTAAAGGCAATTCAAGAAGTTTATACRATTTATCTCATTCACAGTAAACCATCCAACTGCACTCAGAACACCGTAAAGATACAAATTAARCTGCACATCTCACTGCTCTTTGCAGTTCTGCTCACACATTGATCTCTGCTGGAGTTTCAGTGACATGACATTTCCCTGCAGGATCAATAACYGTGCCTGCATAGGTGTCTGGGCTCCATGGTGTACAAGCAACTTTCAGAGCTATTCAGCTCCCTGGCACCACTCTACATAAACATATGGATTTGAATCAAAGGGAGCTGGTGGTGAGAAACAAATAGGAAACAACAATGGCAGGAATAAAAGTTCTCAACAGAGCTGAGTTGTTTGAACAATCAAAGCTTTCTAGATACGAGTTTAAGAGAAAAAGGATTTTAACAACTTAAAAGACTCCAGAATGTTGGGCAATATTTCACAGGTGCAAAGGGCAGATTGGATAGACACATTCTAACAGATAAGAGGATGGGAACCACAGCTGCCAGTCCTGTGTCRACTGTATATTTGAAGTTCTGGCTTGGGAAACCTGGGTTTAGTTCACTCTGGCCACCTGATCCGATTCCAAGATAAATGAGGATCATYTGGAACTGTCAGACTAATAGATAGAGAACAAGGAGAAGGGGTCACAGTATCTTCAAGAATCAGTTTAAAATTATAAGTACCACAGAAATCACATGCTTAGATGTAACTCTGCTGGGAAGGATTAAACTTGGAAYCTTTAATGGGTAGTGCTACTACTGTCAGTGTAGCTCTGGCTTTTCTGACTCTTCAGATCCAACTTAAATGTCCTGATTTTTTCCTAGACCCTTTCAAAGTTTACCAGCTAGGCTCTTCCCAAGCTAAGTCTGGCTGTAAYTCCAAATACTTCTGACTCCAGCAAACTCTCAAACAGTATAGAATGAAACTAAACAATTTAGGTTGATCCACAGCAGAGTAGTGCAATGCTCCCCAGAAAGCCTCCTCGGGTGCCCACACAACCTCTCAATACATGCCCTGGGACATAATTGCCTCAAAACTACAAGTTCTGAGGCATCACTGCATTTCAGGCTCTTTGAGCTGAAAAATGCATTGATTTCTGATAACCATTTCTTAGGGCCGCACAAGTGAAGCCACACTTTGGACTTGGAGCAGACTTGGATCAAGTACTATGCACCACAAATACAACCAATTCTCTCTTCAAAAATCTGTACTGTACAGAGGGTTTGGGAGTTACTCTGCTAGCTTAGATGCTGGAAAATATCCTCTGGAGAAGCTTCCTAACAGCATGGATGTAACCTTTATAGAAYTGCTGCAACAGTCCCTCCAAAAATTAAGAGTAGCAAAAAACATTTGAACATCTCTTCCAAACCTATTCTATGACTACATTTTGGTTTAGACTCTTCCTGTTCACAAATAGCAACTTCAAGAAAACAACAGTATATATTACAGAATACATTAAATACACAGTATGAAAAGAATCATGTCAGAYTAGTTTTGTATCATCAGAAGTCACTACTTTAATGGACATCAGGAAGGAGGAACAAGAAAGAAACATACTTTATGAATGCAGAAGAGAAATAGGGTGAAAACTGACCATATGCTTTTTACTGAGCTTCCTGTCTGAGTTTCAGCACTTCCACAGAGAAGGGACCAAAGAGATAYGTTCCTACTAAAACAAAGAAGGAAAAGCAGTGATGTTCAAGCAGTGAAAGASACCCTTGCTGGGCAGCCTTCTGGGAAGGGGAAGAGCTAAGGAGATGAGGGAACAATAGCCCTGGTTAGAAAGACTGTCTCTGCACACAAGAGCCCCTGCACTGCACACATTGATCTTTGCCAGATTCTTCTCCAAGGTACCCAGCAATAGTCTGAGAAGCAATAATCTAACCAGCAACAAACTAAACCATAGAAAATTCCATTCAAACATTATAAGAACCCAACTTCACTGTGAAGGTATTCAAACACTGGAATTAATTATTCAGATTGTGGAGCCCCTACCCTGCTCCAGCTGACCCTGTTTTGAGCAGGGGTGTTAAACCAGACAATGTCCAGAGGTCACCACTTCTGACTGCAGAGATTCTATGATTCATTATCTCAGAGGTCACAAGTGAAAGAAATACTCAGTAGACTGTTAAGCAAGGAGCAGAAATTAAAACAAGGGCTTTCAGCAGAAAGGCAAAATCCATTTTACAACCCCAAGTTTATAAATCTGAAGGGGTTAGGAAGATTTTTGGAAATAGAGGTCTCACAAAATGATATTAATTCCTCGCTGAATAAAATGAAAACCACAATGATTTCAGATTTTTCCAAAGCAAATGAAATAAAGTTACACATATGAAATATACTATTCCATCATCTTTCTGAACTGTCAAACTGTTACACATGTTCTATTTCTATTACCTCTGTCATACAATTTTCAGTAAAGGCCAGGACCCCTCTTCTGTTACTTGAAACCAATGCTGAAGGGAACAAGCTGCAATATAAAGTGAACACTTTGTCTCCTAAACAAATACTTCCTAAATTCTCCCAACAATTTAACCAACAACATGTGAAAATCTGTTTATGATTGCCTGAAATCACACCTCTGCTCTTCTGACTGTTTGCTGAKCATATAATCTCATTCAATACTAACAGAAAATCCACCTCTTTTACCACTGGAGGGATAACATAGCTACTTAAGAAAATWGAAATTCCTACACTTTCATTTGCCATTTTCCTGGGTAATTCTCCTGGAATTACCAGCAGGTTATGTTATTTTAAAGTCCAGAAAAGAAACTTAAATTTATTATTTTATCCTTCGAAATTGCTACTTTGAAGCACCTAACTATTTTTAAGATCAAAAATATTTCTGAAGTTAGCAATGGGACATCATTACAGAGTTGCAGGTTTGTCTTCTGCAAAMAATTGTTTATTTCTAAAATTGCCCATAATATTATGATTAGGACAGTTGTCAGAAAAGAGGCAATTTTTTGTTCTGTCATATCACAATCAGTCTCCTTGGAAACAAATCCAGAAAAGTTGTTATTCTATTGCATACTCTGGAGGATAATATGGATCTGGATCTCAGGGCATAGATTTAATTTTCGGTAAATATCAGGGAGAAAGAGCAGAGGAAACATCCTCAAATAGGATGAAAWGACAGTCAAAGCTATAAACACAGAGGAAAACACTGAGGCAGCATCTTCACTGCATATTACTGAAAACTGAGGTATGCACTGAAGAGAGAGACCTGCAATTTACCCAGTTTCTACACTCCTCCACTGGCAAGAGCTATGGACCAATTTTGGAGACCACACATTGGCCACACTTAGGTCCAGGGGCAAAGCATTCAGCCAAGAGGCAGGTTCAKGTGCAGAATTAAAGCAGGCAGAGCAGGGCTTCAAATACCTTCCATGCAGTCTGTAGGCAAAGTGTGAAGTTGTTTCTCCCAGAAGCCACCATTTCCTTACATTTCAAAACTATTATTCAACAGGATGGAAAAGTATAACTTATCTGGGTGGAAGGAATGAAAGCCAACATTAACCTAGATTATGCATAATACATTATACTCTAACTCATAAGGGAAGAAGCCAAGTAGCATGGATRAAGATATCAGAAATTTATGGAGGGTATAGATCTCACTGTAACAAAAATGTAAGGCTGATTGGATGGGGCAAAATTGAATAACTTTATTTCAGAACTGGTCAATTAAAACATACATGCAAAAAAGCATCAATATATGGAAGAGAAAGGCTATTTTTCTAAGCAAATTYCTTCAGCATGTCAGCAATACTTCGTGTTGTAACTAAATTCATGGCTTGAAATTATTCAGGGAATGGTTAAATAATGCAATGCATCAAGTCCATTTCAAAATTAACTGCATTTTTTACTTTCTGGCCACTGCAAATTATTCTCAGTTGTAATTTACAATAGGCAAGTGTTAATTTACCTAACCCATATTTTTTTGAATATGTATTGACTAATTGCAAGTCCATGGTTTGGGGTAAATAAATACGCAATTTATATTCAGATAAGTCACACAATCAATTTTCAATCTACTGCCTCAAATACAGTATCAGGCTGTGACAGGTTTATTTGCATTGACACGAGGTGTCATAGTTCTGTGAACTGCAAAATGGAAATGTCAAACATTATTCAGCAGCCACCAGTGGATCATGCCCAGCAGCAACATCCACAGCAAAACCTCAGGATGTCATTGGCCTGTCTGCTGCTGTTTGACTACAAATTGAACAAAACTCCAATCTAAGCAGGCTAGTCTTAACCCAGGGATCAGTTGTGGTGGCAATTTTGTTTCCTGTGGTGGATTTCTAATTTGACACTTCCTCAGCTACCCAGAGATGAGAGCAGTACTTCTGGCATTAGGTATTGGGAGAAAAGGACGGGACTGTACCCTCTGCATACTCGGGCTTGGCCTTTCAGGTCACAATCATTGTTAAGAGCAGTTAATCAGGCTTTCAAATTAGTGCAAAAGGTTTATTCTGTCTCTTTTTTTGAGTGCCAGGGCTCATCTTAAATGCTGCATCAGGGAATTTTTTTTTTTTTTTTTTTTGCCAATAGAGCTCCCACCCCACTGGCTGCTTTTTGCACTTTATTCACTACCATTAAAATTTTTCAATTAAATAGAGAAATAGAGCATGCTTAAATAATATTCCAGGTTGAAGTATTCCTGACCTTTTCTTTAACCAGGCATCTCAAGATTCTTTTTCTGTCTCCCAAACTAAATCTGTGCACTGAAAAACCAGTCCAGGAGAATCCTTTGTATGCTTTGTGCAAACCYACTTCAGAGTCCTGCAGAGAAATAAATACCTAAGTCTGAACAAATTTCTGTGTTCCTTGGATGGRGCCTCATTTTTCCTCCTCTTTCTCCTGATTAATTCCTGAAGAATGACTGGATTATGACCTGRGTTTTCATTTGCTTGACTCAGTCACATGAGCMTAGGCCCATAATGCCACAGTAGGTGTTCCAGGGTACTGTGCATGCCCTACTTGTGTTTATCCAAGATGTGGGTTACATGGAAACCTTCTATTACCCATGGTAGCAGGGGGGGAGGGGGGAAAGGGGTGCTGGAGAGGGGGAAGGCAAGGGCAGCCCCAAATATTTCAGGTGGACCTAAATCTCTTTATATAGGAAATGAAACTATATCCTGACCTACAAACCTGATGGATGAGATCAAGCAGAGGGGAAGCAGTTAAATTTAGCAAACACTGTGAGTTGTGAAGGTATTCTGATTCACTCGATAACTATTTCCTAACTAGCAGCTTTAGAGCTATTTAATGATGTCGTTATACCCACAAGACCACCTGTCAAAGAGGGGAACACAATGAAAGTGATGAGGTGGTGGAGTGAGACAAGGAAGACACGTTCATTAGAGACGCAGGAAGGCAGCTGGTGTTACTGGCCATAAAAAGGAGGTTGGGGAGCCTTGTTAAAAGTTATGCAGTCTCCTAAAGAATTGCAGAAAAAAAACTAGCAAAAAAGTTTGGTGTTATAGAAAAGGATTGGCAATTACAGACCTCCTTTAGTTATACTTCAAATTAAGGGAAATACAGACAAAAGAGTAAATCACAGTTTTAATCAGTTCTAAGAAAAGATTAATTTAAAAAAAGCTTCCAGTTTCATTTCTTCAATTGGTGTGGGGTTCAGTGAGCAATTTGAATGGAGTCTGCAGACTGGAGTTAATTATTTGCATTAGCATTTCAGATGGCTTCYATGTAAATACCAGCTCTTTGGTGTGCTATGGTCATAGACAAAAACTAAGATAAATGCTYGATTTCCCTTATAAGATCCCAAATTATGTCATTTAATAGATAGTCAACAGCATGGGGATTGAATGATACAGGCTTTTGAAAACAGYTCTGGGATCTAATTAATTGGGACAAATTATCCAAAGCAGCTTGGCATTGAGGAAGGAGGACAGATTCAGGGASAAATGACAGATGGATACACAGAAAAGAAAGCAGAAAGACTTTTGCTGCTCTTGAAAAGCTGAGCCTTAAGGCCACTCTGAAAGGATCTTGCATCAGGGTTCAGTGGCTCATTATTATGTATGTGACCTCTAAATGTTCTTATTTGCTGCTCCATATGCCCAGAATTTAATTTCTCATTGGAGGATAARAYCCAAAAMSCAGAAAGTTTTAATGGTAGTTGAGYRTGTAGTTGTGGTTGCTTGGCTCAGACCCTCCAATCTCACCCTGTAACAAAGCTGTTSGCAGCTATGTGGGGAAAACCTTCCAGAAGGGCGAGTCCTGAACCCCAGGAGGCAACAGCCGGCAGCTGTAAGAATCTGGACAAGTCAGAATGGAAGATATCCCTCCCTCCTGAGTCCCATAACTGACAGAAGTGGGCAGAGACTCTCTGAGCTGTGCCTGAAGTCTCCTTCCTGGAGTAGTGTCCCCTACCCCTCCCCAGTCTGGTACTGCACCATGGTGTCTCCTGTGGGATGATGATGCCATGTCACACACTGAYACCAAATATGCCATAGAAGAGTTTGGGTTGCAAGGGAACATTTAATATAATCTAGTTCCAATCCCCCTGCTGTGGGCAGAAACATCTTCACCTTCTACTGGGTCAGAGCCCAATTCAACCTTGAGTATTTCCAGGGATGGGGTGGTCACATCTCTGGGAAATATGTTCTAGTATTTTGCCACTCCCACTGTAAAAAAGTCTTCCTTTTATCTAGACTGAATCTAACTTAAAACCAGTACCCCTTATCCGACCACAACAGGATAAAGTGCCTGTCCCCACCTTTCATTTAAGCTCCCTTTTAAGTACTGAAAGGCTGGAAYAAGGTCTCCCTGGAGCTTTCTCTGCTCCAGGCTGAAAAACCCTAACTCTCTGAGCCTTTCCTCACATGGCAGATGTTCCACCTGTGACTAAAAGTGTTTTGGGTATTCAGACCTTAGTCTGCTGCCACTTCAGTCTCAAACCATGACACCCACCCCACAGGCCTGGAAGACAATCCTGTTCCCACAGGCTRCTTAGAGCCCTTTGYCAATAGCTGARTATATCAATATTAATGGAAATGGARGRTSTTCACCAGCATACTGATAGAGCAAGACATAAACTGCATAGTTTATGCATGCCTGGCATGCACAAACATCACTTTAAATTCAGACAACACAATCAGAAGTCAATGAGATCCTGCCATTTTTGGGCCTGGCAGAATACACTTAGTGCTCCTCAGAACTTGACCATACACCACACAGCACATCCACTGAGGAGTCTTACCTTCAGCTCCTTTCTCTTCACTTCCTCAAACACCCTAGCAAGCAAGAACCCTTGTGAAACACCAAATCATCTGCTAATCTAACTTCATTGGAATTTCTTTAGTGGAATTCCTTCCAGTACAGAATTTGGTTGGGCAATGTTTGGCACATCCAGCCATACATCAGCACTGTAGGACATTCACAGTTTTCTGAAATTGTGTCTCATGAATCTTCACCYCAGAACATCACAGTCAAGGACTTAGGAACAACCACAGCAAAACTTAGACACAGKTCAGTCTGTAAAGATTCATAGACTGTCTCCTGCCTCCCAGCCCTGAGACCTGAGGACCTGATCTGACATTGAAATCCTTCCCTACCGTCCCACCAACTATCTATTCATTTCCCTTCTGCATTGTTTTCTCCAGGTATGAGCAGGCTGCTGGYCATCCAGCAAGGTTCCTCCAAAGCCACCTCTTCACTATTCTGAACAAAACCCATGCCCTCAGCTTTTCCTCACAAGGCAAGTGCTGCAAACCCCTCATCATTTCGGTGGCCATCATGCAAATTCAACCAATTTCTTGTACAAACAGACCTAACACTGGACCCAAAACTCCACATGTTTTCTAATGAGCGCTAAATCATCATCACTTTCCTTGGTCAGACTATTTTCCTGCTGATACAGCTCAGAATGTYGTTTACTTTCATTCCAAAATTAAAAATGGAACAGGCAACAAAAACAAGCATCCACCATTTGTCAGATATGCATTTCTCTATCTGTCACACAGTGCATACAAACAGCTAGATTTTTAATCAAAACTATCAATAATTAAGCAGTATGGAATAAGTAGATGGTGAATACCATCCTAAAACTGAAATATCTGCAAATGTATGGAATGTACTGTACTTACAAAAAGCATAAAAGATATAAAAATTCAGCAAATGTCTTCCAACAGAGTAGTTCATCCAGATGTGTTAGAAATTATAGTTTATAACAGCAATTTTCTGAATAACATTRTTTTAATAGGTAAATACTTCATTTACACAAAGAAATTTTGATTTATATTGCTGCCCTCAGAAGCACAATTGTACCAACAGAATTGTTTCAAGAACATTTTATGCAAACATAGAATACTGTTCACTGGAGATTTATGTAACACTCTCTTACAATTAAGTAACTATTACTGACTTCCACGAGGCACATCAGTAGAGTGAAGGCCAAGACCCTGTGCATCTACTCTCAGAAAGTCCAGCCTCTAAAAAATKAATTAACCTTGCCAACAGGAAAAGAAAGTAGGAAATCATGATAGTTCAGCAGTGCAGAAGCAAATATTGACATCATTTCAGAATGAATTCTATATATTTGGCTTACAGCAGGGCCTGTCATTTTCACAGTATTTTTAAACTATCATTTTAAAGCATCGTTGTGTGTCAGGAAACTACAACTGTCCCATGTTTAAAAGAAATATAAAAATGCTAAAGGCTTTTTGATAAATGCTAAAGCCACATAGAAACTTGGGATCATGACTGACACTACAATTAAATCCATTTCAGTTACTGCCTTACTTTAGAGACTGTCTAAGGTTTAAACAAATTAGGTTTCTGCTAGATAAATTTTCCATTCAATTTCTTGTTGAAAATGGCTCCATCTTGGCATAACTTTGCTGGTCTGTATTTGTATKCCATCCAGCCTTTCTCAGATACTTTTAGGTACAAATCCTTAAATRTTCTAATATCTTTATCAAGCCAATGTTCCCTTCAAAACACACTCTGTCTTGCTCCTCTCATATGCAAAAAGTCACTACAGGTAACCATCAAGACACTAACTTCCAGGTGCATGGAAGTGACCATGACCTCCAGAGGTCATGAAAACTGTTACAGGATCTATCTGTTCCACCAGTAATCTGCCCCAGTAAAATGCTGTAGCACAACTACTAGGACAGCCCTACTGCTTCCAGGGGCCATSAGAGTTGGGAAATGGCTTAGGCATATCTGGACTGCACCATTCACCATTCARTTGCACAAGGACACCAGACAACTGCCACTGAGCAAGAAATCCAACTCTCCCAGGGCTTGCRTTAAAGACTTAGCCATTTATTTCATCCTGCTGTGGGTCTAGCTGCTAAATGCCACTGTTTCTATGACACTTCTTCAGAAAGCTAAGGGAATGAGTCACACTTCAATGAAAAGTGTGTTTGATTTGGTTTGGGGTTTTTTCCTACAAGTTTATAATTYCTTTGGGAAAAGAACTATTTTCCAAAAAACAAGATTGAAATAGTGAGTTTCATTAGCAAGCTTTAAGTTTATTGTTAGAAATTGAGTACCAGYGAGGTGATTTCCCTTGATTACAATTACAGGAGCTAACTTAGTTAATGCCAAGCAGTTGTCTGTGCTTTTGCCAAATAAGAACTATTTCAGAGCTATAAAGGTTTCAGAATATTGTGTAAATGCATATTTTATTTAGATTTCTTATCCCAAGTGCTTAAAACATGYATTCATTATAAAATAATTTCTTCAGTCTATGCCATGGGCTATTAAAAATAAGTTTTACATTATTTAATTACTCTGTTGAGGTAATAGGTGAATAGAAAGCATTAAATCTTACTTTGTTTAAAAACCTTATATCTACAYGACCAGTGTTGTGTGCATTGTCATCTCCCAAAGTACCAACTTCTATCTTTTGGATGTGGAAAACATYCCCTTTGTTAATATGGTTGATATACAATACATGGCTCACTTCCCACATTTTAGTGAGGGTCTCTCTCTCTCTCTCTAAAAAATTATTTGTTTTTTAGACCACTGACTGATAGAACAGCAACAATTTGTTCATCCATTTCAAAGCATAGTTCATATAATTTAACCATCCACATGTCTTAGCCAAAGCCCTTCAATAAAAAAAGATAAATAATGAAACCTAATGTTCCTCTTCTTATAATGATCCTTTAGGCCTCATCTACACACRAAGTTAATTAGTTTAAACTGGCAGGCTAGTTTAAACTTGCCATCAGGCTTACAAAGGTAGGTAGCAATTTTTCATTCAACTACATCTTAGTGGAAAACGTTAAGATATTTCCTATCATCTAAATCTACAGAAAAAAATATTATGCTGAGGGTGTTTAACTGAAAGAGGTTATTGCATTTAATTAAACTGACCTTAAAATTGGGATAACTCTCCCCTATCTCTAGTTATCCAAAATGTACGTGTCTAGTGTGAAGTAATCGGCTAAAGCACCAGTGTCAATGCAGAAAGATGAGACTCTTCAAAGGGTAATTAATCCTCTGCTAAGTCAGGAAGGATGAATCACCCTCTGGAAATACCTTTTTCCATCAGTATTTTTTCACATCATGCATAATAAAACTGTGAAACTCATTACCACAGGATGCTGTGGAGGCACAGGCRAAAGGCACTAATGCATTTAAAAGCCCTAGACTAATTCATGGAGAGCGGGTGCAGCAAGCAGATGGTCTGAAAATAGTCATCAGCTCAGGAAGTCCATGAACAATATATCTGGAAGGTGGAARGTATTGTGTACTGCTTAGTTCTTAYACTCTTCTCTRARCATCTGGTACCATCCCCYGTAGGAAAAGAATCCCATATTAGATGGGCTGTTGGTCTAGCCCAAGGGATAGCTCTGTTGTTCTGCAGTTAACTCACGTCCTCAGTCAACATAACTACTCCCCTTAAGACACCATGTGTACTCAAATACTAGGTTTTTTTCCTTTATGTAAAGGGCAGTATTCTATTTAGTATACTATTTTGTACACTTTGTTTCATTGTGAGATACTTTTTGGTGCAAAGTGTGTCTCTTTTGGGTTAGCCAATACTATTTACAAGCAGGAATTTGCCAGAAAATATTTCCGGAAAATATGCTAACAATATTTCCTCAAAAGAAAGACCAAATAACTTTTTTTTTTAATACAATGTGTTGTTACCTACTGTCTGTATCTCTGATATACCAGCTAGCTGTAACCAGTCATCAAAAGCTGAGGCTTAATTTCTGCAGAAGTCCTTCTAATAATATATTCAATATTTAAGCAAACACATAGTTAGAACATGAACACATCATCTTAAGACATGATTGTAMTAAAAACATGCCTGAGAATAATACCATATTTGGAACAGGAAATTACCAGATATGACCTGCAGGATTTCATCATCAAGCCCAGTAAACATTCTGCATTTTCTTACCATCATTTCTGTATTAATCAGACCTGTTCTTTCCTGTGTCCCATTAGCTTTGTTAAATTTCTGGGACTGTGGTAATATTTCCAAATATGGGGACATTGTTTTCAAGAGCTATTAACAGAAAAAACTTGTACATATTCTAAAGACATTTTTTAGACAGTAATTATTGAATTATGGAAGGTTGGGCTTACAAGGTCCAAACAACTGGGAAAAGGAGCTCAGATCAAAAAGTGAAAAAGAAGGAAAAAGCATCTTTTCAGTCTCATCACTAGACTGATAGATGCTATAATGAAATTGAAGATCTTTTTTCTGGGAAACACATTCCAAATCCCTGAATCTCACTTTCAATGGTTCATGGCCATCTATGTGATGGGAAATTTTAAAGATGCTTTTTTTCTTTAAAATATCACTAATTCAGATGATTCTGTTCAATAATCAGYGAGTTATTTTCACACTCCAGAGGGACTTTCTTTTGACACACAAAACTTTCCAACAAAGYCTTATGGGGTTAGGTCACAAAATTACTTGTAACTTCATTTAGGTAATTGTAACACCAATTTCCAGAGCCTTGGAGACATTTAAAACATTCCTGGTGTAGGAATTAGCCGTGAAAATGTCCTCCATGTCTTTTTTCAAATTYGGCAGATTATTATATTCCTTTCCTCCATATAGATACCATTTATCTAGGTGCCAGAACTACTGTAGGATCCAGGRAACACATCTGTATTCCATTATTCCAAGTGTGCTGGTCAAATCAATAGTTATTCAGCTCCAGATGATTCTGTATGGTAGGTAAAGCCAYGGGGTACATTCAGTAAGGAGAGGAATAACTACTTYCCCACAGAAAGAGTGCCAATGTAACTTTGTAGCTCACAGAGGAAGCTCTGTGTTGCAAGAGAAAAATTTCAAATTCCTGTATGTACATTGAACCATATTAAATCTAATATTCATTGAGGCAGCCCATTGTATTTTCCTCCAGCAGTGACACAGGATMAGTGGAAAAATGTTGGAACCTGGATATGGCTTAGGTTTCAGGCAACACCTTCCAAAACAGGAAGTTTTTTTGGTGTCTTCAAAATCCAGACCCTGATTTCATACATCTATGCCATCTTCAAACACAAGCCATTGTGAAAAGAAGCAGACCAAGAATGTGAAGCACAATTTCTCTGTATTTGCCTTTCCTGTTGCCTTGATGCACTGAAGTTAGCAAATTGCTGTGTACCATTTCCCAGCACCAAAGGCATTATCCCAGCATACAGCTAAGATCCTATTTACCTATTGGCACTTGATTTAGGAACCCCACATTAAAGGTCTTCTCTAATCAACAGAGAGAAACCACAGGAAGATTCAGCTTGTCTGAACTGCCTTCTGTCTATGTCTTAGCACTGAATGTGCAGGGAGCTCTGCAACCCAGCTCATGACTTCAGTTACAAACTGGCCATGAGYGTGGTTTTCTGCAGCTTGTTTTAAGCCTAAACCAGACAGTCCACAAAGAAGTACTAGTACAGACCAGCTGTTAAGGGCTACACTCAAAGCTTGAACCTTTATGTGCCTCCATGGCCCTAGTCTCCACAAAACCTGGATTTTTCAAAATCCCTAGTTGCAAATAGAAGCCAATGCCTKACTCACTCTCATCCTCTGGATTATATTTGAAGGATTAGAGAAACACCTGTGTCCCTGAGTGGCATAAACTGAGAGAAGCTATATTAGGCAGAAAAAGTAATWGGGATAGACAAAACTGAGAGAAATATTTTGAATCAGATGCATCAGAARTTCCAAACTTTCATTACACAGTTCTGGCCGTGTAATGCTGAAATCTCTCCACAAGTGAAAAAACAATCTGGATCTGATGAACAGCAACTTTCACATTTTCTTGCTTCAATCCAGACATCATTTGGTATAAAGGAAATGTGAGACTTTGACATTTTCTCTTTACTGATAGCATCCGTTTTTCCTTTAATCCCATTATTCTTTCTTAAATTGCTCCAGCCAGGATCACACTTTGTTTCCTTACAGGCTCCCTGATTCTTCCCAACAAATCTGAGGTTCATCTCATCTTTCTGATTTTCATTCCTGATCTTACCTGATTTCTTTCTAGTTTCTATTTTGTCATCCCAGTCTAAATCTCCCGGACTGTTTTTCATCAGATTTTAACGCTTTCCCACAACTCCCTTAACTCATTAGGATCAATCCTAACCTTGAGTCTATTCCTTTCTTTGCAGTATCACTCATTTCACAGGGCATGCTGACTACAGCTCAGCTTGAAACTGCAGTTACAGGCGAAATTGAACGGTACCACTGTCCTCTCTTCCTCCAAACCACAAATCCCTGTGAATTTGGGATTACASTAATAATGGTGGAAGTTGGATAGAGACTACTAGCTAGTGAAGGACCATAACAATACAGAATGGAAGGAACAGGGATTTGTGGTTCCAGACTGAGACTAAGAAGAGTCAACACAACTCTGCAAACTTCACCGTTTGCACAGATACCCATGCAATTGGAAAAGAATAGAAATTTGCAATGTATACAAGGAGTTAAGTTAGAACAGTTCATTTAAAATGTAATTACTTTCTATTGTGAATCAGTTTGGGTGTTATCATYTTGAAAAGAAACATTGACTTGCTCTCACCTTTCTTAGACCTTTTCACATTTTTTGGGTAATTTTGTTTAGCTTGTCAAACACAAGAAGGCTGCATTATTAATAATATTCTAATGTGGCAGGTGCATATTCGTGTGTGGGAAGGTGTTGTTTTAAAGTGACAGCTGAACCTTTTGTGAAATATAAGGTTTCCTCCCAGGAGAAAGTCATCATCTTTCTTCTTTTTTTCTCAGCGTATAGTACATTATATGATAGAAGATGTTAATATTAGAAGTGGAACAGATGGCTCAGATTGAGATTGGGGGCATAACTACAACGGAGAGATGAAGAAAGATATTCAAAGAGGAACAAACAAGAGCAGAAAATTCAATTAAAATGTTCCATTTTGAGGAAGCAGGTGCATGCGTTTTATTATTGAGACCTCTACATTCTCTTTGAGAGTAACCCATTTGTGAGGCTTGTTATGAACTTGTCTAACCCAATTGCTGGCATTTTACTATGTATGCATACTTGAAAGGAATTTTAAATGTCATTGGGTAGCTCTTGCTCTCTCTTCGGTTACATCTGAGAMTCTGACAGCTCTGTTTCACTGGAAAGCCTGACAAGCCTGTGATYCTCATTAGGCACAGCAGCATATAGGTGTTTTGGGATCCTTCTGAATGGAGGGCTCTCCAATAACTCAGTCCTATACTGCTGCCATTATTAGATAGCATAGAAAGTGCCTAAACTGATCTTTGACAAATTTTCAGCAAAATCACAATACAGAATAACTAGGGTATTCTAAAATTGATATGCTCCTAAGAACAGATTGTGTATAGCTCTGTGTAAGATTCAGCCCCTTTGTCCCAATCCCAAAAACTCTGCTAGGCATTGTCCTTTTTAACTTATTATTCAAAGCTATTAAAAAGATAGGACTGAAGACCAAGTGGCTTACCATATCCAAGAAACCAGATGATATGGCCTGTTTCATAAAATACCACAMAGTCTGTCTTAAAGTCAACCAGAAGGGTTTTTCCCTACCTTACATGTCATTCGAGAACCTCTTCACTCTTAAAGCCTTACGCTGATTCCAGTTTTACAGAGTTTGCTAGTTTTATTCTGCTTTCCACTGCTTCCAGACAAGCTCCTAGCACAGGTGTTTTTGTGTTCAGTTRTATCTCTTTGCATGCTGTCCCTAAATGTTGGGAGTTTCTTCTTAACCCACARTATAGTTAGTACCCAATGCAGCAGTGTGTAAAGTAAGTCATCTCCTCCTAATCCCTTTCCCTTSTCTTTCAGATGGTCATCCCCACAAGCAGAACCTACAGGCTGCTAACACAGCAGATTTTACACAAAATGTGGATTCTGCATGTCTAAGGAGTGAAAAAAGGTCAAAGGCTTAAAACTCCTTCCTAAGAACTACTCACCAGCATCCCTGTTTGAAGAAATTATCTGTGATAAGACAAAAGCCCCACACACCTTACATATGCATTGCGCTTCCTGCAACCCTTGTCATTTTTCTGGAAGAGAGTCCAATGAAAAATCTAAAGATACACCTCATCTAATCAGATTTTTACCTGGATCACGACTCACGTTGAATCATGAAACATGACTGGACTTCAGCTTATTGCCTCTTCATAGCTATTCTGTGAATAGTTGTCTGTCTCCCAGGCATCAAATGACCCAGTAGAATCAAAACACATTCAGGCTGTCCTCAAAATTCTAACACTTGTGATGGAAAAATAAAACTAAAGACAGCTAAAAGGTGTCCTTAAACTAGGGCATCAATATTTTTAAAATTGCTTAAAACCACACAAGCTGTGTCCTCTCCACTAAGCAAAGCAGTCCTTGCCCTTTAATGATTTTTGTCTGCTASTTAAATCAAAGGTGCAAATATGAGTCCTTTGAAACCAAGCAGTTCATGTCATTCTGTAGAAATGTCACATGATGACGGTACAAGCTGTTAAGATAAAGTGATTGACACATCATCTTAACTACCCTCTCAGGTACTCTTTCTGAGACAATCAATTTGGTGTTCTATCTCATTAAATTTCACTATGTTGGTCCCTTATATTAGTTGAAAGAGACACTCTACAGTGTCCTTGAACTGAAGGTATTTAAAGATCATTCTCACAGACAGGAATCCTGATAAGAGTCAGACCTGCTACAAGCTGTCAAAAGGAAAGAGAAAAAGTGAAAGAAAAATTATGCACCACAGAACTGACAGAGGGACACAGAGATCTTCAAATGGGTGCCAAGTCCTTTTTAAATAATATTAGAGAAAACYCAGCAGCAGCCAGCAGAGTAAGGAATGACAGTCATGCTATGAAAACCAAAGTGTGATGACATATAAAAAGGCATTACAGCAGGAAGGCAAAGTTTATTGCTCTGCTGCTTCTCTACTTGTTAATAATAAATTACCACATTAATAACCCTTTATATTTATCCTATTGGAGCTTATGAGATTAGTGATAAAACTTTTAACTACATTAGCAACACTACACTAATTTGCATTAACTGGCATAATAAAGTTAACGTATGAGTACAGTGTCCTTGATACACACATGGTAAGACTGCACATCTCATTAAGATTAATATTGTTGGAATAATGTCACACTATTTTTATCCTAGGCTGTATTACCAAACAACCATGACCYCCTGACATGAAGTTTTAAAATTTAATACTAGGTAACAGGATTAAAGCAGTCTTTTTGAGATGCAAATTTAGAGGTGGTTTTATGTAAATCASAAGTTAATCAACCAATGCCAGTTTAAGTCCTATGAGATCCTCACCCTGAAAGAGGCTGTACTAGTGTCAATGGCCCAGGCCACCTTAAAGAGCTGATCAGGATTYGTTAGTCTGAGCAGCAGGCAAACACCAGTTTCCTCATATTTACTCACAGTTCTCAATGACCTYTGACAAATAACACAGTCTCATTCTGTACTCACATCTGCTTTGGCTTGCTGGAGACCTTAATCAAACCAAGCAGTGGACTAGAAGGAATTTGGGAAAATAGCAAAAGTAATTTTTCTACATTGCACTCCAACCTTAAAAAAATAAARGCACACTGATTTTAGCATGAAATCAGATCCACAGGCCAAYACTTAGTAGGACAAGTCTAGGACTRGAGAAGGAACTCTAGCAAAGCCCAACGAGCTAAGACTGTCTAATCATTAAACAGTAATTTGTGAATAAGCARCAGAGATACAACAGTACCGTTTTCTCAAGAGAAGAGGCAACAAAGATTGTGTGTTCTAGATTATGATGTCCACTCACAATTCTTGATTCCMCACCCATAGTGGGGAACCTCTCCACCAGACAATGGCTAGCTCTGGGMCAAGGCCATCCCCTCCTCAATGTGTGGGACACACAGGACTTGCTCTGAGCCACATGGCTCTTGGCCTTTGAAATCTGTACTTTGTAAGCAGAAGACAAACACAGGGGATCAGACAGCCTCATCATACTGGGCACAAGCAGAGCAGTCTCCTCTTTCCAAGAGGTGCATCAGGTTGTTGCTGCAAACAYCCATCCTTGTGCTGCAATTCCATCTTTTGTAAAGCAAGGAATGCAACATCAATTTACCTTGCAACTGTGCTGTGAGTGGAACTGCAGTTTGGATCACAGGATCCTACATGCAACACCTCAACAACAAAGGTGCTGATTAACTAGACAAGAGAAATATTTTCCTTTAAGAAGAGCCATATTTTTAGTTGAATGTTCCCTTAAAATACATGACCTTTTTGGCCTGCTAAATAGTTAGACTAAAGCAGCCAAACTTCTTCCAGTAGAAGTCTGAATGGAATAACTTTAAAATCCAATATTTATTCATGTCACAGCACAGTAATTTGATATGTAATAAGCATTAAGGTAAATACAAATCTGTAGTTGACAAATCTGAAGTTTGTTCTGTAGCTGAGATCTCTGGGGGAGACATGATACTTGACATTTAATTTGAAAAGCAAGGTAGTCTCATGGAGAAAAAAACTTTTCTGTTTCGATAGTAGAAAAGCATTGGTGCGTTTTATTTGATATGGTGGATTTGCTTGGCTTTATTTTCACATTTTAATAGGCTCACCTCATAAAAGTATAATGAAAATAGAAGGATCATCTATCATAAGGCTAGACGGGTGCAGATATTTTCTTTGGGTTGTTGTCTAGAAGAAAAACAGTTTTCTTCCCACTGATAAAAATAAATGTAAATCCCTCACTTTATTTTCTTTCTTAAGAATACCTTATCCTATTTTAATTGCCAGAAAGCAGAAAAGACCTCTCCCTTTTACAGAGGGGCACCAGAGGCACAGACACATCTGCTCTAGGGCTTATCTGGGATCAGGAGTTCACTTGTGAAGCAACTCTCCTGTTTTTCCCCACTGAACCATGCTTTGCTCCTCTGGMAAGAGCATGAATAGGATCTGGTTTTACTGAAAACAAAACCCAGTGGGTTGCTCCAAGAACATCCCTAATGTGTTCAAACTCTTGACTGGGATCAGGTATCAAGTACAAAACGCCAGAGCGCAGTCACCCAGTTCTCAGCTTAGCTGTTTCACTCCATATACCTGTTGTTGTCGAGGCAGTCATGACACAAGTCAGAGACTACAAGCAGTCTCCCATCATCGCTAGTCGGTGGCTCACCTAATTCCAGGTGTCTTGATAGGAGAAAATCAGGTCCAGACCTCCCTGTGGCTTTCACCAGCCACTCTCAGCTACACCAATGCYGCCTCTCCCACTACGTCCCAGTGGGTCACTGTGGTAGTCGAGATGGTCAAGATACACAAAGTACTTCTTTAAAAACTTCTAGGGCTCCAAGTATCAGGACTTTTATTATCTATAAATCTTTCATATCAATCAGAAGGCTTCACGCACCAACACCTTGCTATTTAACAGTCTCTATCTTATTTCCCAAAGGCAACTCCAAGCAGCTCTCAGGGTCTGTCCATTTATGCCAGCASCCAGTCAGTCAGTTCTCCTTCTTCTCTCTTCCTTCTCACAGCACCAGCTCACTCCAGCCTGGCCCAGCCCCTGTCCTTGTCAGTTCCTGGTACAAAGTCTTACCTTATCTGTCCCTTGCACTACCTCCTGGGTCTTCACAGCACAGCAGCAGACTCCAACTGAGCTGCTACTGCAACCAAAGCCCTCCCAGCCAGCTCACTCTATCACATCCATAGCTGGGAGGGCAAGGCTGTTCCCACTCTAGGATAATTAACACAACTGTAATACATCAGGGCAAGATTACCTTTAGTACCAACTCTTTGTTTCCCCATACTCTTTACCTATCTTACTACAGTACCCACCCTCCCACCCACGTGTCATCACTGCAACAAACTGACCCTTGGATTTCCTGAGTTCAGTTATACTGACACCATGGTACAAGTTCTGCTAAAAATGGCTCTAGACTTTACCACAGCCATAGGACCCCACCTAGAAGTAGTAATTCTGTCTGGAAGTACTAGCCTCAAATATTCATTTATGCCAAACTACCACCTCTAGACTCTCCACAGTTTAGAATTTCACTCCAAAACTACTGTTCAGAGATCATATTCTAACTAACTACTACTCTGCCTGTGTTCATATTGCCTTTTACCATACTGCTTGACTACATTATTTCTCTCTGGGTTTAGAGAGAAGAATGCTGGGGCTTCATCCTTCTCCCTACAGTGTCATACTAGGTCAAGAYTACATGTGAGGGCATCATGTTTTTTAATGACCAGCCCCTAAACAAAACAGCAGACAACATTTAGAGTCAAACTCAAGAACGTTTCTACCAGGACAACATGAATGTTCTGCTGACATCTGGGTCCAGCTRCCTCTCACCTCTGGGCCCCATCTGGGAAGAACAGGTTTAGGAACTACTGTAAACAGAAAGGTAACAATACTTAGCAGACAAGGAGGTACTGAGGAGCAAGAAAGGGTGAATGAGCTGAGGAATACTGATGGATACAAAGAGAGACSCTGTATCTAGACCCAACCTCTGATCATGAGTGTACCTCATTTATGTGGATTTGAGCTGCAGTGCTCTTTTTGCCAGGCCTTCTCTGAKATGTCCTCATCAGCTATTTCTCAGCAGCTCCTAATTATTCATCACCTACTATGAACTTCTCCCTAATTACTCTTTCCCTGTCTCTCCAGGGCTTCTGCAGGAATGACAATGCCATTTGAAAACCTGAAATGGCTCTGAGTTCTAAAGTTAACCTTTTGTGTACTCCTCTGTTCCTCCAAGGTTTTTACCTTCTCACAAAATCCAAATTTGAAAATTCCTCAGCAAAGTCAGTTAACTAAAGACCATTCTTTTCAGGCTGCCTTGAGGATGGTGTGACAAACTGTATGAGAAGCCTTGGATAAGTTGACTGTATTTTTGTTATATTTAGACTGAAGGAGTGCTGGTAAATGCTCATTTCTGTACAGAGGTCACAAAAGCCAAAATGCCAAGAGGCCGTTAAACAGCTTCTCTAAGTTCTTAAACTTGCAAAGCAAAAGATCTCTCAGKATTTGCTTTTATTGCATCTGTCCATTGACCTCATTCTTGGTTCCTTTTGAGACCTAGATTTCCCAAGGTCACACTTCTCTTTCTCCCCAGAGTGACAGYGACAGGTAAGCTACCCAGCCACATCCATCCTTCTCCTCTCACCTAATGAAGAGCTTTGGAGATTCCACTGCCCTTGCTACTGCTCAAGAACAGCAGTCCTTCCTGCTCCACTGCTTCCACTTTAATTGGCTCAAGTCCACTGAGTCTTTTTCCCAGGATGAGACCAAAATAATTTGTTTACTCTAAATGGATCAAGCTGCACTCCTGCGTGCTATGAACACTGCCATCAGTTTGGCTGGGTTTCTTCCTCATGCTTTTCTGGGCTAGAATATCTCTGACAATCATTTCAGTTACTGCCATTTTTTCTGGCAGCCCATGATCCTTCTCCTCRGGCACCTTTTGCACATGTCACGTATGAACAAATTTTCCTGAGTCACCATCTTCCTCATGGACCATGGAGAGTGATTCCATTGCCATTTTTTGTTTCCATTTCTATTTGGYTTTGATTATGTTTTTTTAACTTGTTCTGTCTTTGTTCTTCATTGACTTTTTTCTGGRAATATTTAAACTTAATAGGCAGATAGTGCTGAATAAGAAATTGACAGCCAAGGAGCAAGTTTGAATACCACATCCCATCTGTTTACTTCGAGCAACCCAATTAACTCCCTTTCCAAGACAAAGCCCAGGAGCTGTCTGGAAAATCTTTCCCTGCAAGCACAACTTCCAAATGGCAGTATGGGTGACACTGCACCTGCTTTGGTTTCCTCAGCCATAAATCTTCCAACACCATTTCAGCAAGCTCCCTTACTTTCAAACTTCTTCACAGGTTGTCATGGTATGTAGTACCATGCTATCCTATGAAAACACAATTCTGGCTGTAACACAGTTTCTCATATTGTTGCTGACATTTCAATACAAAACAAAGGAAAACAAAAGTATTTTTGAGTCAGCAGGACATCACARGAAACCAAAAAGGTCCACCATACCATGAACTATAGAGCAAGAACAGAAATTGTAGAGGAAAATGGCCTTAAGCATGTGCACATGAGGCAGCTGATACTYATAAGCATCTGTGAGCAATCAGAAAATGAAGATGTAATGAAAAGGACCAACTGGTCTGTAACTTAGGATTCTCCTTTATCTCTTTATTTGGATCTGYGAGCTGCCCCAGATGCTGCTGCACTGAATGTACTACTTGTAGAGAGTTCAAGTATGAGTAACACATAGGGTAGCAGATAACTAGTACAATCCAAGAACTTACTGATGT
The DNA here is from genome assembly GCA_902810485.1 of Alauda arvensis. Classification (NCBI taxonomy): domain Eukaryota; kingdom Metazoa; phylum Chordata; class Aves; order Passeriformes; family Alaudidae; genus Alauda; species Alauda arvensis. Next base: position 271,361 of record CADDXX010000384.1, read on the forward strand.
AAGTGGGCCAAGCATCACTGCTSTGGGAGAAGGAATGCATCTTTCAAACACACATAGCATCTAAGTAGTGTGCAGTCAGCATTCAGACAGCCCAGAAATACTCTTATAGAYACCACAGAACTATTTCCATATATCACCAAGCTGAAAGCTTGAAGGAAGCATCAAAAGATGTCCAAAAAGCAATTTTGGGAATATTCAAGATTAAGATGAGTGAATCTTTCAACAAATGAGCCCATCCTTGCACCAAGCATTTTAGCAGCCCTTTCCAGTTAATACATACTCTATAGTCACAGGAGAAAATAGCAAACATAAGTTGAAATGTTATTTTGACACAGGTAATTTCTTAAACCACTTTTGCTTCTCTCAGATTAGGTTGTCACAATTGAAGGGCATGGCTGGACAGACAGGTAGGACTGATTAAACTGTCATATGCCAATAACATATAGTACAATAATGCACTCTCTGCAGGAGAACAAGAGTGGCAACCTTGCTGTCACTTGTGATGTTTCACTGTGTATGTATGGCCACAAATGAAGTCCCTGAGGATGTCAAGGAATAAACAGGAAGACATAAAGAAGGGAAGCTTGTGTTACGCATGCACAAGTAGGGGAAAACAGTCAYTGGTCAAGGACTTCACTGTAGGGACACACAGGTTGGCTCTGTATCTGGACTCTATGTCCCTAACAACTTGAGATATTCTGTGACTACTCCCACAGGACCCACAGCTCTTTCACTCTTTGGTTTTTGAAGAAATCATTTGCTTTAAATCAAAATGGATACAAACCACATTCACAGAGTCTGGCAGATCATCRCCATAGAGTCTGTCTTTAAAATCTCATTCATATTACTTCTTCTGACTCTTGCAAAACAGAAGGACAAGATCAAGAACAGCCCTTATGACTATTTCACACAAATAGAGCACAAAAGATCTGGAATTTGGATGCAACTAAAATAAGTCTTTGCAAATGAGAATGCTTATAAAAATGCCATCTGAAAGCAAAACAACAAAAACCAACATGTCATACTTTCTTTGAAAAGAAAAACTTTGAAAGTTCATACAGAGATTTGTCAGAAAACTTYTTCCTTCTATCCTGATCCTAACCAGGAAAAAAAAATATGAGTTCATAAATAAGTATCTTTTCAATCAATAATCATATTTACAGTGCTCCCTTCCACTGTTTCACTTGCAACTCATCCCACAGCTGTGTTTACTCTGTAGTGAGCCAGATAGGCATGTTTTTGTATCAATATGTTGTCCAAGCAAGTAGCATTTACTTGATATTTACATTTCAAATTTAGAACTTATTGTAAAAAAACCAAAAAATTAATCCCGGGATTGGCTTCATCTAAAGCTAAAAGCTTGTGCCAGYATCAGAATAGGYRTRTMTGTGCATGGACATTTCCCTGAGATYGAGATTATTCTCATGATGGAACAAACAGAAATTGAGTTTTGATCTGACTTCACTGTGGAATTGATTCCTTCTCTTTGTGTGCCTAAGCAGCCTCCATCATGGATCTGGAATATCACTTTTTCCATTACCCTTTCTCCAAGCCAGGAGCAGTCCAAACCATAACCCTCAGAAGACAGGATTCCTACAAGCTGCAACCTACAGCACACCTCTGGAAAGCTGTACTGTTCAAACACTATGAATGTAATGGACCACATTCTTTAATGCTAATCTGCAACAACATGCTAATCTGTATGACTAGAAGCCATACTTCCCACGTACAAGCTCTGTGAGTCCTGTGTTTGAATGCTTTGGGGTTTGTTCTGACGTACAGGGCAAAGGTTGAATGTGTAATTATTCTATTTAGTTGTGGCCTGACATCTTTTTGTATTTTGTTCCTTTTGTCCTAGGACTCTCCAAGTTTTCATTTTAGACAAATAGCTTCTACAGGGGAAATAAATTTTCATAGCATCGAGAGAAACAAGATGCCTTTTTCCTGTAACTGTAGGGAAGATGAAGCATGTGTATTCACAGCATCACAACACAGCACAACCAAAKTAGGCTTACAGTTCCAGACCCCATCGAATGACCACTTGATTTTTGCATTATCTAAAAACATAAACACAGAGCAATTTACTGCCCTCCATCCATCASCTTTCAGTGATGCTAGAAATAAGGCTGCACCGTCCTTTGAGCTGTGAAACAAAGACAAGCAACAATGCTATGTACACCAAAGGGTGCCAGTTTACACCAAACTACAAATGAAGGCCATAATGCTGAGCTGTTTTGAGTTTGAAAAAAACTCAAAACGGGGTGAGTAACTCACAGGGAACAGAAAGAGCTGACTCATTGTTTCAGGCAAGTCTTCAGAATCAATTAATTGCCTGATCGATGCAGCATGATGCAGGAAGCTTAATTGAAGAGAATTAATACTTGGGAAGCACAYATCTCTGGAGGGGGAACCACTGCCAGTAAAGTTAACAGCCTTTGGAAATGCAGCTGCATTTGTTTTAGGAAGAAAAATTACGTGAAACAAGATACAAGGGCATCATGGATAGTTGACATCCAGAGTAATATCTTTCAACAGGGAGGGTTCAGACTGAGAATTTATTGACACTCCAAGACTGCAATGGCAAGAGTGCTAAAACAAACATGTCCACATTTGGAACCAAACAACAGGAAGCCATGAATTTTTTTATCATGCCATCACCAAATGGAAGAGTAAAGAACAATCTTCCTGTAGGTTGTGGGACTGTGCAGACTGGATGATTAATTGATGAATTGGATGATTAAGTGAATGTAATGAAAGATACTGTATGAGCCAACAATACCAATTTTACTACTCTTCCTCCCTTGGAGACATGGGTGCCTTTTCCACACTAGAATACAGCAGGATACAAGGGAMGAAATATATTAGTTGTCCTTGCAAAATAAAAAATGCACTTGGAGGAAAGACAAGCACATGCTTTTGCACCTTGCTCTTTCCTAATCTCTCTGMAGCTCCATGTCACACCTAAATTCACAGTATACCAAAGCCTTTTACACATAAGACACATATTCTTTGTCCACTTTGCTAGCCATAAAAGGTTTGACTAGTTCCAGGTCTGCATTTCTTTTGACTAGCCATGGGTGAGTTGTTTATAGGCATCAGGTCTGCAGCTCCAGCCTGCACTCCAACTCTTCTCATCCCCTGCCTGCGTTCCTCTATGTCCTGTGTCTCCACTTCACTGCTCTCCTCTTAGACTTCCATTTCTCTATACTACATCATTATGCTAAAGCCATAAAACTATGTAGTACAATAGAAAGACAAACAAAAGTAGAACAAATTAGCCATAGACACCTGGTCAATTAGAAAAATTGCTGTTACAGCTACAGCAAGTAAAACAGAGCTCAGGCAGGTCACCAAGAGTTCAGACAAAGCAAAYCTAACATACCTCAGTCCTGCAGCCTTGCAAATTCAGCACAAAGCTTATGGCCTGTTACAGCCAATGCAATACTGTCTTGCAGGTCTACACAGGTAACAGTTTTCAAAGGAATTTTATTCTCAGTCAGACAAGTGTTTGTGGGAGTGCCATGTAGAAATGCAGTAGACATGAAACTGAGCATGTCAGTTTTAAGACATTTTCAGARGAACACAGCACTGGTGACAGTAATCTAGATGGATCACTTAAAAAAACCCACTGTTCTGCTGGTGGATTCAGGCCCCATTTGATTGCTGATAGCTACATGTTATTGCCTCTAGCTAGAGAAAAAAACAGAAGTGTGACCAAAAAAAAGAAAGAAAATCCTCAGCCTACTTTATTACCTTGCACTTTTTTGCTATGCAGGATTTGTTATGGAAGAAGGAAATCTGATGTGCAAGAGTTAATGACTCCAGGATATTAACATCATCTTGTTTTCTTTCTGTGTCATTTCCAGTCAATGGCTTCAATTATGCCAGCACTCACCRATGCACTCAGCATTATACATTCACGTGGTCCCACATGAACTTATGGGTTCTTCAAGCAAAGCTAATGAAAATGATACAATAAGGGACTAAATTCCTGAAGACYTGGCTGATCCTCAGATCCTATTGAAAGATGGAGAGCATGATCCCTCTACCTGGATSCTGTGCCACCTGCACTGTGGCTGCCATTCCCCGTTCTGATACTTCCTAAAAGGACTGTAAGACAAGACAAATTTTGGAACCTTGTTTCAGAAGAGAGACTGTGCCTGGACTGTGAGCCATAGTGAAAGACCTGTGTGCTGGCTTGCTCAGGGCTACCACAAGCCCGGGCAGCTGCTAACATGACAACATTTCCTCAATATTCCTCTACTCAGGCTGACTCCTGTCTCAGCATTGAAGGTATTTCCTGTGGTAAATAAGGGGCTGTTACACAGAGTGTGAGGTATTGACTGCCAGAGTAGATTAAAACTAAACAAGGCCAAATTAACACTTGTTGCTTTTGCTCATTTCATTCCTTTACAAACGCACTAAAATGATTACAAACCTCTGCATGCTGCTTAAGCAGAAATCAATACAGAGACAGAAAATGCTATTTCTGACTGAAATTAGAGTTACAGCTTTCTTTAAGAAAAGCCAAGCAGAGGATGAGTGGCAYAGGTACTGAAAACATTGCTCTGAAAACCGTTAAACTCCTTACCCTTTAAGCACAGCTTAAAAGCTATTTTACTTCTGTGCTTTTATTTCCTAAGGACTTCTTGACCTTCTTGCTTTAAAACATTAAAACATCATAGTCACTGCCTATGCAAATCCTTTTGTCAAGTTGACATCAACATGTTATCACATTATCCTGATTATTGTACATCTGAACTTGAACTACAATTGCTAACCAGCACAAACTCCTGCAAAGATCCCAGACATTGAAAAGGAAGGAAAATATCTTCATTTTGCTGTTTAACCATTAACCAAGGTCACTTTAATCTTGTGGGAATGGGATAACTTCTTTTTTTCAGCACCCTAACATTTAATTCAAGCGTATTTTTTTAGCTTAATGTTTTCCTGCCTGCATTTCTGCACAATTAAAGCACTTCACTGTGGTCAACAATGTTAATAATATCCATTTATCTTCGGTAAACAGGCAAATGCCCAGTAATCACCCACTTGTTTTTCACAGCAGTCCCTATCCCTCTTTGCCTTGTGGGTTTTTTTCACCAAATACGCTGGAAGTTGAGCCTGGATACTACAGCAGGTAGTAAAATAGTAATAAATACACTCTCAGGAAGCTGTGGCTGTAAGAACTCCATTACCTACAAAGTCTATTGTAAATTATGCATTGCTGTTTAGTATCCTTGACATTTTTAGTAAGTGCAATAAAACACCTTTATAGAGTTGGAAAGAACTGCATGCCAGCTCAAGGGAAAAAAAAAAAGAACAAATGGAAGGCATAATTGTTTTATCTAAAATAGATTTCTCCAGTAGATTACTACTGAAATACACAGACTTTTTCCCAGTCTGCTAAGCAGAATGAAAACCTGGAAGGCTTCATATGTCATTCAGCAAGCCATTARATTAGAATACAAGGTGCAGAAATGAAAACCAAAGAAAATTGCAACTGCTAAGTTCAGAGATACAGCAAGGAGTTATATTTGCCACCATTTTAAATATAAACAGAGGGACTGGAAGGTCAGAGGTATCCATCAGAAGCTCTGAAGAGGAAAATCAGCATCCCCTRAATCCCCAGAAACACTAGGACTTGCAATAATTTTGTTTGAGTGAGACAAAATATTATTTAGAATAACAAGTAAGATTCTAGCTAACAGGCAGACCTTAATTATCTATCAGCTCTAATGCACAATCAAGCTATGCTGTGCTTTCCTCAGTGGTCACAGTCCAAAACACCTCTCTGTTACAACTAGGGCTGAAGTCAAGTCCTATAAGGAAGATTTTCATGTCTGCAGGCACAATGTAAGGTTGCATTTTCACAGCTGCTATTAAATACAGGTATCACTCTGACTGTACCCTTTCCAGCTAGCTGATAACAAGAGCAAAATAAGAACCTAGAAATCAAGATCACTCCTTTTCTCTTGTACTTAGGGTCTTTTCAGATTTGGTGACATTAGAGTAAAACAAATTATTAGATTGTTCKACGTTAAATCAGCTCTCTGCATCTTTCCTGAGGTAACTTGGTATTTACCATTCTGTTTCATGTCAGACAGAAATACACACTTTTTGGGCCCCAAAATAATGTATAATARGGTTCTAATCATGAAACTGAACTTTAGCTGTGCTAATCAAAGTTATAACATAAAGAAACTCTCCTACATTTCCTATATAGAGAAAAATTACCTTGACTTCTTCTAAAAACATCCTGCAGTAAATTGTTCTATTCCAGAGGAATACTTCTGGTCCACYGCCCTGTTCTAGCTTGAAGAAGAGAGTTTTGAGACAGGAGACTCTCCTGTCAAAACAAAACAGACCAAAATGTTTTTCTCTGTAGCCTCCCTTCCACCCTCAACATTATTTCCCTTCTGCCTAAAAACAAATAAAACCTCCAGATCTGAACAGCACAACACCACCCCCTTGACTTGAATCATTTCTACTGCCGCAGAATTCTTTCTGCTACCTATGTAATAGGAATCCTGATTCCTTCAAGAGAGTCTCTTTTTAAAGGGGTGCCCACAAGACCATCAGCCTCCCTATATCCCACCCAAAAGAAGATGCTCACTGAAAGGCTGTTATCTACATACAATATTACGTTGAGTAGGAAGTATGTTTTCAAATGTCTTGTTGATGTTCTGCTCCAAGATCCCTACCTCAGCACCAGAATGAATTCAGATGTGACCTGCAAATGTCAGCCTCACTTGCTCATACCATATTTACATCAATAAGGAAAACATTTTTGTAACAGACAACACCTATTTCATGCTGTTCTCTGCCCTACATATCCACCAGGACTTGAAAATGCCCAAAGCAAAATCCCACTTGAATTTACTTCTGGAGTCAAGGTTGTAAGGAGTTTCCTTGAACTCCTGCTTTACAGTGTGGACATTCTAGATGTGCAACTTTTGTACATGCACCCATAGCCTTGTCCCCAGGCCACACAAACTACCTCCAAGCTAACCCAGGGAGCCTAAGAACAAGGGACAGATGTGCATGGCACATGGTGAAATAAGTGCAGAGCTCCAGGAGGACCAACCGTGTCAGCTCCAAACCTGAGTAACAGTCAGAGTAGGAAGTTGGCCTGCTTTGAATTTTGCTGCCATTTCTCTAGTTGCTGTTGGACTCCAAACCAAGCTGGACACACCAGCTCATATTCTAAAATCTTACATTCATCATAGTCCTTCTCTTGTCAAACAAAGCACCGAGCTGGTGAATCCATCTTTGTTCACATCCTTCTGGCTTAACTCTCCACTTGGATGGATACAGGCAGGGCAGAACCCAGGCCTGCAGGCTAGAGGCAGGTCTGTGTGCCCCCTTCCCACATCCCAAGCTCCCCAGGGAAGCTGCATTCACACAAACAAAAACAAACCAAGAACTCCCATCTGCTGTAGCAAGACTAAGGAAAAATGACTCATCTACCACAGTTGTTTTCAGAATCAAATAAATGTCAGGGGGTCCTGCATTAAATAGTCTAACCTGGAATATTTGATGTTCAGTGTCACTCTGCAGTGTTTTTGTTTTCTTCCTACATCTTCTTTAATAGATGGCCTGTGAATCTGCTCTTCTTCAATTAAATGAATGCTCTTCATTTTAATTATTGTTTTCAATTGCTTTAAGTCTGTGTGTTAATAAAGAAGATAAAACATGGTTATTATTTAAATTAGATTTTCTTCAGGGACATGTGCTTTGCCTTAAAATAAGCCATTTGAAATTGTGAATACATGTAGTGAAGTCTAAACCAATATAATTATAATAATTGAAATTAAATGTACTCAGTGCTGGTGAGGCTGCTCCTCAAATCCTGTGTTCAGTTCTGGGCCCCTCAGTACAAGAAAGACATTGAAGGGCTGCAGTGTGTCCAGAGAAGGGCAATGGAGCTGGGAAGGGTCTGGAGCACAAGTCTGATGAGAAGCAGCTGAGGGAGCTGGGGGTGTTCAGCCTGGAGAAAAGGAGGCTCAGGGGGGACCCTATCACTCTMCACAACTGCCTCAAAGGAGATTGCAGTGTTAGGGGTTGTACTTTTCCCCCAGGWAATGCATCAGGATGAGAAGAAATGGCCTCAGATTGCACCAGGGGAGATTTCAATTGGATACCAGCAAAGCTTTCTTCATGGAAAGGGTTGTAAAGCACTGGAGCAGGCTGCCCAGGGAAGAGGTTGAGTCACCATCCCTGGAGGTATTTAAAAGATGTGCAGATGTGGCACTTGGGGACAYGGTTTAGTGATAGGCTTGGCAGTGCTGGGTCAATGGCTGGACTCAGTGATCTTAAACATCTTTTCCAGTCACAATTGTTCTGACGCTATGATTGTGAAATAAATCTTTACTGGTTAAATTTTTATAGAAATGCAAACTACTGAATTGGTTGAAGTTACGGATTTCTGACCTGAAACAAGAATTTTCTAGTTTTGGCATTTGGACTCTCTTTTCCTGGTTCAAATCTGAATTTTCCAAAGGAAAAAAAAATCCTTTAATCAACTACAAGTTCAGTAAGTTTTCTTTCCAAAAAGTAGCACACTTTCTCTTCTTCTGGTTTAGGAAAATGGTACACTGAGAGCAGATGAGATCCAGTAGTTTTAAAATCTTAAAGGGCATGATGACAAGAAATAGCAAGGTCTGCTGACTAATTAATGGTAATATTTCAAGTGTTTATTAAATAAAATTTTGAATATTAAACAYTTTTCATTAACTTTTTTCTCCRATATACGTACCACCCTGCAGGTAGYTTTATGAAATTAATCATTAAAACRTTTCTGTGCATTTAATTGAATTTAATTGCCATTTAAATATAATTTGACACAAATTGCACATAAAACATTAATCATCTAGCAGAAAGGAAATGTATCATTCATCATCTTACACAGTGAAAATGTGAGACAAAGATCAGAATAAGAATATGTTAAGTAATTACTTACGGACACATACCAAACCCTCTCTATATATATATATTTCTTAATAGGTATAGCCATATCTCTTTGTATCCAAACACACACGGTTTAACAAATGTTGTCTTGGTTAGCAGAAAAATGCCAAATTTATTCTACAAACAYATTCTTTCCAAAATCAAAAAGTTTTAATGGTTCTTTGCCAGTAAAGGACTAAGCTATCTTAGGTAAAATAATTATGATCATAAATTGAAAACAAGGTTATAACAGATTATTTAAACCAAGGCTGTCCACTTACTGATTTAAATTATTATTAGAATTGGCAATCTACATCATTTTTAATTAAACTAACTCAGTCATGCAAGGATATTTTTTGTCATTAAAGTATTCCAAAAGGTTTACAGAAAATTGAATTAGGAGCCTATCWGCTCAAAAATCCACAACAAAATAACACAGGTTATTTAGAAAGAAATATATTTGTAGCAAATATTCTCCAGAGAAAGAAATTGCATTTTGCTYCCAGTTAGCATATTCTGGAAGCCAGGGTGTGGGGTTTTCCAGAAGACCCCATTTTCTGAGTCCTCCTTTGCCCTATGCATGATATGATGTATACTGCTTGACACATTATTTAATCTCTATTTTGTGTTAAAAGGTGGATCTAAGTCAAAAAACAGTCATTTAGAAACATGTTATAATTTGACTTTTCCCAGACTGCAGCAGAATAGAAATATTCAAAATGAAAATGATTAATTGTGCCTCTACCCAAGATCAGATCTGGAACAACCAGCTGGGGCTTTAACTTTTAATGACCCTCATTTTCCTATCGTTTCAGAAACTTCTCTGTGCAAAATTAAAGTCTATGACTGCACTTGGCAGACTTGTACAGGACAGACTTTCTCCARGTCTCTACAGGTACAGGAAGGCCTTGGTTCAGCAGCAGCTACTGCCCAGGATGACAAAACTGATCTTGGATGTTRGCCTCCCCCTGCCTCCACAGCTGCCATCCCTATCACATCTGGATTTTCAGCCTCTGTACAATGAAGGTTCTCACTGTGAGCAAAAAATTGGCTTGTGGACAATAAGTAGGATGTATTTCACACCGTCCAGCAAGGGCTGGCCTTTTAGGTCTTGTAGGACTCACCACTGCTAAAGACCTGGATGAAGGATGGTAATTTGTAATGGCACTATGACACTATGCTGGAAGGAACTGCCAGTCCACTGGACAGGATTAGTATTGAAAATYGCCTCAAAAATTGGAGAAATGCGCTGGTAGAGGGAGTGGAAGAAATTCTGCTGTCAGCAGGGTGAGGCATAGCACTCAGGAAAGAGTAATCAACAGCACTCACACAAAAAGGCAGCAACCACTCCCAATGTGGTTTTGGAAAAACAGTCTGTACATTGTAGTGGGTCAGAGTCTGAAAATAAGCCAGATGTGAGCAAGGGAAAGAGGAGCAGGAGACACAAGCAGCAAAAGACTCCCTCAAAACACATCCCATGGCAACAGCTTAAGCTGCTCTGTTCTCTCTAGTTTTCACCCATTTCACTTCATTGGACCTTTGTGCAGAAGTGCAGAGAATAGCAATAAAAAGAACCCCAGTTCAAAAAGAGAGAAAAAGATTTGAGGGATTTTTAGCCTGAAGACAAAGTAGGATAATARCTCATACATTTCTAAGCCCATTCAGTACTCAGCAACCAGGAGGTGCAGATAGGCTGTCCCATCAGTGACACCATTCTTTCTGTAACATGCATTCTGTAACAGGCACGCTAGCAAGAAACTAAGGTAAGATTTAYCTGATCAAACACAGACATGAATGTGCAAGCACGTGGCAGACTCTTYTGATAATCAAAGGGAAATTCATTCCAGCCTAAGCAGAGTTCATGTTTGCTCATGAGAAGTATGGATTACACAAGMATTTCAGTAACTACAAGGGCAACCCAGGGTGATGAGCTTGTGTGTAGGTATCTATTGAGTAGAGATGAATCCCACTCCAAATTATTTTGGAGAACCATACAAGAGATTCTCTTTAAAACTACAGATTACACAGAATTAGAGATGATGTCTGTCAAAGGAACTGTTCTTCTGCAATATCTGAAAAATGCATATGCAGCTGTGTTSTCACATTAAACACTTCCCACTTTCAATACAATTAATATCAGTGTCARTTAGCTAAATACAATTAATAAACAGAAAGAAATGAGGACTTGCTRGGGCTCAGAAAAATACAAGGATGGAATACATGGTTCATTTTCTATTAAAGAAGTACCAGCCAARTAATATGAGATGTGCCAGAATGAATGCTAGCTTATGAATCTTCCAAGTTAATAAGCTCCAGTGTTTCAGAGCAGAAAAGCCTGGTCAGCTGGGAGTTAAATGGCAGTGCTTCTATCTGGGAGACTTATTGCTAACTGGAACAAATAAGAAAGAACTTGCACAAAAAGTCAAAAAGGATCTAAAGATATTGTGGCAATAACTTGCTGCTAAAGAAAATAAAGCATACTATCCTTCAAATATATAAAATACAGCAGGCAGTTTAGTCTTTGGGACCAAAATGTAACTTCCAGAAATCCATTCATCTGGAATATACAAGTCAGCATTCCTTTCAGTCTCTCTTCTCTGAGAGTGACCAATGCAGCCAGATGCACACATGAAAATGTGGTGCAAGAAGACCTGAGTGAAAATCTGCCTCTGGAGACATCTTTTGAGCATCCCTACCTCTGAACACAGCACAGCCTCACCAGGCCACCTCCCAAAAGCAGAGGTTCAGCTCATACTGTTGAACCACCATGGCAGCTCTCCCCTACAGACAGCTCTGCAAATGTACCTAGTGCTACACACTAAGTGAGCTTTGCAATACAAATTATACAGAGTTATGTTCCTTCAGATGACTATAAAATTATATAGGGCACTCTCCAAAAGGGGCTTAACTTGCCTTCTGCAATGAACACARGTGTGTGGCATGAATCAGGAGGATGAATATGAAACTAATTCTTAATAGCTTATTGCTTCACAGGGGAGAGATCACCTTTGCAGGGGAAAAGGGGCCTGTAAATTTAACACAAAGCTAATGCCTCATAAAGCCTTCACACAGAGCTGAGGAGAGGCTTACTTTCCTCATACACTATTCCATGTCTTTTGTTCCTAGTTTCTTGCCTTGAAGCTAGCCAACTGTTWCCCTAGCTCAAAATATATTCCCAACTGCATCCAAGCCTCTTTCAGGACACAGCTTTATTCTGTAATGCAACTTAAAAGTCAAACAGCTCCAAAATGTAGGGGTTTTTTCAGTACTTGCTCTTTTTCTGGATGTTATCTTAGCCATTCTAGGGAAAACCTGGGTACTTCCTTGTCAATCTTGACTGTGATTCATGGTTACCACTGTTCTTTCTGGCCATGAACAGAGCATGACCCCCAGGACTGTGACCATCAATTGAGACCTCTCCACTCTGCAATCCCATATGTACAAGGTGGGATTGGTCACAGACCAGGAGTGAGGTCACAGCACTGGAAAAGAGTCAACCATCTCTCTAGAGACTGAAGCCTCKCCCTGAAGGTGGCAGCTTCCTGTCTAATCAGGGCAAACTAAAATGGTTTTCCACACTTTTCTTAGAGTAACTATTATTAAAACCCACAGCATTTTCCCAGAAGGTCATTGTGGGCCAATGTAGTGGAACCATTTCCTTGTGTTCCTCTGCCAGTACTGCAACATTAAACAGGTTTAGCTTGGGCTTTTTCTGTCCACTAAAGGAAATGGTGAGGACTGAGCTTTCCTCCCTTTCAAATACAATGTGCACAAAYACAAGTGCTTGATCAGCTCATCCAGATCACACCCAAACATATCACCCACACAAGCTGGCACAGAGGGACAACATAGGTAAGAAGCAGGAGAGCCTTGATCTTGACTCAGCTTCAGCCACCATTGATACATGATCAAGAGCTGACACTTTTTAAAGAACTACAGTAGCTTTCTGTGGTAGTCAAGACAGTCACYGCACTTAGAGTGCTTCATTAAAAACTTCTAGGGGCTCCAAGTATCAGGACTTCATTATCTAACAGTCTTTCATACTTATCAGAAGACTTCACACACAAACACCTTGTTATTTAACAGTCTCTATCTTCTTTCCCAAAGGCATCTCCAAGCAGCTCTCAGGGTCTGTCCATTTATGCCAACACCCAGTCAGTCAGTTCTCCTTCTCTCTTCCTTCTCACAACACCAGCTCACTCCATCCTGTCCCTGGCCCGGCCTCCCGTGCCTGGTACAAAGTCTCACCTTATCTGTCCCTTGGACCACCTCCTGCTCCTGGGGCTTCACAGCACAGCAGCAAACTCCAACTGTGACTCCAAATGAGCCCCTCTCAGCCAGCTCACTCTTTGTCACACCCATAGCTGGGAGAGCAAGGCTGTTCCCACTCTAGGATAATTAACACAGCTGCAGTACATCAGAGGCAAGATCACCTTTAGTACCAATCCTCTCTGTTTTCCCACACTATCTTTACCTATCTTACCACAGCTTTCTTTCTCTTGAAGCTCTCTTTGTGTGCTTTTGCCAAAGATTTTCCCATTCAATGTCCCTAAATTAARGGATATGGACTATGAGACCTGGGGAATGAGCAAAACATTCTACATTGGTGGACGTGTTTCAGCAATGGCCATAAAAACCTTTCAAAACCTCTTGGAGGCAACTGGCACTGAACACAAACTTTGCCTTCATTCATCTCTTTTTTAACAGCAATTGCTGCAGTTCCAGTTTTCCAAATGGCACAAGGGGGGATATGTTGGCATGGATTTGTCAAATCATAGAAAATTTCCATGTAATCAAGACATATGTGGGAYCTGGCACTGTTTCAGATGGTTGAGTGCAAAACTGAGTGGGATTTTATGGGAAACATCTGCTGATGATTAAATKACACAAGGTCCTTTGTAACTGGAGAGGGACTGAAGCTCTTCAAAGATTTCTACTACTTGCCACCACCAAATCCTCRCTCAGTTTCCCAGCTGATTACTTTCTTTGAAGATTCCTGATGATTTAAAGTCATGCTCCTCCTTTTTACTTTCACATAGCCATTCCAGGAAGAACATAAGCTYTCTCACAGTATGAGCCTGCCATATGGAGAATCTTCTCTTTTGCATATTATGAATGGACTTTATTTTTCATTCATTTCATTTTCTTAGGGTTGTTTCTTCCTGCTTTTGGATTCAGCATGAAAAATCATTTGATCTGCYACTCTGATTTTATTCAGTTGTATGAAAAGGACATACTTCCCTAAAAGTGGTCTTTGTAAATGCACCAGCTCAGGAAGCTCAGAATTAACCCATAATCTATTTAATCATATTTAAAGACTCCTTTCTCTCTGTGCTGACACAGGTTTTTTGTGCTACTCTAATTTCTCCGYATACTGGTGGCAAATATATACATTATTGAAATCACTAGAGCTTTTGCATGAGTAGTGCCATTGACTATAGATGGACAAGACAGACATAATAGAAGTGCACCAGAACTTGACAATGGTCTCAAGAAATGTTCTGATGAAGCAGTTGCCTTACYTAATCTTTGCCCTGAGGAAAAAGTAAAAAAACCATGACTTCAGTTCATTTGCATGTGTGCACACCATCACATTTTAGCAGTACCTTTAATTAAATGTAGRGGCCCATATAAATCTGTATAATCCCTACTACATGTGGTTACAATGTCTGCATACAAAGGTGACCTGTTCCTTAAATCATTTCTCCATTAGCTGTATACAGTGATACTTTTCACAATGTTGCTCTATTTCACTGCCTGTGACTAGCAGAGAAGACCTCAGGAAAAAACATCGAATTGACTGGAGAATAATCAGATCTACATTCTGTAAAAGAAAGGAACACTTAACTATTGCTATTTCCTCAAGGAGATTGTACTCTTTGCAGAGGGAAAATGTTGCAATACACAATTATAGAGCTTGTAACTCTTGCAAAGTATTATCTTACAAAAGAAACACTCAAGCAGCATTCACAGAGGCAAAGCTTCATTTTTAGGAAGGTCAGTTTGCCCAGGGCAAAGTCACAAAGCACTCTTTTCCAGCTTTTGCAGGATGATATATCACCATATCAGTCATGCATAGAAAATGTACAGTTAGRGTTTATGTGATGAGGGGAGATAATCTAGCCAAATCCCCATCAGCAAAACAAAACAAACTAGATAATAGCTCCAAGAGCTGCACAAAGCCTCTCTGCTTTGAAAAGCTTCATAAAACAGATCACAGAACACAAGCTCCTGTGACCAAACAGAGAAAAAAAAATGGGGTATGCAWTTTCTCCTGTGCCAGAGAAGACCAAGAAAAGTATCAGCTGATGGAACATTTCACTAAGTAYTTTCTGGGTGCAGAGGTGGAAGGGGCCAACTACAGGGCTCTAAAGTACAAAGAAGTTTTCTTTTGTGTATCAGCCAGAGCTGTGGATGTTGAGATGAGGACACAAGTCCAAAACAAATGGTCTGCATTTTCTTTTTTGCACGATCACTGTCTAGAAGCAATAGGTTTTCCATTTAACCCTAATCTCTCCATCCATAAACTGGGTGCAAACAAATGCATTACTCATGTAGAAAGCAACCCCATCCCTGGAACTGGAGRCATTAAGCTCACTACAAGATCCTGCAGTAACTGTGGGATCCCCTGCTTCTCGGGGTCCCCAGGAACACAGAGTTCAAAATGGGAGACTGCACACAGCGTGTTGCTCTCTCAGCATTGCTGCATTTTGGACAGTAAAGTTGGGAACCACTGGCAAAAATACTCAGAAAAGGAGGGGGGAAAGAAAAACTTTGCAAGGCACCCGAAATTCTAGATAAAAGTCAATATTTACCATCATGTACATCCTGGCCAGGTTGGGTGTGGCTTTGAGCAAGYTGGTGTAGTGCAAGATGTCCCTGTCTATGGCAGGGTGCGTGGGAATGACATGGTCTTTAAGATCYCTTCCAACCTAAACTCTTCTGTGATTCTATGATTATTCCCACATGTTCTGATCAGCTGCTTAATTTTCTGCAGACTCCACCACTCCCATGGCAAAGTAGGGTGATTAAATGGTACGTGTCTAGTTGGAGAAAGACTTCACATTACTTTGAAGTCTCTTGGTGGCAACACTTAACCCCCAGAGCATTCAAACCTATCCATGAGAATGCAGGTACTGGTCTTGACATCCTTGATAACACACTGTKAATATATTTGGGATGAAATTCAGCAGTATCAGTGCCTCTATAGCTAGAAGTTAGTTTTAAAWTTCTTTTTAGAGATAGATACAAGCATCATGTGAGGCAAGTCCAACACACTGCCTCTGTGTATGAAAAGTCCAGGAAAAGGCTTTCCAAAGTTGAAATACACAGCCAAGGCACAAAYCTCTCCTGAGGCTGTCAATTTTTGTGACAGACTTTGGGGACCGAAAGATTCTGAGGCACAGAGACTGCTGTGGTTTTCCTAAAGTGTATGTCTTGTCAGTACCCCTATGTGGGCAGATAGGTTTCCAAGATAATCTTCCAAGCAGAAGCTGAGATATTTGCTCTCCAAGCCAAGAAMATCAAAATCTGTGATAATGTTCAATTGTAGTAGCTTTATTTCTGTTACTTCTGAAGTAGATAAAATTGATTTATCTTATTGATATTTATGCATCCAATGGCACAGTTATTCAATAGTTCTGCTCTGCTTGGCTCAGAGACTGTATCTTGAACATTGAATAGCATCTTCATTTGAAAAAAYATTTTTAAGAAGGATTATTTCTACATGTGTTTTCTAGAATCAGGTACTCCAAATGCCCTTGCAGCAGCAGCTCAGATCATGCTACATCTTGCACAGAAAATAATCCTCAGAAGATAACAAATTTCTCCAGATAATCCAGAGATACAATTTACAGCTTGTCAGAAATGCCTCAACAGAGTGGTTTTGTCAAAAAAAGATGAAGCATCAAAACTGAAACTTTTCACAAGTACTGACCTGTTTTCCACAAGRCTTGTGGTCAGGAGAAGTTCCTCAGCTGCATGACTGAAGCTTTAGATAAAGAAAAAGCAAAACAACAATGTTCTGCCTGCTAAGGAATGTTTCTTCCTTTCTGTCAAGAGCTAGSATTTGACCTTGGCTCATGTAAATGCCAAACACAGATATTGGAATGTGGCACAAAACAGGACCAAYGCATATTTAGTTACCCACACACTGTTTAGAAACTTCTGCTGAAAATACAGCAGAGTAGCTCAGAAACCAAGAATTCTAAATAACTTGGTCTGTTTCTGAAGTGGCAGCCTTAAACTATCAAAGAAGGCATCATTACCATCTTGGTCTGCAGCCAAAGAGCTGAGATAACAAGAATGCCCAGATCTTGTTTTTCACCCTTGAGCACACTGCTGARTTTTTGCCCCAAAACTGATTCCTTATTTGCATCCACAGTACAGTGTGGACTGGAATATCTCATGGCCTCCAGGTTAAATTAATCACCCAAGCACASTGCTTCCCATGAAATGCCTTTTCTCAAGCAACTGAGCAGCTGTTCCTGGTGGAGGGACTCAGGAGATGCCAGTACCCAGAGCACACTTGAAACACAGTATGAGTGGCCCCAGGTCTGCCCCAGTCCCATCCACCCTTGGTAAGGTAATATCAGGCAGAAGAGGAGCTAGAATCTCTTCTAGGAGGACTTAGGCTACCTGTTATAAAGTTTAAAAAATATTGACAGCCATTCAGAAATCTGGCAAGCTGCCACTGCAGAAACCAATACTAGTTTAGGAATCAGGGAGCAAAACAGATATTGCATGCAAAGAGAACAGCACAATAAAAACACAGATGCTTTGTATCACCTGGAGGGCTGGCTGCAGTAATTCAATAAAATCCTGCAAGGATGCCACTGATCCCAGCCAATATATTCCACAGTTGTGGACTTGTCCACTACTCTTGCTCACACAATGACTTTTTAAGCCTCACTTGCCTCCTATGCTTTCCAAGYAGTATTCCCATATTTCTGCTTCCCCCAGAGGGCAAACACAAGGACAGCACTAAAATTGCACTTCACTGAAAAGAAAAAGCTGGTTTTCCTAGACTGGGCAAAATTTGAAAATGTATTCACCACTTCCCCTGCATATAGCTGGGTTTAAAAGAGGCAGTCAGGAACTGAACAGCCAGCAGATCTTTCCAGTGACACCAGCTATTCTTTCTGAAGTGTCCTCTGCCATTTCTTAGCCATGGTCCAACTGCAGCACTGGGAAGAATGTTCTGTACAGATAAAGTGTCAGAAATTATTCAGAACGAATCTTCATATTTAAATACATGTTTTCCCTTAATTTAGCCATCCTGAATGGCTTCCAGTCACTTGAAGATGTTGAAAAGCACCACAAATGTAAAGAATTACAGCATTTGCTTTAACCATGGAAGCAATTAAGTCTCCAGCAGTGTGGAAAACCGCTTTTGAGCTGTATTTATTGATGCATAGATTTCACTGTASTGTGATATTTGAAGACAAATTGCTGTGCCCATAATTAAGACTGTTGAGGAATTGGCAAGTGAAATATAATGATGAAAGACCAGCTCAAAGGGCAAGTGAGTTAGATTGGTCAGGATGATACAATCTATATGACCTCAGTGCCCTATTCCYGCTCATTGATTTCCCAATTAAAAATAACTTTTTTATTCAATCAGTTAGAATATACTGCAAGTTATTGATGCACTGCTGGTAGGGAAAAGCAATGAAGTAAAGATAAAACAGTGAGTGAGCACTGCCTCATTTTAACATTTTATTAACCTTAATGAGGTCATAATGAAGATGATGTTATTCACTTGGGYCTTTTGTCCTTATTTTTATTTTAAAGTGAACTTTTTCAGACCAAACTAGGGCAGAAGCAGCCCAGTCCTGGAAAGCATAAGGCCCTTTTGCTTTCCTGTATTTGAACAGTGCTAAATTCCACTGCCAGGACTKCACCTCCATTCTGTCTTGGCTAGATGAGAGACAAACAAGAAAACCCACAGAGATAATGAGAAAGATGTAGAATAGCTTCTGTACACAGAGAAATTGAATAGACTAGGATTTCTGCTTGTAAAAAAGAAAAAAAAAAAGCCAAAAGAATAACAATAATAATGATAATAATGATCTATTAAATGAACAATCACATGTATAATGAAAATAGTACTGTTTAGGCCTACTCAGCTTCAGACATCAACAGCAGAAACGAGCTGAAAAGACTGGATAAAAAGATTTCCAGAAAGACTACACCTGCGTTTGGGCAAATTTGGCTGTACCTGAATATAAAACCCTCCAAGATGTGTCAGCCAAAGAAAACTCTCTCCCTGGAAAACTGAACAAACTGAAAGGGGTTGTTGCCTTAAGATGTGTAAGACTTATTATGGGAGACATGGGGATACATGAATGGTTGAAGACTCTGTAAAATTAATCATCGGACATTTTAAATGAATTGTGGAAAGATACAAAGCGTATCATGGGATGTTTAGAGGAAAGATCAAAAGTGGGGAAAGGGAGAGAACTAGTTGGATCTGGGAGGASCAAGTGTGTACAGAGGAAAAAGAAGACAGAAAAGGCCACCTACAYGTTGCTGGTCAGTATTTTCATCCAGTCCCCTCCATAATGTCACACCTAATGGTCCCTGTTGTCTCTATGTGCATGATCCATCAGTGAACTTCAATTTTACTGGCTCTAGCTGCTGTCTGCCAGCCACGAGACTGARGGCTCTTAGGTCTGGATGCCAGCAACTGGAGGAGGTCAGGGTCTGAGGGACAGCTGCCTGTGGAACGTCTGCACTGCGAGTGTGCTGCCACTCACTGTCACTGGGCTTCAGGACACAGCCTGTCTCTAGCAGACCAGGAAGGCAACTCCTGTGAATCCCAACATCCATGACCTCTACCAGCATCACTTTTATACTAGCTTCTCCTTCTGCCTACATGACCCTTRTACACCCTTTTTGCACACTACAAATGCCCTGCAGAACAGTCCCTAGATGTCAAATCCTTTTGCAGTTGCAGTGGATTGGCCAACAAGGGCATTCAGAAAACCACTGGCTATGTAACAGGCTGACATTGAGAACCCAGAGAGTGAGGAAACAGCCTGGTTCATATCCCTGTGGTCTGTGAAACTGGGTTGCAATTGTGTTTGGGATGTTAGTACAGCCAGAGACATGAGCAAAATTGCACCAGCTGAAATGAATGCATGTCTYGGTATTTTAGCCCTTAGTACACCTGTGTAGAGAACACTGGTGATCTAAACCAGAAGGCAAGGCTTGAGTGCAATCTGCCATCTTATTTCATCCTCATGATCTGTGTTACCTTTTGTACAYATTCAATGAGATTTGTATTTCCTGCGTTCTTTTCCCAAACGTGCCACAAACTTTTTGACATTTTCAGTGGAACATTTGCAGCCTGATACAAAGCTCACTGCTGCCAATGGAAACTCTTTTGTGTCTTGCTTTTCCATTTGTCAAATAAAGGTAACAACTCTGATTTATCTGCTCACAGAACTAATTACAKTAACTCTTCACAGAAGAAAATCATGTGACAGCATTCCACCAGTGCCTTTATCAAACTAATGGGCCTATCCAAGTTTTTATTGCAAAAAAAGCACCCAGTGTWGCAGATCCACAAGGACACTGAAGTGAAGCACTGAAGTTAAAATGAATAGCCTAATTACCTTCCATAATTTATTGGACATACACAACTGATTCCATGGTTCTCCAAAATTAATTCATTATGACYTTGAAACAAAGAAACTGTGTGAAGGATTGTCCAGCTTTCTTTTGTTTTCCCCTTACATAAATTTACAAAACTTCTCAAGATTTGCAAAACATTTTTCATGATAGAAGAATAATCCTTCTCAGAGCCTCTCAATCTCTTCAGTCCTGATCTGAAGCCCATTTCTTTAAGAGAGCATATGATCTGTGTTCACACTCTCATTCCACTTTGAGGATTACAGTTAAAAACACACATTTATATAAAATGTATTAAAAGACAAGAGAGCTTCAGCCTAATTCACTTAACTGTACATCTCTACAGTTTAGATCTCTATACCTGGGGTCAGCTTTGTAACAGGTGGAAAGAAACAGGCACTTTATCTGTGGGGTATTGCATCCTGTGGCAAGTGTCTGGAATAGCTCAGATGAAAGCACACATTTCCTTCCATTAGCTGTAAAGGCAGCCCAGAGTACTGAATCCAGCGACTCAGCAGCTGCCTACATTTGGTAGYCAGGATGGACCCCATGAATTTGCTCTGGTATTCACAGATTTCTCTGTCAGACCTGGCAATGTTAGTTACACCTCCCAGGATCCCTTTGGGTAATGTTATCTCGTTCCTAATTTCAGAGAAGAAAATGATGCTGACTCCTGTGACACTTCAAGATATAGWAACTTCCTTGCTGAAGGGAAGTCACTTCCCTTTTATAAGAGCTGGGAAATCCAATGGGCAGCAAAATCCCCAGAAGCAACACTATGACAAAAAGAAATCTTATGGCAAGATATTACAGAGATACTTATCTGAAAAAATGGATTCTGGAGGAGACCTAGTCCTTCTGAATACTTTTTCTCATTTTCCTATAGTTTGATGTCAGAGAGGAATTTTAACTMGGTACTCCTTATTTCAGAGACTGGCAGTATGAGAAAATGGTCCAGGAAAGCTTTTCTGGAGCACAGGGCAGCCACATTAACAAGGTGGAAAGAAGCAGTGCCACTACAGCATTTTGTTTCAGAGTTTTCTGATGCTCTGTAAATACAGGYCAGCCAAAATACACAGGTGGATGACTGCTCTTCTGCAGTATCTTCCCTTGTGGACTCTTGATCCCAAAATAAAAGTTCCTATTCCTGAAAATTGATTGTGTCCTGGGAGCAAGCTAAGTATCTGCAATGAAACAACGTTCAGTCGGAACTCAGAGTACCCCATAATGATATTGTTCCAGATTACTCTAGCAGGAGAACTGCTCTGCTCAGGTTCCCCATTCAGCCATTTCCCAGTGCATCTGTACTAAAAACCCTCCCCTCCTCAAAAGAGGYTCTGTGATTCCTGTCTAAACCCACAATGATTCTGACAGCAAGGAAAGCAGACAAATGGTCTGTGTTTACATTGGTCACACTTTCCACATTACTGTRCTGTCCTCATTATTTGTGGAAAAAGATGTTTCATATGCAGCAYTCTCAGAGATGCAGCAACCTACTCATCTGTTAAAGATWCTCCCTTGATAGAGCTTTTGCAAGTTACATCCTTTAAGGATCTGCCTCTTTATATTTGGCATGGATCACTATGCATCTGTATTCTGCATAGTGAGGGAATAACTGCAATGAGTCAGTATTTTTCCTGTGCTCAAGTGAGATGGTTTGAAAAGTCCCTTGGCTGCAGGTTCAGTGAGATTCGAGCAGTTTCCCTTGCTGTGGATAAACACTTTTTCAAGGGAATCATCTCTCTGAGGACATTTTCTCTTAAATTATTAAAATATCTGGTAGCTTGAACTCACCACAGCATTTGCATAATAAGCATTCTCTAATTTGAGTGTGTCACATCCATACAGASACCAGCATGACCATCCAGCCAAGACTCCTGCATAATGATCATCTGCTGGAGAAGTTTCTTTAGTAACTCCAGCATTCATAGCTCAGCTGCAGCATTGCCTACAGAGAAGTAGGCTTTAAAGACTTCCATATAAATGATTTATCACAGTTCCCAGCAAGGAATTCCAGTAACTGAGCATTAAAAACATGTGCCTTATTTTTAAAAAATGCTTCTTATGTAATGTTTGGCTGCACTGGGCAGAGACCATGATCAAGGCACAAATAAAYGAGCTCTACACCACTACATGGTGTTCTGACTTTCCCTACAGAAGTTTCCTCATRCAAATATCAATTTTTCACTGAATCTCCTGTATCAGCATTCCTAGAATTGGCTTAGCTTTACATTTCTCTCCTTGCTAAAAATAGCTATGTCTCATATATCATTTAAAGAGAATAAAACATTCCTCCTTGCATTCATTTATTTGATTTTACAGCCTTGCTTGTATGTTAATCAAACGCATAAAGTGCTGAGGTGCATAGGTGCCAAGTAAAAGTCAATATTTTACCATGAACCTCATTTATCTGCATTAGCTTGAAACAAGGTRGATCTGTAAATTTGGACATTATTGAATTTAATGACAAAGATCAATTACAGCATCTTTGACAGGACAGGGTTAGTCAGATGAGGGAGAAAAAGCATCACTTCTTCCCAAGGGAGCTTATAAATGCTGGCTGAGTGAGACTGTCCCTCTCTTCCAGTGGACTGATGCATGCAAAATCTTAAATAACATTGCTAGTATTTGAAACACAGACCCACAGTTTAAAACAGAGCTAAGTTATACTGAGCTCTGAGGGATTGTTCCATCACTAGTTAATTCCAGCAGGATCGGCTGGAATACAAGAAAAAAGAATAGAAAGAAATCAAAGTGTCTTCATGGGAGAGATGCACAATTTGGCTGCAAAACTRAAAGCAATTCTGAACTCAGGCTGATTCTTCTTGTGTCCAGTACACAAATACCAACCAAACAGTTTAATGAGCACTGTGGGAGTGCAGGTCTTCAATTTACAAACCTCCCCAGAGGCACAAGCACTAGTTTTTGGA
The DNA here is from genome assembly GCA_902810485.1 of Alauda arvensis. Classification (NCBI taxonomy): domain Eukaryota; kingdom Metazoa; phylum Chordata; class Aves; order Passeriformes; family Alaudidae; genus Alauda; species Alauda arvensis. The sequence goes on from CADDXX010000384.1 coordinate 294,874, forward strand.
AGGAAGCTTGGGAAAACATGGAGAATAACCTCCCCTGATGCAATCTACTACATTTCATTGAAGCCAATGCCTCCAGATGTGTAATACTTCCTACCCATCCTTCAAGCACTATGATCTTTCTCCATCACTGTTTAGGAAGCATTAGTCAGTCCTGCTTGGCTTGTCTGAAGTGCAGATAAGGTTTCACAAAGGAAAAGTAATTTCTTTTTCCTTTGGTRTTTTTCCAGACTTCYATCCAAGGGTTGCTGGCTACTATAATAGCCTTTGAACTTAYTAGGAATTGAAGAATTTCAGGGTGCCTCAGGATTGATCATGTACCTCAGTATGTTTTTCCAAATCTTGGAAACTAAAGCGAGCCACATTTCTAAACCATATTTTTACTTAGCAGATAGGCAGAGATTAGTTACTACGGATCAAGCCTTTGAACATGGAAATCCTGTAACTCTGACAGAACTTCATTAGACTGCTTTCACAAAGAAGGGCTACAGGGTTATATTCAGTATTTTCACTGGTAAGTTCTAYGTAACYAACTCAAAAAAGCAAGTTCTCTTCTTAAAAAWTAAATTCCTTTGGGTTGAATAAAACACATCCCCTCATGCCACATTCCTGCTTGCAAAGATAGGAGTACATGTATTRTATAAAGCTGATTTATTTGCATGATAATGAGAGTAGGTGGTGCTTTTAGTCACATCTGTCTTTCATGGAAGTATTCCAGCCCACACAAACAGCAAGCACAGATCCTGAATCCAAGTGCACCTCACCTTAAACTGACACTAATCTCACCCCTATTGTATCTAGAGAGACGAGACTGAACAAAAAGCACTTGGACAGTTTTGAAATGAGGGAGAAAATAATGGGACCCTTCTGGACATCCAGGTGAGCCCCACCAAGACAGCAGCTGTCTGCAGTCATGAGTGAGAACCAGAAAAACAGTTGTGGAGGGATGTCAGCAAAGTTGAGGACTCAAAACACAGCCAAACGACCATGCAGGTCAGGTATGATGAAGAGTGACTACAGCTTCTAAGAGCAGGAGTTAGCCCATGCAATTAACTRCTAAGAGCACAATGACAAACTTAGTCCATTTCATGCACAGCAAGCCAGAAAGTAYRCATTACTYGAGACACGTAGCTGTCATGGTCTACCTGACCTCATGCTGGATGAGGAGGTTACCTTCTCACCTGAGRCAGAATGAGTTCAGAAATGCTCAGCTATGATGTCTCAAAGCCAAGTTGTAACAGACCAAGACAAGCAAAGTCAACCACCTGCAGTCCTATAAACATCCCTCAAGATCAGTTCACACCTCACCTTCAAGTAGCTGCATATTCCTCACCTTGTCCCAAGACCAGCAGTGAACTCAGTCATTGTGTAGAAATTCTTACTCATTTCTTTCAGACTTTAAGAAAAACAGGGCAATTTTGCCCACAGGATAGCAACACCAACAGCACACAAGGTGGAAAGTCCCTGCTCCTAGAGAAGCAGTTTTCTTCACTGGGAATGAGCCATACCTTGCCCATCTTGGATGTATCAGAGGATCTCAGGCACCTAAGATCTGCTGGCTCCTGTGAATACTCTTGTAAGGGGAACATCATGGATTGGCCATCATCAGAAACTGAGAAACAGAGTTTAAAGAGCTGCACATGACAGGACAGTGCAAGCAAGAACTAAGGATGAGGAGCCTCCATATGTGCTGTAGATCAACACCATCGCCTGAACCTGTGTCTTGTGTTTCTTTTACCCACTGTTTCACTCACAGTACCCCCAGTTAACAGATCTAATACTGAATCTGTTTTAACTAATCCAAATTATGCCTAAAACAGCTTGGGGAACACTTAGCAAGCAACCTGAAGAAGCAAAACAYTTGAACAGGAGTGATAACATGTAAAGTTAAGCAGAAGACACAAACCTATGGAGCTAGCACAGCTGGACCTAGAAAGCTATGCTTGGACAATACCTTTTGTTAACATTGATCAATAAAGTCCAGAGAATAAGTGTCTTGCTTATGCTACAAATCAGTTGAAACTTTTTCCTTAAGTAGTTGCATGCTAATTTATTTTTATTCATGCATACAAGAAGGAGGCAGACCAACTTTAGACAAAACAGAATTAAACTGATAGCTTTAAGGAAGCCAGACTTGTCTATTTGAAGTGGTTGAGACATGCTTGGAGAAACACTCAAAGAGGGTAGGTCTCTAATGAGATTTTACATAACCAAATAGAAATGTCTTCAAAAAAAATCCCTACATAGTGATGTACAAAAAACTATTTTGCTKTGAAGTTGATTTTAAATTCCAAATACAGATGGCATTAAAAAAAAAAAGGTTGGTTTGCTTGTACCCCAAGTCTTGGGGACATGGATCTCTGTGTCTGGCATGCAGGAGATTGATGGTCCTTGGGATTATTTGGTTTATCTGTTCCATCACTAGTTTGGATCCTGAAAGTATAGTTCACTGCCTGCTAGTTAATGACAGATCATTAATATATTTATGAACTCTTTCATCTGATTAGGGCTTAAACAGAGCAGTTTTTCAGCAGAAATACAACCAGAGTTAGTCTGAAGTTCTAACACAAACAGTAGTTTTCAAAACGCCAAACCCTGGTACTTTATCACCATCTGCTGGTGATAGTGTGTCATTCACTTAAAAATATAAATTCAGTCTCAGCATGTACAAAATAATTCTCTCCACAAAGATTCAGAGACCTTAAATGCAGCAAAGACTAGTTAGACATCCATGGAACTCAAGTCCCAAAAAGGCATCTGAGGAACAGATTACACGATCTCCTATACTCTACAAATATTTTGTCATTGTCATTAAAGCTCTCAGAGAACCACTGAGAGCTTTAAGTCAGGTGCTGTCAGATAACACTAACAGAGGCTTCAAGATTGCTGGTAAGTGAAATAAAATTCACAGTACAGACACCAATTTCCTCTCTACCACTGTCGAAGAACAAGTCGTGCAAGGTCAATACGCCAGGCATTTTTTGCTGACCAAACCAGTCATCATCTCTTACAGTTGCCCAGGGGGTTTTAAAAGCATTTCCCAAATCTCAAAAAATCAGCACTACTGAAAAGTGAACTATATTCTTCCTCCTTCCTGCYCTCTGCTGCAACCTATTGCCCGTATGCCTTGCCCAACCTTCATTTCTCCTCCTTTCCTCCCYTGTACCTCCTGTCATACCTGAACAGCAGCACTGGAAGCTGGAGAAGAGCCTTGATTTCTTCCACTTAAATACCCACMTAACTGAGGCTTCTCAGTTAAATAGCTGAACTTCCAAGATGTCTTTTCTAATTACTGGCAACAAAGATGCTCTTCCAGAGGACAGTGTTTGCCTTAGAGGAGAGACAGTCTAGAAAAAAACAGAAGGAAACTGTTTTTCCTTTAAGTACATCCCTCAGGTTGTTAGGTCAAATAAAATGTACTCAATACTATCTTCTTGCCTTGGTGCTCAACCTAGAGGGAGCTACAGACAAACATCTGCAGCCTCAGTGAGTACTTGTTCAGCATGGATAGAAACTGTGGTGCTACATAAATTTCTCTTAAGCAYGTACAAACTGGGATTCTCCAAGTATTGCATATCTAGATACAGGTGAGCTTATTTTCACAGCACCTTTTCTGACTCAAGACTACCTGYCAGCAAATTGCAAGTCTTTCCTCTTACAACATGAGGGAATTAGGGCTTCTGAAAGAACAGGTCATTCAAATTGTAATTTTTTACCTTGAGCAACACAACACATTTTTTTGTCCRTGTCTTGGGAACAACAGAAACATTCTGGCTGAAACTTTTACATATATAAAAATATAAACTAATAGAAGTACTTACAGAAAAAAAAAACTTTAGTCCTAGTGGTTAAAGTTTGAAAAAGTTGAGAAGCAGGCAAGCAAAGGTTATAAAGTGGAAAATTAGAATGGAAAAGAAAATCTTTTAATATAAAACAGTGCCATCAATTGCACCTGCATTCACCATCTCCAGATTTTGATTCCTTTATGCAGTTATTTGAACATGCTTAAAAGAGCACAACTGGTCTGCAGTTAAGTTTGGCACTTTGGCTCTTTTTTCCAGTCTCCAAGTAAATATTCAACTGTGGTAGTCAAGACAGTCAAAACACAAAAGGTGCTTCATTAAAAACTTCTAGGGGCTCCAAGTATCAGGACTTCATTATCTATCAGTCTTTCATACTTATCAGAAGACTTCACACACAAACACCTTGTTATTTAACAGTCTCYAGCTTCTTTCCCAAAGGCAGCTCCAAGCAGCTCTCRGGGGCTGTCCATCTATGCCAGCAGCCAGTCAGTCAGTTCTTCTCTCTTCCTTCTCACAGCACCAGCTCACTCCAGCCTGGCCCTGTCCATCCCTGGTACAAAGTCTTACCTTACCTGTTCCTTGCACCACCTCCTGTYCCTGGGGCTTCACAGCAYRGCAGCAGACTCCAACTACAACTCCAACTGAGCWGAAACTGAGCCCCCTCCCAGCCAGCTCACTCTATCACACCCATAGCAGGGAGAGCAAAGCTGTTCCCACTCTAGGATAATTAACAGAGCTGCAATACATTGATTACATTTCATACCAACTCTCTTTGTTTCCCCACACTATCTTTACTTATCTTACCACACTTATGGTCTGTGTGTTCAGGTGGGATCCCAGCACACATTCTGGCACACCACCCACCCATGGGTGAAGTTTTGTTTAAATCTGGACTCAACTTACCCAAGGTTTCTTCCTCTTACTCCTGCCTTTGCCTTACAGAAACTTCTTCTCAGAGGTTCTCTACMAATGTTTTCTGTGTTGTGCCACTACCCGACACTATGGAATAGGAGATACCTTCCCCTACTGCATGGAGGGAATGTCCCTGCTCTGTATGACCTTCTTGTACCTAAATGGCATTAAGGCATGGATCTTAGTAGGGGTACCAGTGAACATCTGTGTCACAAGTAAGTTCTAGGACAACTTCATAAACAGGCTGACATCAGCTGTTGGCAGGGGGAGCAGCAATGGCTCTGCTGCTGTCATTGCACAGAAAGCTCCACAAGTTTAGATAAATATTAAATAATTAGGTTTAAATTTAAAARAAAAATCATKCCTAAGCAAGAGTGCATGAGAGCCCTGCTGAGATCAGGCTGCAAGATGKGGTTGCCCTGAGCTTTTTAGACATGGTGTAATCTCMRAGGTTTGCAGCAAACTGGCAATCTKAGATGAGCTCTTGCCTAATTAGCAGATTTCTTATTGTGTCTCAGTGGCTGCACTGCAGAGATTGGCCACCCTCCACTAATTTGCAATACCTCAAGCTTTAAGACACTTTCTTTCCAGTTCATCAGGGCCAGCTGGAAAAGCACCTGCCAAGCACAGAACTCACTTGCAGACGTTCAAATTCAAAATGAGGCCTGGGACTAAGCAGTTCTGCACTATTGCCTCAATACTTTTTACACCTGGGTTTCTTACTAAATGCAAGAGGTGAATCAGGCAGAAATAAATATTCCATCCTGTACAAATAATCCTGGGCTACCATCAGCATTTTTAATAGGTCTTGCTCTTGTAATTCCCTCACATTTTCACACTGCAAGGAACAGGTTGCTTACTCCATCTGGTAGCAGCCACTGGGGTCTTCATTCTGTTTCAGTTTTTAGCATTTGGAAAGGCAGCACAGTCCTTTGATAAAACTTTACTACCACAAAGTGGGCAACMAAAGCAACCCTGGGACAGACCTCTGCCGTAAGCCACAGGTGCAGTGCCCAGGGCCTGGGATGGCTGAGGACAGGGGAAGCTGTCCACCAAATGTGATCCTATGTAATCACCAAAAGACACATGAGAAGAAGATTTAAAAGAATGGCTTCTACAGAAAGTGCAGAACATTGTTGCCAGTCAGAGGAATGATTAGTTTCCATCTAGCCCAGCCAGCCTGTGCTCTGACACCCAGGAGACCACAAGCAATGAAGCAYAGGAGCCTCCCTCAGCCAAAAGAGCACGGGCGCAGCTTATATTGCACTAACTTGCAAGAGAGCCGCCCTGTGAAGAGAGATTGAAAAACAATCTTTGCATCTTAGGCTGAGGGGAGCTTTTATCATAATTTATGGAGATTTATCAGATGAACTGCTTCTCCTTGGCTCCCTGTTCATTTTCTTCCTCTGTTGCCTGATTTCATCCCATGTCTAGATGCCATTATCATGGATCTGTTATAACTCAGCCTAGCTAAAACACAAGGGCAGGACTCCGTGGTGCGTTTGCCGAGAACACTGCTGCTCACAGACCCTGAGGGGCGGCCCGTCCTCTTCCCTCCCGTCATGCACATCAGCGCCGTGACGGGAAAGAACTACACCTCCCGTCATGCTCCAGCCCGACCCGCGCACACCGCCTTTGCGCGGCCGCGCGTTGCACTGCGGGAGTTGTAGTCCGTGGTGGCGGCGCCGCGGAAGTGACTCAGAGGCGCCGGGGTGAGCGGGGGCGTGTTGACTTTCCGGGGCCGGCGCTCATGGAGGCTCGGGAATAGCGAGGCGTCTGAGGGGGTTCGGCGGCCGCCGCCATGTTCGGCTGCCTGGTGGCGGGCAGGCTGGTGAGCGCTGCCCGGGCCCGGGCGGGGCCCTAAACCCGCTCAGGGGCGGGGTGGAGCTGCCGCAGGGCCTTTGGCCCCCTCGGGCCCCAGGCAGGGGGCCCCGCCTGGCCGGCGCTCGGCTGACTCCTGCCCCGCGTCCCCACAGGCAGCTGCCTCGTCGAGCGTCCGTGCCGTGAGGCGCTTGCCATCCTCCTGTCAATGTTGTCTCCTCTGAGACAAGCTGGGAGCTTAAAAGAAGCTTTTTAAGGCTAGATTGTGCCTTGGCTGCAAGGATGTGGCATCTCGGGTAAAGAGGAGGGTATCTTTTGCTCTGGCATTCAGCCATCCTTCTGCTGCCTTTCTCAAGGTCTATTGTATTTCCTATGTGAACAGGTTTCCATGATCCTGGGGTTGTGCCAGCCAGGTGGTCAACAGCCACTTCTTAGTGACTTGGCAACCTCTTCTGCACCCTACTTTCCTCCTACGCACATGGGGAGCGAAGGTATTCTGATCCTGTAGTCCCGGGTGGGATATGTGTTCAGTGCAGGTAGAACAAGACTGTTGTGTCTTTCTGGTAATATTTTTTGCAGTTGTTCTTCTGCTGTGTTTGACTTTTATCTGGCTATTTGCTCTTTAGGTTAGTACGTTCCTCACTTTTTGTTTTGTACCACTTTAGGTGTGTTTCTGTGAAMGGAAATTCACAGACAGATGAGGATGAAAAACGTGTTAATACTAATAAAGGTTTTGTTCTCTTTAGGTACAAGCTGCACCCCAACAAGTGGCCGAAGACAAATTTGTATTTGATTTGCCAGACTATGAAAACATCAACCATGTAGTGGTCTTCATGCTGGGAACTATACCATTTCCAGATGGAATGGGAGGATCTGTCTATTTTTGTTACCCAGACCAGAGTGGGATGGCAGTGTGGCAGCTGCTGGGGTTTGTCACTAATGAGAAGCCAAGTGCCATCTTCAAAATTTCTGGTCTGAAATCTGGTAAGACTGGTAGAACGTAGCAATTGGTGCAACAGATGTGTTCCTGAATGAGTAAGCAATAAATGTGCTTTGAAGGTTGCTTTGAAYAAAAAGCTGCTTTAAAAGGCAGCACTCTGTGTTTCAGATAGTACTAGAAGCAGCCTGTCAGCTTCATAGGAGTCTGTCTGTGTGTWACTGTTTCTTGTGAAATTTCTCCTCATTTTCTCTTGTGCGTGGTGTTGATCTGGAAATTCTTTTAAGCAGTCTTGACATGTTTTTGTTCTCTGCATCGAGGAAAAATGATCCTGTAACTTCCCTACCATGTCTTTAGGTGTTTGTCTAGACATGCCAGCAGCATTTTCTTTCAGCTTCCTCTGCTAAGCAGTTGTATTCTTTGTAGCTCAGACAGATTTTGCAGGGTGTAGAGCCTTGCAGTGATTTCTGACAGCTGGCATTACCCAGCCAGGGGCAGTTGCTCTATAGAATTGTCCAATAGAGGGTGTCCTCACCGGAAAGCAGCTTTCCAAATGTTTTAGTACTTTTGGTGCATTCAGTAGGGGGTATGTCTGTGTGTTTTTTCCTRAATACATGAGGGGTTTGCTGTGTGCTTTATAAAAACGATGAGACATTCYAATGGCACACCTTTGTCATATGAAAGGGATAGATTAATCAGTCAAGCAGTTTAAAGTGTTACAGTGGTAAAGTCATACACATCTTTTGTAGGCTTGGATGTAATCTACATCTTTAACTTGAATCTTTGTTTAATTAAGCACTGAGGTTGCTCTGCTAAAATGTATTCATTCATAGCATGGCATGCTTTCTTTTGAGTCACTCCTGGATGTGGCAGTATGGTTGAGATAAGGGCTCTCAAGCTGCAGGGCAAAATCAMTTCTGATCATACACATTCCTCAAAAATGTGGGTTTTCTGAAGAAGAGGGAGCAACTGCAGGAAGGGTTTGGGGGTGTGGTTTCGTGTATCCCAAAGCTGTGTGGTTAGTGCAACAGCAAAGCATATCAGCAGTGCTTTTGGCATATGTCTCTCATGCTTGAAAGACTGACTGGTGTGTGCTGTCAGACAGCTTTGGAGGAAAATGCATTTTCAGATGTTTTTTGCATGATTAGCCACAATTTCCCAGTAAGGGCTGCTCTCAGGGAAGAACCCAGTGACATTGCTGAACACATCTGCAGTGCCTTGAGGCACTGCTGTGCTTGATTTGAGAAGCAGAGAGCTCTGCCATTCCCATTGTCTGCAGCTCAGCTCTGACTGTGGACTCAGTCCAAGCTACACCATCTMAGTTTCCATGGCCATAAACAATTTTAAGATGGAGAAGACTATGTAACAGAGAGCTGGAATCACTGAGAGACATTACTGATACTTGAACTCTGCATTTTGGGTTAAATACCTGGTTGAGAGGACCGAAGGTGTGTCCCTGTGAGCTCCCTGGGAAGCAGTGGTTGTAGCAGAGTTTTATTTGGTTGCACATAAAGAAGAGGCTTAGAAATGCTCCCTGCCTTGGAATTGTAAGGTTTTTTTGTTTTCAGTTGTGCTTGAAGGTGTAGTAGCAATAGAAAACAAACTTTGGACTTGTATTTTGCCCCGTTACTGGCAATTATGTTCCCAAGTGAGTGAGAGTTACAGCAGAGCCTTTTCAATGCCAGACTTTTCTGCTGTGATGCTGTTTATGCTCTAATATGATGTCTGCATTTGAGGCCTACACATGGGTAAGGGTTTTGTTGTGATTGGGCTGAAAGATAATGAGGACTCAATCACTGAATTAAGGGTTCAATGAAGGGAAAGAAACAGGTGGAAAATTATTTTTCTGATAGTAGTTGCTCTGTGGTGATGTAATGTGTTGGAGGGTGTAGGGTTGAATGCAAAAACCTGAGCTTGTATTTCAGTACTGATTAACATTCTCTGCATTTGTAAGCTTTGGAATGTTAATTGCAAGAGCCAAGCATGGAAAATGTGGAGTATATTCCTCCTGGTGTAAGGATGGCAATAGATGCTTTTATTTCACACTTAGAGGCAGACATCTTTCCAAGGCCCTGGTTCTGTGGGAGTTAATGGAAAGTGAATGGAATGAATGTGTTCTATTGTTTGGATCATCGAAGTAATCATACATTGTAACAGAGCATATTGCCCGAGGATGTTAAATTTTTATTGAAAGGTCAGTTTCTCAGGTGAAGATGTTACAAAATGCAAAACTTGTACCAGCTCACTTGCCATTGGGAGTCCTTAATAATGAATGTGATATTTGGTTGTTGATAGCTTGGAAGAAGCATCTGTCAAGAGCAAATACCGAATCATACAGCAATGASRTTTCTCAGAAGAGGTTCTAAATAGYATTTCAGGAGATGAACTCTCTTCTTCTTACCTTGTGTTAAAGTAACATTTTAATGGGAGTGCTTGACTCATAAGGGAGCATTGTATTGCAGTTGTAGGATCTGGAGTGAGGAGTAACACTTTGCTTCAATTGAAAAGGGTGCTGAGTTTGTGAGTGTACTTTCTGTATGGGTTGGCTTCTTTGTGCCTTGTGTCTCTGCAGAGGAATGGTTCCTGARGTCTTCAGTCTTGATCTCAGTTCARCTTGTCAGACTGTTGTTGCTGGCTGAGGTTTTGATTAAGTGAGATCTCCATTAGCCTTTTTTGCAGCTCAGGATAGTGCTGACTGGTCTGCAGGACAGCTCTTGGTTAGCTTTGCTCTCTCCTGCTAGTAAGAGACCAGAGAGTGCTGCTGAGGCAGTGCCTCTCTGTTTAGAGGGTACGTGAGTATTGTGTTCCCACAAACACAGGTGCAGTATTAGAGTTTGTTTCCTGATAGCACTGTGGTCCCACAGACCTTCTCCTGCATTTTCCTTTAGAGATGCTGACAGAAGAGTGCATGATTTAAGTGACTCKGAGTGTCTGTCCTTGTTTGCAGAGGCTGGGACTGAAAGTGTGGGTTGAGAAAGGTCAGAAGTGAGGGCAGAGGGCTGGGATGATGCCTGTTGTTTGTGGCATGCAGTTTGGGGATGGTTCCGTGTTTTCTTTGTGGCACTTGCAAAGTCAGAGGCCTTTCTGTTCAATGACTATTTCTTTGACCTTYGTTGCTTTTGGTGGGTTTTAGCARTTCAGATGAGACATGGGGCTGCCCAGCCCTCCCTGAGTCAGAGGGATCATAAACTAGTGCTGTCTACTTTTCCAGAGCAGATTCACTAGAACCTGGCTTTAATGAGAGAATCAAACAACTGCAGCAGTGCTGCGTATTTGCTGTTTATCTGCAAGTGCCAAAATGTGAATTAAAGCTTGGTTCCTATAGAGAAAAGTTCTGCTATCTCTCACTCACTGCTCATATTTCCTCTTGAATCCATTTACTTCATAGGGAACTGCAAAGTCATGTTTTTCTGTTTCTTAGACATTTCTTTATGATCTGTTGTGCTATTTAAATGTACCAGTCCCACTGTTCCATCTGTGGTGCTTGTGTGTACTTGTGCCTGTGGTTTTTCTGTATTTCCTGAGACAGGGAGATGCCTCTGGTGGGAGCTGGGGAATGCCTCCTGCAGGAGAGACACGGTGGTTGAAGTTACACAGCCTKTCCGTGTGTGCCAAACCTAACGTGTGCTGTTGGTGGTGCTTTCAGGAAAGGGCAGTCAACATCCCTTTGGTGCCATGAACCTCCCTCAGACACCAACAGTGGCTCAGATTGGAATCTCAGTGGAACTGCTGGAGAACCTGGCCCAGCAGACTCCTGTTGCAAGTGCTGCTGTGTCATCAGTAGATTCATTCACAGAGGTAGCCTGGACATTCCCTTTTCAGAAATTCTCTGTTYTGTGGAAGTGTCAAGAATTGAGTCTCAGAAGCACTAGTTGGGGAGTGGGCAGGGGGTGCTGCTGGGGGTTGTGGTAGGATTGTAGCCAACCTAATAATTGTCAGATCATTTGGTTGGATGCTTTGATACTATGAAATTGCTTTTTCTTACACTAAAAAACTTCCTCCTGTAAAAGGCTGGAATTTGCATGCTCAGTGACATGAGGCCAAGAAACTGATTTGTGTCAGTGTCACTCTACTGCAAAATTATTTATGATACCTCTTAYAGGAGCAGCTATGGCTAAATACATGTAAGAGAGAGTGGATTTTTGGTGATTTGTAGATGCTGAAACTTCAATACACAGACTTGCAGGGATGGTCAAAAATTACTCACAAGTTAAGGCAAATGTGGRCATGGATGGAGGGAGATATTCAGGTGTACCACTTTCCCTGGAGAAATGCTTCTGAATTGCTACAGAATTATGCCCTTTCCCACAGAATGATTTTTATTTGTTTTTCCCCAGTGCTTTCTCTGTGGGTCAGGCCTTGGGCTACAATATGTGCCATTTTTTAACCCAGCCTGTCCATTAGTTTGAATCTCTGGAAACCAGCTCTGACAGTTTGCGGTCTACCAGCAGTCCAAGGCAAGCTAGACCTGCATGGTGGGTCTTGATTTCCCTAACACTGATGGCTCTGGTATTTTCTTTTAACATTTCAGCAGTTGGTGAGGCTTTTCTTCAGGCCTTTTTTATGTTCTCACTTTCCTTCCAGGCGCTTGCTGAGGGAGCCTGGCAATTGTACAGTTATGCTGTTACTGTAGTTGATATTCTTTGGTAGTTTATACACATTGCAGCTCCAAATAAGCAATGTTTCTTCCAGAAAGTTACCATGACTAGGAGTTGACCAAGTTGTTTTTGTATAGTGCAGTTAATTGAGCTCTTCTGGAGTTGTTAGGGGCAAAGGACACATAAATAATATTTCTGATTCCATCAATTTTTATTATAGCAGTAGTTAAGTCATGAGGAATAACGTGCCACATCAGGTCATTTGCAAGGTGGCTCATGGATTTTTCTAGCAGTAGTATTTAAGGAAAAAAAAAACCCTCATGATTGTATAACATTTTTACAAATGTTATTTTCAGTTAAGTGAATTTTTCCRTTAAAAAAGAGCAGCACCTAAGTCTGAGCATCTTAACTGAAATTGTAATTGCCTTCAAGGAATGCAGTTGACCCAAAGGGTAGAGTACTACTTCTGCTGAGAAAATGTGTGAGGTCAAAGTGGAAGGAAACCTTTGAGGGAGTAGATTGCAGAGGAAGGGGATATATGACTGGGAGCATATTTGTGAATAATTAATGGCTTTCATTTAATATTTGACATCAGCTCCTTGGAACTGCTACATTRCAGCAATAAAATATTTTTAATGGCAAAATCATCTATTGCTTCCCTRCATTAAGGAGTTACTCTCCTATTACACTTCTAGGAAGTTTTATGAAGATTTATGATTGCATATGTCTTTTTTTGTATATAAACTTTTATATAAAAAAGAACTATGACAAAACCATAGAGTTCTGCAYATGAGTGGGGTGAGACTGAGGGTGGGGTTCTGGGATATGATTTCTTCTACTCCTTTTGTCAGAGGAGAGCACAAGACTGTGCATTTATTAACTCAGGCTCTGTTTTCCTGCATCATTTCACTGTCTATGAAATTTTCTATATGARAATTCCTTGTTCTCCCATCAAAACAAGGCATAACTTTTTTTTTTTTTTTTTAAGAATAGGGGAAATAAGGGGGTGCCATAGACTTGTACATTTGTGGACTGGCTGGGAATGTCCTACAACCTCATCCTCTGCACACAGGGCTTGCTATTCCCTGGCCTCTCTTTCACTCTTTACTTTTAACAAGTGTTTTTTCTGGGAGCTGGAATGGCAGCTTTGGCCCAGACTGGAGTTCTGATTATTCCGTTTGGAGGAGAGGGACAGTTCCTGTCACTGCACCACTTCTTTGTCACAAACAGAAAATGTTCTTCCTAAAGCTGTTTGTCCAGCTGGATGRAATTGAGCAGGAAGAGGGCAAGTTTAAGAAGATTCTTAAAGTGATTTCTGGATGCCGGATAGATCTGAGGGCAAGATGGAAGCTTAGCATATTTTGATCATTGTCCCTCAACCTACTATATCCCACTTCCCACTGTGTTTTAGGTGACAATGCTGAAATTACTTCATGTAGAAGCTGTAYATCTGCTAAAGTTTCACACAAAAATTCAAATTGAAGAAAGAACTTCCTTAAAATRTCTGTTCTTTTTTTTTTTTTTTTCAGTTCACTCAGAAGATGTTGGATAACTTCTATAACTTTGCTTCCTCGTTTGCTGTTACTCAGGCACAGATGACCCCAAATCCTTCCGAAGCTTTCATTCCTGCAAATGTAGTTCTGAAATGGTAATGGCAGTGATCTCTAGTAACAAATGTTCCTTTTCTCTAGGGATTACACCATCATTTCTAAGACYTGAACTATTGTCATACTATTCAGTGAGATGATGCAGAAATGTTCTAAATTTGTTATTTTTTATTTCTAGTATAGAGAGGTCCTGCCCACTGTTTTTATATTTATTTGTCAGTTTGGGGGTTTTTTTGTTAGAAAAGTGCTGTGCAACCAGTGAAACTTTTTTGGTTCCAAAAAAGCTGCCTTTGACAAATGTGCATTTGCACTGTGTTGCTGATAATGCAAATGCTCTGGAGTTGTGGCAAGACAGAGCACACTGATACTTGTCAGGTTGTGCTTACTTGTTGTATTTGGTCTCTTCCTAGATGTAGTTCCAGCATAGTTGCCTTACGTAATAGTGTGCAAGAGGTGATGAAATCATGTTACTGGTTGACCTGGTTCTGTCACCAAGACCCTTGAGTGTAAATACAGAAGTCCTTCTGGGAGTTGTTTTCCAAGGTTTAATAACTGTCTGGGGATAGCCTGTGTAGTCTGGAGATAWATTGTGAACTGCAGACAATCCTTTWGATTATCTGAAAATGTCTTTCCTATCAGTTTGGCCTTCTTTATTTAGCCTCTGCAGTATTAACCTGAGCCCTTTTTAAATCAGTATTTGAGACTATCTGAATACAGTTTTATCATTAGTAAGATCTCATGAATATGCAAACAGTTGATGAGAGCTATATGTTTTGTTTGGGAGTGTAATTTGGTGAGGATGCCTTGTGTTTAGAAGGTAACTACWAACTCCATGAACTGTCTCTGGGTGGGGTCTCTGATGTAACTGGTCTGTGCCTGGGGGAGGCTGAARTGGTTTAAAACCCTTCAGTCTTTTCTCACTTGGGCTGGTTATGAGCTATGGGGTACAGGAGAACATTYTGTGCTTTCCTTTGTTTCACTGGCAGTACCTTTTGGGTTTGTGAAGATTAAAAAGGAAGTTTTCATTTTCGTGGCTCAGAGCCTATAGGCTTCCCTCTTGTTTCTTTTCCTTTAGAAAGGCACAGATACTGTATGTTTTGTCTATTTCTTCACTGTGTGTCAACAGTGAATTCTGATGCTCAGTTTGTTTATGGTTTGCTTGGTTTTGTGAGTCTGGAAAGTGAAATTAGGACAGCATGTGTGCATACATGTTTGATTTATGTGTTAGAGAATTACACTTCCTCCTTTGGTTTTACTAAAACATTACCATCTTGCCTCRGATTGATACTTCTACCTGCCCAGACTTTGATTTCCTAGCCCAAAAAATGTTATGCATAAAACAACCACTTACAATTCATGGACTTGTTTAGGTTGGAACAGACCTTTAARATKGAGTCCAACCTTTCACCTCCTGYTGCCAAGTGCCCCACAAACCCAGGGCCAATAAAACATGTGCACACTTCTTTTAAATACCACCAAGGATGGTGACTGCACCACKTCAGTGYTTGGCAACCCCTTCAGTGAAGAACRTTTTCTTCATACTCAATCTGAATTAACATACAATTTTGCTAAGCTTGGATGAGTCTCCTCTGGGATACTGCTTTAATGAAGTTCATCTTGGTGAAATACACARGGCTAACTGCAAATATTCTAGATATGCAAATGGATTTGGGATTTACTACTTTCCTGGTGTGAAGTACATGTAATCTATCATGTTCTCTACATAGACTAAATTATTTGTACCCTTTTATAAAAATATAATTTTATATGCAGCAGCTGTTATATTTGGTTGGTTTTTTATTTTTCTAGGTATGAAAACTTCCAGAGACGCCTGACACAGAACCCTCTCTTTTGGAAAACATAAGCTTCAATTCTGGCATTTGGAGTTCTTTCTAAAGGGTTACCTGAAAGATGCATCAAGTAACTCCACTGACAATTTTTGGGGGGGAGGAGGGGAAAACCCAAACAACAATTAGTCTAAATAGACAAACTAGTAACTTTTATATTACTCTGGAACAGTATTTAAAATTAAAATCAGTGAAAATTGCTAGTCTGCATGTTGGTTTATTTAATTCAAGTGCTTGGCTGCAACAATAAATCAGTGTTCCATGATGAAATACTTCTTTGAAACTGCATTTAAAGTGGAAAAAAATTACCAAATGRAAAATGGCAACACTGTGTCATATTTGTGTGGTGCTTTGGAGTGTTGTACACAAACCAAATGCAGTTTTTCCTTCTTTACCTCATTTGAAGGGTGATCAGGCAACTGTGAATATGCTGATGGTTTTCCTGCTGGTACGTGCACTGTAAGTTCTTCCACTTTGTGGACAACCAATATTCCTGTGTCCAACTCAAATAAATGGTACAGCAGTATTTCCCTCTTTGGCAGTAAGACAATTGAGCTTCATCTTGGAGTAACTGTCTTTAACTTTTCCTGTATGAAAGTGTAATGAAGAGGAATCTCTGGGAACTTCAGCTGTGCTACAAGAATTATTCCCAGTAATAAGAGAGTAAAAATCTTGTTKCTCTTAGAAACAGATGTGGTGTGTCTGATAATGCTGTTTGGGTTACYGGCACCAAAGGCTGTCACATTTGCWCATAAATTGATAGGATTTTKGGGTGGTCTGAGTGGTTCTCATGATGAGTGCAGTTTCTGCTGGTGTGATAGCTTCAGCCACATGTGCCCAGGTATCTCCCAGGTGATCTCCAGCTGGCCCTTCTGCTCACTAGATCAGCTTGATCATAAATACTATATTAAACAATAGATCTTGCTTTTGTAAATTATTTTCTGTAACCAAGGACTAAGACTTGTTCCCAAACCACTGCCATGAAAATAAAAGTTTTTACTGACTGGGGAATGAAGCCTTTAAGGAGTCCTTTATSGAGTCAAGTCAGCCTTAGGTACACTTGTCCTGAGAATGGAAACTTAGTCCTGCTCAATGACACCCTGTGTCATTTCTGCCTCAGCTTAAAATGGATTCTTCCCTTACATAAAAGCAGAGGAGCTCAAGGAATAAAAGGAATGAGCTCAACCTGGGGCCCAGAAGAGGAGGAAAACAGACTGATGAAACCCAGGAAAGCTGTGTAAGAACAGCTTTTGAAAAKTAAAACTAATTCTCCCCCAGGTAATTTATGTAAAAAARCTCAGGGATATTCCCCAGAAGCCATGGCACAGACCCAAGCTCTGAAAAATTTGGGTTGCCTGCTTGASTGAAGGTTTAATTTTCTTAAAGACAGAGCTGTAGGCCAAATGTTTGTGGAGAAGCAGCAATGAAGGAAGTTAGCAGAGGCCCAGGCTGAACTCCCTCATCAGAACGGGTCATCAGGATCATTCTGTGTGACCTGTCAAACTCTGCTGTAGGGTGTGCTAGTTTTGTCACACAGGTGGCAGATGCCTCACATAGCTGGTGATAGAAGTGGATCAGAAGAGACAAGAGGAACCAAATGGAAATTGGGAGTGGTCATTGCTCAGCTTCTCACATTTCTAAGGAAGCATCTGGCTGCTGTGGAAATAAGTAATTACCACTTCATAGGCCATTGCAAGGCAGCAGGAGTTAGGGAATAGGTGTCTACATCAGGTAACAAACTCACTCCATCAGCACAATTAACAAAGGAGTGATTTGTGAAAAAAAAAAGAGGTACTATTTACCACTTCCTCATCTGACTGGCCAGAGCTGCCCTCTGAAATAATCCTCATGTCACTACTCCTTATTGCAACTGTCTATGGCYCTCACTATCTGACATGGTTTGGTGAAGAACAAATCATAGGACTAAAGGCATTTAAACCCAAGGGCCCTGTTTGGGCACATTCTGCTGCTCAGTCTCCTCTGGTTATAACAAGCTACTTCTGCTCTGACCAAAGCTGCTTTCTGGTTATTCCAGATGCAGGTGGGATTGTTGTTTGGGCTTCAGGAAGCCAGACTTGCCAGACCAGACCATGTGGGTGGGATCACCAAGTCCAGCATGAGCTGTGGCTGCTCTTGCCCCAGCTCCAGTCATTAAAGCTGTAAATGAAAATATGTAATTATATGGGGTTTGAATAATTCAGCAGTGTTGATTAAGAACTTCTCCCAGTGCTGTAGTCACAGTGGGTTCAGCAGGTGCTGTCTCTGAGCTCACTGAAAGTGGCACATGCTTGAGAGCATCACTGTAAATTACTTTTCWCTCCTGCTGTGACTGAGCTTACAGATCAGAAACTCACAGAGGGAAGACTCTACCCCCTTCAGTATCAGTATTTTGCCTTTCACAACTGCTGTGAAAGTAAGAACTGATTCATTTCTACAGGTTGTGTGGATGGCCAGACTGTGCTTCTCAAGCAAAAGTGCTTTTTCTTTCTCAGCTTTGAAGCAGAGGACTATGGTRGGTGAGTTCCACTAGCTCTGTGAGATCCTATCATGTGATCACTAGTTAGGATGCTTGAGGAAACAGGCATTCAGTTTGTCTAAGGAAATTTAATGTAAGAAACTCCAGGCTCTTCTAACYTGTCTCCCAACAATACTTTTTACCTCAACATCGTGGTTTTAAAATGGGAGAACAGGATTCTAGGAACAAATCTGAGGAGAAACAAAGATACAGACATTCATCTATTTTGCCTTTAACATACATATATATATATACACACATCCTTTTTTCCCTCCACACACAAAATACTAAAATTCCTTTCCCCAGGTAAGGCCAGAGGTGTAATGCTTTGTCCTAGGGTGACTGTATGATGCTTCTATGCTTGTAATAATAACAACCTCAATGTATATAAATTATTTTGTAATTATCCTCCTACATTTAGAGTATTTTTCCCATTCCCAGTTTTAAAGAAAACCTGTACAAAAAAAAAAAAATACTGTCTACTGATCATTAGGCTTTGAGGCTAAACATAACCTTCCATGTCAAACTCATAACCATGACAGGGGTAGAKATATTTCCCTCCATTTTGGGACATTTTCCCAATTGTTTTCCTTTCCAAGCCAACAGGAATTGTTAGTTAGAGTGGGGATTGTTTTCACAAGGGCTCCGCCTGTTTCTACATCTGCCCTCACCTCACCACCATGCCCAGAGAAAAATTTAAAAATACAGGAAGCAACAAAGTGCATATATTGCTGCTGGCTTGTACAGCAGCAGATGCAAAATTCATGGCAAGTAGTCTAAGTTCTAAYTATGCAGGGGATTTGTTAATGTTTTTAAAACGTTGCTTCATTTCTTTATTGTCAGTATTTTTTTGACACAACTCATGGTGACAGTGAAGCATTCTCAGGTGAACCTAACCCGTGTGTGTAGTACTTGCAGAGGAAGTTAATTCCTTGACTTTGAGCCACAGAACCAGAGCTCCCCAATAACATCAGAGGTGAAACATGACCATGAAATGCACCACAGAAAACAAGCACTCCTACCTATACTAGGAAGGGCAAATTCGATCCATATTTGCATAGGTTTTTTTGGCTTATCATTAGAAGCCTCAAGAAGAACCCGATTTAAAATGGTATTGTGGTGAAGTTCTTTATTCATTCACCGCCAGGTGGAGCCTGAGCCTAGCAAACAGGTCTATACCCTGAGAAGAGAGACCTTTTAAAGAACCACTGATTCAACAATCAGGAACCTGACTTCTATTTCTACTTCCAGCTATGCTACAAACCTTCTTGCTGTCTCTGGGCAGTCTCTGCCTAAAAGTTACAACTGTAGTCCAAGCCCACCATTTATGCAATTTCTAAGTTTCTGGAAGTTGGTAGAATAAGTCAAGGGCTGTCAGGCACCTCTACTCTTCAGCTTTTTTTTTTTTTATCTCTTCAGGGAGATACTCAAGTGTGCAATAACTGAGGCAATCAGCAGCCTTCAAGTTTTACTATGCTCTTCATGCAGAGTTCATAAAGAACAGACCTCTTCAACAGCACCTGCAGCCTCTGAAACCATTTCCTGACTGTACTGCAGTCACTTACCAGCCTGACTTTTACCTCTCCCTCACCTGAACTGAGATGGGGAACAGGAGTCAATTACAGAATTTGTCAAAGAACAGACCTAAAGGTGGCCTGAAGACAATGGAGAAGAACCCATGTTCTTTCAGGCTATTTTTGGTAGGTTTCTCCAATACTAGGGTTAAAAACATTTGTCTGCATTTGAAGAGGACAGTCTTCAGCACATTCATAAGTTAAAACAGAAGTTAAAACTGACCCTAACTGTGTTAGGCCTTTTTCCAGTCAAGCACCACCCTTCCTTTCCTTTATCTTAAACAGAGCAGCTCATTGGTCAGAATGTACCACTTATGTCCMAAAACAACACCCCTGCTGCTTCTGTATCCCATTTCACTCTAAACCCATGGGAAAACACAGAAGACAGTCTAATGCCATGCTGCTGTAAAGCATTTGCAAAGGCTAAATGGCACCAGCCTCCAACCCAAGKGTTCTTAGTACAGCTAATTAAATCAAAGCTCTCTCCTCGAGGCTGCAGGAAGCCTGAGCACTCCCACTGCCTTTCTGGAGTGCTCTCCCAACCACACCCCAGCCCCATCATTTTTCAGACTCTGCCAACCCCACAGAATGATCTATGAGGTCCGTGGGCCATTGCTGTTGTGTAAACACTGGCTCATACTGTGCCAGCAGTTCTGCAGATACAGGAAGTTAAGCACTTTCCCCAAGCTCCAGTCTCACCTGTCCCTCTTCAGCTGATCAGTTCAACTCTGCAGGAATTTCAGTTTCCTCCCTCTGTACTCAGGCTTCTACATGGCTCTGCCCAACTCTGTCGTTTTACACTTGGCTTCCTGATCACGTCTTCTTGACCAGACACTCATGGGCACAAGAAAGACCACACTGGCACTTGGGCAAGAAACACAAGGTCCAAAATGAAGCTCGATTAAATACTAGTTTTGGACAGACCTGTAGTACTACTGCACTTCCCCAGCAGTAAGAACAAGGATTTAAAAGAAGGGAAAAGAAAAAGCAAAACAATCGTGCATTACAGACTAAAATTTGTAAACTGCTTGTCAGTTCTGAGCTTCATTTTTTTCAGGTTCCCAAGGACACAAATGAAAACTGGTTTAGTCATATTACTTCCAACTGAACAGGTAGTTTATCTAACCAGAACATTTACAAATTTCCCAAACTGTAACAAACAGAAAAAAAGCAATATCCTGAAAGATGAGAAGTCAGATATGCACTTAGGAAGTCAGTAGCAGACAGGACTACTCAATCTAGTGATCAGAAAGGCACCATAATATTGGCAATGACAGTGTACTTGTATTTACATCATAACTAAAAACATTCTTCTCAAGTAACATGTTACGTTGAAGGATAAGGGCAGGGAAAGGGAAAAAAGGTATGTAAATGGTTCAGCCTCAATAAATATTAGTTACTTTCTTCTCGTTTAGGTACACACAGCTACTAAACAATGTCCTGGACCAAGCACAGACATGACCATTTCAGCTACCTGCTGACAAGATGAACACAAGTGTTTTGAACACAGATTATCACTGCTAATAATTTCTGCCATCTTATCCATTTTTCCCCTTTYGTTTTTATTAACTGTTCACACTTCAAACCTGTATGAAATATGATTGATTTTAGAATTCCTAAGGCAAGTAAAAAGATTGAGAAGGCTATTTGGGAATACTGACAACAGAGGCAATTAAAATATATTTCCAAAAACTAACTTTTAGATAAATGCAGTAACTAGGCAGTCAGAATTCAAAAAACAGAACTATGTGATCCATAAAACAAAGCCAGTAATATTTTATCCCCCTAGTCATTAACAGATATGGAGAGAAGCAAATTCCAATTTGAGATTACTAAAAATTAAATCAATTTCAATCTACAACTAACTTAAGGAATGAGTTCAAAATATTTTTAGAAGTTGTTTAACATTTATATTATATTTTTAAGAATAGCATCTCCTTTGTGTTGTCCCTAAATGAAAGCTTCATTAGGTTTTCAAAAGGCACAAAACACAACTGCAAGCATGAATATACCAAATTTCTAGCAAGTTGTCATACATTCATGGGATAGCTCTACACAAAGAAATTTCCTAGGCCTTAAGCGAAAACTTCTGGTGGGAAATAATTAAAATGGACAATTCAGAAAACTTTAAAAAAATACTTCTTTTTATTAAAAGCAGCAATTCCAAGCAGAACAATACACAGAATGTAAACATCACTAAGTCCAGCTCCAGCCGGCCGAACCCTTGAGGAAGTCTACACTAAATGCACCTACTGTACTAGCAAGTTACCAGACTATATTATAATTTGAAAATATATTTTCTTCTATGGATTAAGAAAAAGTACTTTATCGTAATCTGTCCCAGCGCCAGATACTGGCATCGTCACACACAGCTATGAGGATACTGCTGTCCCTGCTGAAACTGGTCTGTCGGATGGCAGCAACACATTTGGGGTGAGTAAGAGTTGTGCACCTGCAAAGAAAAGGAAATTCTTCAGCTGCAAGGTTTAATCTTCCCACTACATTATGGAGCACTGTTTCAGCAATCCCTTATTTATGTGGCCTAGGAGGAATTGAAGGCAACAGGATTATGGCCTTCATGGTTTATTCCAAGCGAGGACTGGGAAAGCAGGTTCCTGTTCACTCACAGTTGTTTCTCATCCTCCCAATCTTTACTGAAGAAAAGATTGAAAGCTTATTGAATCACATTATTTAGGATTTCATAATCAGTGTTATTTCTGAGGGTTAGGAATAAAAAAGCAGAATAATATGATTACAGACAGCAGCACTTGCAGGAATTTCATACATTAATGTATTCATAGATACATATTTGCATGGATTATATATAAATATATTAAGATATGTATAATATATTATATAGGGTCTATAAAAATAAAATKCCTTTATATATACAGTGTAAATCCATTTTATATACAATTTTTTGGGGAATGGGTTTGTTTGGGGACTTTYTTTGTGTTCAGTTTGGGGTTTTTTTGCATTTGTATGTTTACACACATCCTTATGTATCTACATGTAAATAAGAGACATGCTGTGAAATTGCCTGGCAACAAAGGGGAGGAAATGGAAAGCCTTAGTGCTTTCTCCACACTGTGCTCACAGCTCACCTTCACACTCTCTTTTTTTACTCCAGTCCTGTCACCTATCTTGCTTTTGTCATGTGCTAAACCCACCTAGCACATCCTCTCCTAATGGCTCTGCAAAATTTCCACCCAATTAGTGAAAACCCAGTGAGAGATAAAGTGCCTTTTACTATATCTACACATGGTAGCCAGCACAATCCAGCTGGGGTCTCTTGGCATTATTATAATATAAATTATAAATCAGTGAGATATAATAAACATTTAGGGGCTCACTTTGTTTATTTCCCTAGTAGTTATAATGTAAGTAGTGCTGTGAAGAATTTCTCTAGTTATCAGGAAAGGATAATACCCCAACTCCCTGTCTTAGCAAAAACAAAATAAAATACTCACTTGGCTTTATGTGGATCCTCTATTTCTAAATCCCAAACATAGAGTTTKCCAACCTGATTGCCCAGGGCAAGCATCTTAAAAAGAAAGCAGAGGATAAAGAAGTTTTAAAGTACTCCCTCAAAGAATAAAGTCAGAATTTTATATAAGTTCGAAAGCTGATAAATTGTGTGTGTACATTTAAACATTTATGACTTAATGAGTTTGTTGGAGGAGTCAGAAAGGCTGTAGAATTTGCACCCTTTCTTTCATTTTATCAATCTCTGCAGACAGGGGATGAAGACATCAGGAAACATATTTCTGGTGGAAAATAAATATATATTTGGTGGAATTTTTTTTTCCATAGGCAGAACCCAGAGTAAAAAATCTGGAGCTCCTGTAGGTTCATATAAAGTTCCTTACAGCAAACCATTCTGTTTCTCAAACATAATATGAACCAAGGCCTTTCCTATGCCCATAAACATGTAATCAATGAAAAGCTACACACCTTCAAATACAGCAAAGTCAGACACCTACCTTTTGCCAGAAATCCATTGAAAATCTCATGTACCATATGTCACACTGGCTGTAATCAAATCTCCCAAGAATGGTCACATTTGACTCACTGGGCTTGATTTTATCTATATCATCTTCCATCTTGCCAGGCTTCCAGCAAACAATGGCATTTTCACAAGACTGGAGTGAAACAATGAAAAGAAAAATCACCTGTAATTTATACTGCAGAATCTTTCTAACTACAAGCAAGCATTTAATCTCACAGCTTCCCTAATGACACTAAAAGCAGACCTGAAAATCTCCCCTCTGCCCTCAGATCACAGCCACACCACCAACAACAATCACTGTCCATCACTGGCAGCCTGATACCCTCACAGCTTTGCCAGGTAATGGCACTGCAGGAGCCTTCCCTCACCTTCAGAGGAAGTCAACCAGATGTGCTCAAACACAATTTCATAAGCAGCTTCAAYCTACCTTGGTTTCAGGATTGTTTACCCAATCCCTTTGACTAACAGCGCACTCGCCAATTACTGGCATCAAGGCAGTTGGACYGCCTGGTTTAATATCTGCAAGCTAATGTTACTAGTGGAACAACACATTAATCAAAGTTACTCCACTGTGGTAACCTCATCTCACTCTTTAGCAACAGGATCTCTAATCTAATCAAGATTCCCTTTCTGTATGTTCTGTGCAGATTCTGGTTAGCCAGAAACCCTTCACTTGTACAGAGTACAGCTGTAGTAAGAATTTTGCTTTTCAAGTATTASCTGCTTAACCACACATCCTGACAGGTGACAAAATTCACCGCACACTCCACAAAATCATTTTACACAAGACAGTAATTTAACCTAAAACCCAAATGCTAAAAAAATTTCTAGGGTTTTAGGAGCCTCAGGACCAGCAAATAAATGTGATGTAGCTGGAAAAGCTGCAGATTACCTTGGATAGAATTAGGTCTCCCAGCCACCGTACACAGTCAACATAGTTCCTATGTATGTCTCTTGTAGAAAAGTCAGGAAAGTGAATTTTCTGGGAAACAAAAGGCCTATGGAGAAAATTGCCAAGTGAGGTTCAGAAAAACAAATGCAGAAGCACAAGTGTAATTTTTAATAACCAGTTTTAACATATTTCCATAAAGAACAAGCCCAACTTTTTAACAGTTTTATAACAAAGTAGATTTGTATGCAGCTTGTTTTCCTTTTTAATAGTAATAGGAACCCTGTTTTCATCCTCATTCCTAATGAAATAACTAAGTTTCSCATGTAAAAGACAGTGCAGAGATAGTGCTGAGTAAAACTACTCCTTCAGATGCTGAATACAACAGCTGTCACCAAATACTTCAAGAACTAATTAAAGCTCAGTCTTCCTGATGCTGCTTCTGCAACATCCAAATTGTTAAATAGAAATGCACACTTAAAAAAAAATCATTTTTAAAAAAGCACGCTAAAAAGCATCATTTAATATTTGGTAACATTACCAAAAAAAGCGAGAGTATTTTCACAGCTAGTCTCATTGCTGAACATGTTCACTGTGTTTTAGACTCTTCAATTCTCTCAATGGTTTAACTGGAAGTTAAGATCAAAAAGTTGAAGAACTTCATAAAGGAGGATTCATCTATCATGTATCTAATTGCCATGTTTACTTGATAATTTACTCATAGCTGAGGTCAAATCAGAGAATGATGAAAATAAAGTTATTACTATGCAAATSGTTTTGTCCCCACCCCAAAGTCAAATACTACACAATAATTAGCTACTCAATATAAGATTATTTGCCACATTCAATTACACAGATTTGATTCCCTTCTAGAAATTTTGTAATGAGATGAGATGAAGAAAAGATACTGGCATGTTGAAATGCATTAAATACAAGCTTTAAGATAGTAACTCTAGACTTTTTCTAGTCAAGCAAATAAGAAATAACAGATTTTTTAAAATAAAATTTTTTGACTTTGAGTAAGAATTCAATATAACTCCAGTGAAGCAAACATCAATAAGACAYACAATCTAGTGAGATTCAGTACCCAGCACAACATCCAGGTCACTCCCCAAAAACTCCCACTATGGAAAGGAATTAACCTGGACTGTTGATAGGAGTATTCATGTATTGCAAAGACAGACAAGACTACATACCTGTTGGTTTTATTTGGGTTGTACTCATAAGAGTCTTTGATAGCATTAATCATTCTCTTGGAATTAATTCTCCAGAGTTTTAGAGAGTGATCCATCCCACAGGACATGATTTTTTCACCAAGAAGATCGTAATCCTATGTATATAAAATAATTTTGAGCACTCCCACCCTAGGCTGCATTATATCAACTCAGATTTTATTCCATAATTTCCATCAAAACAGTATTTTATGTGTAGAGCATGCAATAAAACTTAATATTTCAAATAGAAAAACACGAAGAATGTAATCCAGCTCACTGCAAAGCAGCACAGCATCTTAATAATTATATTTAGTCTCTCACAAGAAAGAGAGACATATTCAACAGCACTGACAGACAGTGAATCTACAGCTAGTTCTCCTCCTTCACTATGCTCCCTAGGAGCAACTTYGGCAGAATTCCAGGGCTATGATATGAGTGAATAATAAAACTGTCAGGTTTCCTACAGATGCACCTCTTACCTTTGACAACAGGTCACACAACAGGAATGGAAAGAGTTCTTAAGAACAGCATATTAAAAATTAACTGTTCTAATTGATATTTGCTGGCTACCAGTGTCTGTTCACAGCCACTGAAAAACAATTTAACTCAAAGAACTTCTTTCTTTTGCTACCGTGTGTCTCCAGGTTTATTTGCTTATGCTGCTTTGACTTGATGAGAACTCAAGAACTTCAAAAGTGGGACYATCATGAAATGTTTTTACTCTTTCTAGCCCCACTGAGCCCTATTTTGCTCACTTCTAGGCTGCATCCCAAGAAAACCAGCTACTGAAACACACAGATCSTGTCTGTAAGAGGTGGCCACATCAATCAAACCACCTGACATTTCAAGTTGTTTATCCCCTTAAAACAGTATTTATGCACTTCCAGGTGGTTGTTTTAAAGTAGCTATAATACTAAGACAGTGCACACAAGGATAAAAAGTTGCTTGCTACCCTTTGTAAATCTAAATCACTGCCCCACGGTCTTCCACTTACTGCACTTAACACCTCATCCCTGTGCCCTTCTACTCCTCCAAATATTGCAACCAGCGTGTCTGTCTGGATGTTCCACAGCCTCAATGCATGATCTATAAAGAACAAATACAATTACATGCTGCTTTTTATATGTACATTTGAGTCACATATTTCAGCTTAACCACTTTGAGTAACAGGTGTTTAGGTCAACATCAAAAAAGCACTTAATTCTTCTTCTCTTGTTAGAAACAACAGAACTGCATGAACTGAAATTTCTATTATAACTAACTTACTGTTAAAGGWATTCTGTATTTGAAAAAGTGTGCCCACCCCTAGGGATAGTTTCCACCAAAAACATGTTTGGATCTTTAGACCTCCAAAAAGCAAACAAAAGATTTATCTCAGATAAATRTGCTTTTAGTCAGTCATAAAAACAAATTTTTGTATCAAAAATGCTAGAATTCCTTTCTGCCATTCTAACATCAACATTCAGAAAAGTTGTGATTTTCCACTTTTTAACCTTTAGAACATTATTCTTTATGAACCACTGTCAGTAAGGAAGGGAAAAATTGTTTACATAAACAAGTTTCTTCCAAAGTCAATCAGACTAATCCAGTTATTTAAAGAAAGTTTTAACAATGCCTAATGAAGAACCTCAAGTGTAWCTCCAGTTTGGTAATGGGAACCTCTAGTGTATTTCCCTTTTGGATTCCACGAGTACATTGCACTGAATTACAGCAGCACCCAAAATCCCACAAGGGACACAGGTGGCCATGCAGACCCAAATATTTTCCTCTTTTTTTAGAGGAAAAAAAGCAGTTCTAAAGCCCAAATATTCTCCTGCCTCATGTCTTCTCAGTGGTAGCACCTGCTCCAGAGATTGCACATTAAAACCTGCAGTGCTATGGCTGATGTCAAAACATTATTACAAAGAGAAGCTAAAAAATATACAGAAACTGGATGTTTACAGACCCACAGCACCAACTCAACCATTGCAAGCATCAGAAAGCTTCCCAACTCCTGTTCTCATGGAGCTTCATCAGTTAATCCAAATATACTAAAGTCAAAAGTCCCCTTAAGCAAATGTTTCCAACTCAAGCATTCCTGAAGGCTAGCTCCTTGTGGCAGGTCATTCCCTTACTTAACAAAACAGGCAAGATGAGGAAGTTGTGATAGTTAGAACTTTCTGGACAAGCCYGTAAGACCTACTATACCAAAAACTCCCTTCACTAATATGCTTTTTATACGAAGTCCAATTAAAGTTCCCAAGCAACAGACAATCCAAGTTTTTTCCCATGAACATGATGGTGAATGCTGTCTGCAACAGTAAGATGTCCCCACTAGATGGCAACGTGATTCAACAACTGAAAAAAATTTAATTCAACTGTCAGAAAGTAAAGAGCAAACCCAAGGCTCATGATTCTTCTCTCCTAAAAAGCAGCACTATTCAAAATCCCTTTGCAGCATAGCTGGAGTTGTGGTTGTAGGCCATGGATTTAGTAAGTATAAAATATACAGCCATGTAAAAGCATGATTTGCTCTCAACTTTCAAGGTGAACTTTTTCAGTGCCATTCATAAAAAAAAATTCATGAAGGTTTTTGGCCATATTCAAGACCAAACTCCAATCCAAAGTATCCTCATTTATACACAAACAACAGAGGKTTTTCCTCACCTTTGCTTACAGACAAAAGAAGATTTGGATCTCTTGGATGGAATTTCAGTTCATTGATTGCATTTCCATGGCCCACGTAGTGCTGGGATAGAAATCAGAGACCAAGTTACCACTTCCCCTCATGATTACATGTACTTAGAAGGAAGAGTGTCATGTCTTACTGAAGCTGTATCTCAAAGTTCTGAACACTCACCTTTATGCACTGCATTGTAATAGGATTAATTATCCTAATAATACCCCTGGATCCTGCCACAGCCAGAAGAGGATGGCTTGTATTGCTATCATATGTCCATGCACAGGTATAGAAATTTTCATCTGCCTACAATACTTCAAGTTAAGGATCACAGAACAAGCAGGAGATTTTTTTTTCTTTTTTTTTAAACATTTTATTTTAAACAAACCTCTATTTTATCCATGTGCCCAGGAGTCTCTGCTGGACCCCATAAGAAAAAGACACATATACAGCTATACTCCTGCAAACACCAGCAACATCACCTTTTCTGCAGATGTGGGGTTCCTCACTTCTGTTCCATAACACACAAGGAAGACGTTATCTTTCATGGCATCACCTTTGATTGGGAATAATGAATCACGACTGAGTTCACAAGTTAATGACTTCTGTATTGCAAATGATCAACACAAATTAGTAATTTCAGAGCATGAAACAYAATTCTTAGGCTTTAAACCCAGCTCCAACTCACAGAGAAACTGRGACCACTGTAAAGCAGGGAAACATTATACAAATATTAGTGTTGGGAAGAGTAAAATGATGGAAAATCAGTTTTCAAATATTTTAATGCAGTCTGGTCCAAGTCTGCGTTTTTAACATTTTTTCAACAGGAGGAATTCTAGGATGTGGGAAAGAGGCAAGACTTGGACCTAACATAAAGAATGTACCACATGAGCAAAGTATTAAATCACAGACAAAACATTTTCATGCTTTTTCCTACAAAGCCTCTTGATTTTTCATAAAGAAGAAGCAAACACAGGGGTATTTAACTTAAAGGATACATCGGCATCCACATAGGACTGCAACAGACGGATTTCTCCTTGGGAATGACATTCATATAAAGTAACCTGGAGAAAAAAAAAAAAAAAATAAGTGGGAGAGACTGCTGCTTAGTTGTGACATTTCAAAAGGAAATTACATGCACCCATCTATTGACTGCCTGTTGGGGAGAGGTAGAGTGCCTCAATGGCTTAGATTTCATCCATCATCCATCTGTTTAACAGGTGGAAATGGTTTGATGAAAGAATGCCCACAGCAATTTGGGTAAAGCACCATTCCAGGATTTGTCAGCTGTCCCTCCCAGATATTGAAGTCAATTATTCAAATTGCCTTAATAAGATAAACTCTTGTTGGAATTAATTACTGCAGTCATCTCTAACATGACATGGTCTTGAAATGAGTCACTGAAACCTTGCTTAAACTGATTTCAATCTTTCTGGTGACTTGCCAGGCAGAACAAACCTAGAAATGAAACACTTCTTATTTATTCACAACACTTGCATAAAACACATTTCTCAGGGGTTATTTTCAAGACTGAAATGACATCAATCTTTGTTCAGAGGAAGTCTATAAATTCACTCCACGCAGGCCATTAATTTAGCTACTGAGCTGGCTGGCATCACTGCAGACAGTTCTCATCCTGTAGGTGTAAGTACACGACCTTTAGAAAACAGTAACATTCATGAAGAGTAATTTTATTGAGAAGATACATTTATGCACCTCTCTTCCTTATACCATTTGCATACTACTGAAGGACTCTTTTTCTTTACTACATAGCTTAATTATCAAATAGCTAACATGGCTTCACAGAACAACCCAAACGATGCAGTTCTCCCAGATAACAGATGCTACACATCTTAGAAATACATCTGYTTGTATAAAGTTTTGTGTGTCCGCATCAAACACAGGTAAAGGGATTGCTTGAAAACAGGAATGCATGCAACACCTCACAGAAGGGCGTATGAGGAAAACAGATTACTCACTCTGTTGCTGCCTACAGTGGCAAAAACAAGAGGATCACCTTCTTTGCTGTGCCAGTTAAACTGGACTCCAAACAGAGGCTGCCCATGGTCCTCCTGTAAGTGTAAAGTAAGGTTAGAGATAAAAAACCCAACAAAACCCATAGGCATATCATTGCGGTGAAATTCTACAGTTTAACTGACAAGTTTCCCTCCTAAAACTAATGGGTTAACAGSCAGTATAATTTCAGATGGTGAGCAGTTAACAATCATAGTCTTGTAACATCACATTTTAACTTGGCTGTCTTAAAAGAGAGGTCAAAGGAATACTCTGACAAACATACCCCACCCTTCTTTCTCCACCAMRCTTTAAAAAGTAAAGGGGTAGAACTGTTGTCTCAGTTATGCCTAGAAGCTGGCAGAACTCCCAAGTTGTATTTGCAGTTCTACTATTTTGTTTTCCAGTTTTCAATAAGGCAACCTCTACATCTAAGATCTATAGCTGTACACGTTTTCCATCATAATTATTTATATACAAAGGATTTGCAACTTCAAAGGGAAGAATTATCGGGAGAGAGAAGAATTAGGCTGGTATAAGGATGGAGAAGGGCCACATTTAACTATTACATTAGTTAGGTCTTGTAACTTTGTCACAGACACAAGGAACTCTCTCCAGCATGTCACAATACTGCTACAAAGTTCATGTCTACAAAATGTTTTCAGATGGCCTTTACAAACAGTTACCAGAGAAATGCCAAGTACTATTTTTATACAACTTACATGGGTTTGAGAGGGAAAAAAAAAAAAAGCAGGTATGTCAGCCCATCCAGGGAATCATGGCTCAGATATTCCGTACATTATTCAAAACCTACTGCATGTTTAAAGTATCCAAATATATTAAAGATATATGCTATTCAAACNAAAAAAAAAAAAAGCAGGTATGTTTATGATTGTGATGAATATGGTGGTGCTTGTTAATAATTGATAACAGTATTTTGGCCTGTCCTGACAGGATGTTTTCAGCAAGAATACTGTTCATTGAAGTGCCTCCCCACAGGGGACTGTCTGGGACAGTGCAGGCAGGAAGGAAGTGTCTCATGATGGCTGTTCAGCAGCCTTCAAATGGCAGCACTTCAGAGACAGCACAAGAAGTACCAGCCCTGGCAGCTCTGGCCTATCCAAAACCAAAGAATACATTCGAGGAGGGGGTGTGAGTAGGGAGTCTAACACTCCTTAGAAAAAGAAAAATAAAGGAAGTCTGGAAAAATTTTAAATAGCATTATTTACTGAGAAAGGCAGTATCTCTTATTAACAGAAATAACTAGAAGAGCTAGAAAGGCAAAGCAGAAAATCTGTCAGAGATGAAGGCCCTCCTGCAATTCTTAAGAGAGGTAACAACTTTCAAAGTTCAATATAGATTAAAAAGACTTGTCCAATGCTCAAATCAAAGTATAACCCATCAYAGCACAAAAGAACAAACTAATGGCTTTATGAGATAAGGAATATAGAATATTAGGAAAGGGAAAATAGCAAGGTCATTAGTAACCCCAGAACAGAAGGAAAAAGYAGATATTCAGTACCTGTAAAGCATTACAATGGAACTAGAAATGAAGAATGAGGAAAACTGTAAGCCATAAAATTGCACGCACAAGGCTATGAATTTTGGTACACAATACATTTATTAATTTTACTTTGCAGCAAAAAATTTATTAATTTTACTTTGTAGCCTTAATTTTTGAGTGTATTTAAGTCTTGTTTGAAGAGAATGTCTGAGAGATCAAATTCAGAACTTARTGAAGTTTTTCCACTAACAATAACTTGGTTTCAAATTTCTGCTTGAGGGAGTTCCTGCTGCTGAATAGTGACTGCTTCTGACCTATCACATGAAGATAACACAGGTAAAAAGCATGGATACCCACTGCTTTATTACAGAGACATATTAGCAGGTTTTGCATGTTTTTCTGGAGCAAACTTGGTCTCTGTCACATGTCCTGTTTCTCATAAATTTAATAAAATACAGAAAGTGAAAAGCAGTATGTTTTTCACCCTCAAGATAGGCTATTTTTCCAGCATAAGTTGCACTAAGTTTCTGATTTTCCTGGTAGTACCCAGAATAAGGTGATAAGTAGAGATATATAACAGAGTGCTATACYGCTTCCATATTTTTATATTTGAGTACATACCTAAAGTATTTTGTAAGCTTTTTCAAAGAAAAGCTATTTCCCTGGAAAAAATTACTCTGCAAGACAAATGTCTTTAGCCTACTTATTTCACCCACACTACAWTTCTCACACCAAGTGCTACAATCTCCAGGAGCCTGACTGTACATATTGCAGTTTTGCTGGTGTTTGATGGATGAAGTAGCCAGGCAGAGGCTCTTGCAGGAASATACCAGGGTATCTGCAGAAGCTCTGCTCCTGTTTAAATTCCCARCATACCCAGTGGTCAGAGACAGCACATAGCTATTTCAAAAACACTTGTCTGCTCTGATTTTTGTCCCAAGTGCTAAACAATGAAGGAAGTTTTCCAAAATATTGTACTCCTAGGTGCTGTACACAATGGTTATGCTCAGACACCAAGTATGTGCCMCAAATCTGACACTGGTCTGTACAGACAGAAGTGACCCAGAAACCCRTCCAAAAGTAAAATTGCCAAATGCCATCTTGTCCCTGCTATGAAACCCAAAGTACCCAGGTTCTTTGTGCACTATAAAAAGAAGGCAGAGAAAACAGACCTATTGCTACAAAAGCAAATAAATAATCAATGGTGAGTTCCAGCCTCACTCACTCAACACCAACTTGCMTTCAGTCAAAAAGGAATATTAGACTTGGTTTTAAACAGAAAACAGTGAAGTCAATACCATGCCAAAAATAATCACCTGCATGAATGCCTTTTAATCCATGTCACCCACACTGCCAGTGGGGAACCAACAACCCACATGTGCATTTCCAGTTCCCAGAAGTAGAAGTAAGCCATTATGGGCAGTGGGGTTAGTTACATTTAGCCTCCATTACACATCAACAAGCTAGAATTCTGTGTGGCATTGGATACTGGTTCCCAGGTCAGGAGACAGCAAGTAGAAGTGAGACAACTCCAGGTTGCTTAAAACTTAAGCACACACCCTAAGCGGAAGTAAAGGGTAGGGAAAATAATTGCATTGCTTTAAAGGGAGCACAACAAAGCAAAATATACGTGGTTTTCTGCCAGAAGATCTATGAGCAAAACATATATGGATATATGAGGATGTGCAACTGTGCTAGCTSTGTTAGCTGTATTTGCTCATTTATAAACCCTATTTCCATTCAGCCCACAGAAAGCTAAGATTTTTAAGTACATCTTACAAGTAACTTACCATTCCAAAAAGAAAAAAGGCAGGTTTTTCATTTCCTGTCATTTTCCAAGTTGGATTTTTGTTTTCCTGATGCTTAAATTTCATCTAAAATAACTCCCAAAGCAGTCTTTAAAAAACATATTTAGCAAGCACTGAGTTTTTCAGGCTGAGTCATAACACTCAAAGCAGACAGTAATGGCCATATTTCTTTGTTTCCCCAAGGAAAAAAGTAAAAAACAAAATAAGAGGGGAAAACCGAAAGTACGAAAGTGGAAAAACACATAGTTTATACGCTCCTAAAGAATATTCATTTCTATGATCTTTAAATCATGATGACCTGTCATTAACTTCAATACCTGCATCTTACAGCCTAGTTCAAAAACATATAAACTAGGGGATATATGACATGGTACTCAAAGAGTCACAAGAGTCTTTCTAAACCCACATACAATATTCAATCATTAGAGTTTTCTCCAGAGTATCTGTAAAGTTAGTACAGRAGAAAGGGGGAAGAACAGAGGCTTCCTCAGTCATGAAGTAAAAAACCAAATTTGGCTGCTATCTAGTCTTCGTCWTAGCATGCACATCTCTTACTATTACCACTAATTTCAGATCAAAGAGAAATGGGGGAAAAAGCTAATAAAAATATCCCACTTAACTGAATGCTACTTTTACTCCTTCACAGCTTGATTCCACTAGCACAGGAAACTGTTCCCAGGCCCTGATATAAATCCAAAGGAGTCAGGGATTGCTTAGTTTCATAGCTTGTGCTTTGGGATCACCCTACAGTGGGGTCTGGATTGACACTGGGGTGAGGGAATGGTTTTTTTTCCCAGAAGACATTTAGAAAGTACAAACCCTTTTTGTTTGCAGACAGAAAACAAGTATGAGTAACARAGCTCAGAACTTGTTAAAAGTTTGGGTGTCCAAAGGCCCGTGTCAGTGTTTGAAGTATGACTTGAAGCTACAAATAGCACCATCCGCGGGGGCGATTCACAGGAACTGCTGCCTACCTAGGTGAAATGAAACAACTTCCCTTCCTCCTACACCCTCAAAGGCCTGGAGATAATTTTTATACTTCAAGAACACAATAAGATCAATTTGTTTCCCAGATACTCTTGTCAGTGTAACTTCGTATCACAATTTCTGAGCAGCAAAGCTCATTTGGAAGGTTTGCATGCTCCAATCCTTTTATCCCTGCCCACTCAGGTACCTCAGTGTTTCACTAAGGCAGCCTGAAGACAAAGTTCAGAAAGAGCCACATCAGCACAGCTTCACAGTAAAGTGTGGGGGAATGAAAAAATACTCTTAGAGTAATTCTGCAGAAAATATCCACTGCTGAGCTACACAGATCCTCACAGAGTTTGCCGTAACTCCCATCTTGTTCCAGACACAAATAATCCTTTATTTAGAAATCTTATAAAAAATCAAATCATAGGGCTTATTTACAGCTTTTGCCACATAAATATCCCACACGAGGCTGAGGAATTAAAAAAAAAGAAGAAGAACATCTTGACAGAGTAAAACAGTCACAAATGAGAAAACTCATTCAATCTGAAACAGTCTGTCACCAGTGCAATAGAAAACAGCACTGTGCTAAAACAGCAGAACAGGGAGTAAAGACCATGAATCCACATCTCTTAAAACCATCAGGTGTTATATGGGAAGATACAGACTGCCTAAATCAGGTGCTRACACATGATCCCAACACTCACAACAAATTACCCAAACAGCATTATGTAGTAGTTACGGTACTGACAGAGGACAGAAAATTCCTGGTCTGGTTAAGTGTGAGGAAAAAGCTACTTTAAGATTGTTGGGATGATTTGTCTGGGTTTTTTTTTCAACACATAGAGAAATCTGTGCAGGTTCTGTGCTTTGCATGGAATTGTCAAAGGTTTTGTTYTAGTTCAATTTGTTTATCTGACTTCTCATATTTAGCATCTAGAGCTTCAATGAAATACATAATCATAGCATMACACAAAGTTTTGCAAACTGTACAAAAACAGGGTTAATTGCAGCACTACCTACTGTTTCCTATTTCTCAGTATCCTTTTTCTTCAAAACTTTGGCTATTCCAAGTAAGAAAGGTAATTGCTTCAAATCAGCAGGGACCATAATTGTTTAAAGATATTTAGAAGTATCTCGCTTGCTGTCTCACAGCCAGCATTAACACTGCTGCCAATAAATGGTGCCCAGCATTCCCTGAAGCTCACACATACCTACCTTGAGGCTATTTACACATTTGAAGGAATATTTGCACTTCTTTGACTTCCATTTCCCTTTCCCCCAGCTTTTTCTTCCTGGTGCATTTGGAGTGTTTGTTGGCGTGTCRGGGCGCTCGGTGTTAGTACCGCTTTCAATACTCACGGCATCATCCTGAAAACATGCAAAATTATATAGAATGTCACAAAGAGATCATTAATTGCTCTAAAAGTTCAACTGATCTTGCAGCACTTGGCCTTTTCACTTCTTCTTGTCATTCATAAGAACAGATCTCCCAGGAGTCGGTGTTATTTAGATTCATGTATTTAAAGCTAATGCCAGCATAATAGCATTCCTCTCTAGAAACAGAACATGAATCACATGAGGACTAATCCAAGAGGGAGAGATATGAACTGTGATCTAGTGACATTTCCTCAGAATAGTGGTAGCTGCTCTTAAGAAAATGTCTAGGGCTAAAGCAGCTACTTCCCCTATTAAACATCTTTGATCCGACAAAATGAGTACTGAAGAAGAGTTGTTTGCATAAAAACATGAGGGTTGAGGCTTCGGTGCACCCTCAGCAGCACCACTCACAGCACAGTGCTGCAACAGGTCAGCATCGWCATCAGAAGACAAAGTCCCACCTCTCCCTCCTGTTCTTTCCCACTAAAACCTAAATTCTGATCAGCTAACTAATCCAATTGGCCCTCCAGCTATTAGCACAAGATAAGAATGGGAAAAATTGGAAAAAAAAAAAGGGATACACCAAACACCCCATCCAGCCACTGAGAGATCTTAAATGGGCTTTGGACAATCAGCAGAAGCTACAATTTCATGTGTGCTCTGACTGCAGGGCATAGTTTAAAAGGACATTTCCCTGCATCACCCATCACAGAGCACTTCCCCTTCACCTGCACTGTGCCTGCCAGCCCTGTGCTTCCGTATGAGTACATTCAGCTTGTTAAAAAACAGCTTTTCCCATTTTTACAGGCAAGATAGTCTGTTCACTTTCCAGCAGACTAGTGGGAGGAAAAACAGCTCATCCCAAACCTGGTAATTTCTAGAGCTGAACTAAGGGAGGCAGAGGCAGACAACAGCCTGTCCCTGGAGGAGATTCACAAAGCTGCATTAGGAACCCCACCAGGAATACGGAATGAGGTCAACTATAAACATTCATACACCAATTCCCACCAAGTRTTTATTCTTTGTCCCAGTTTCAYGTCTGTATTATCAGAAGCCTGTARAGGTGTACTAGCCTTTGTCTGCCCAAAAACTTTGAAAAACAGGACATTCAGAGGACAAAGAGGAGGAAAGATACCACAGACAAGCCCATAATTTGGAGACATTCCTTTCTCTTTGGACCCCTAAAAGAGCCAACCCTCCACTAATATTCATAACCAAGTTTAACAATTTTTAAGTTTTCCTGTTTCTTCTCTTTTACCCTTAAAAACTTCTGAGCTGGCTGAATTGTCATCTCCCGAGTGCACTTGTCAGAATTTTAATACCTGACAGGACTGAAGTTTTCTCTGGACTAGACAGATGCTGTCTGTGAGAACACTGGGCGGCTGGTGTGGTGCAACCACACTGGGTATCTGCAACTACCACATAACCAACAAACATGCACACAGGACACCTGTAGAGCAAAACACACCCTTTCTCCAAGTCAACACTATCATGTCAACTTCTAAACAGAATCCCCCAACTTGCAGGAGTAGTGGAGTCCACTAACAAACTCTTGAAAAAGAATCCCTTCACCACTGAGGCCACCCATATCAGAGAATCAGAGAATCATAAAATCACAGAGTGGTTTGTGTTGGAAAGGACCTTAAAGAACATCTAATCTAACCCAATGCCATTGGTAGGGACACCTTTCACCAGACCAAGTTGTACAGAGCCACATCCAGCCTGGCCTTAAACATCTCCAGGGATGGGCATCCACATCTCTGGACAACCTATTCCATAGTCGGTGATAGCCTACAACTGACAGCAAATTAAGCCTGAACGTCTGTCACCAAATTACACTTGGATCCACAATTGCTTCTGAGCAATAAAAAAACCCAAGAGCAGTGGTGTGGAACATCTCAAATCTGCCTGTCACCCCACAAGCACCACTTCCAAAAGTTGTGGAGGATGTGGTCCAGATCCCTCACCTGCTGGATAAATGCAGGAAAAAACTTCCACACACTATAAAACATAAACACAGTAACTATCCAATCCCCCTCCACACCAGTAACTACATCAAGTGACTGCTCCATACCTTAGATTAAGTTTACCTTTCAGGCATAAAGTTATTCTACATCAATCACATTACCTTTGCTCTGAACACTAGAGTTTCACCTAACTTAGAGATTCCAGACCCCATCCCTGCTGCCTTCTGCTGACAGTAGCTTACAAGCACCATCTCCTACTTCTCATTCGCCAAGAAGCTGCACACATAAAATCGTGCTGCATGTTACTCTACAACGTGACAGCGAAGACGCACTTAGAAAAACTGCAAGAAAGATGGAAAATGCTGCTGCTTTGCWGGGAAAATAAATAAAATAAATAAATAACTAAGGGCTGACGTTTTGAAGCAAAGTTCGAGACAGAGCCCGCTCACAGTTTGGGCCTCAAATCCACCTTCACGCACGTGGAGGCAAAGCGGGAGTCTCTGCTCCAGACGCTGCCCGGTCTTTCCCATCGGGGCCTCCCTCCAGCGGCCCCGACGGGCGGCCACCGAGCCGAGACGGGTGGGCTGAGACGCCCTTCCCCCCCTCGCCCCTCATCATCTCCTCTCCCGTCCGGGATACACCCGAGGGGGTCCCCGTGAGCGATGTCCCCTCACGGCGGGGCCCGCCGGGGCCGGGGGGCGGCGG